>CAOLHI010000849.1:0-496109 GCA_948474755.1 Ctenosaura bakeri
CTGCGTGACCAGAGTCCGTTGACTGGAAAACGCTGCTGCCAGGGAAACCACCCCGCTCAAAGCCAAACCTCTTCGACCAAAGCAGTCAAAGGGCGCCCGGGGTTTTCGCCAAGGGGGGGGGCAGCGACCCTAGCACTCAAGCGTCTGTCAAGGGGGGCTCCAAACCCCCTTCCTCCCCAATTTTCCCGGCCAACGCACCAAAAATGTAGTGGCAAGGAAATGAGGGAAGCCCTTTCAGGTTGTTCCAAAACAAAAAGGTTTTTTTCCAAACCATTTATTTACTGCGCAGGGCAAGCAGCGGATATAAAATTTCCCCAAAAACTGCCGGCCCCGATTGATTAAAACATTTATTCTTATACCTTTGGTCAACAGCGTCAGCAATCAATCACATTTCTAGTCTACGTCAGCCATTACATTTGGACTTAATACCACCCCCAAAACAAGGGAACAAAGGCCTCAGTCCCCAAATAACACAAAGATGAGGCGAAAGTGTATGCTTGACCCCCTTTTTACTTCCCAGGCCCCTTTAAGCATAGTGTTACAAGGCCAATCATACTTTCAAACCGAGATAAGGCAGGGACATCTGCTGTCCAATTCACTTATTTTTCTACTCATGCAGTCCCTTCTCTGAATTTAACTCTTTCAAGCCCCTTTGGCTGAGAATTTGAAGTGCCCTTCCCTAAACTACAAACCCCAGAATTCAATAGGAGGTTGATAATGGAATAGCAGCACTTTAACACTGTAGTGCGGAAATGGCCATAGAGTTAAAGCCCCGGGGCCATCCAGCCCAAACCCCCTGCCATGCAGGAACCCATATCAAAGCACTCCCAAAAGGGTTTACCCAGCCTCTGCTTAAAAACCTCAAAAAAGGAGACTCCACCACACTCCACGGCAACATATCCCACTGCTGGACAGCTCTGACCATCGGGAAAAGTTTTTCCTGAGGTTGCGGTGACATCTCTTTTCTTTTTGGTTTGAATCCATTGCTCCTTGTCTTAGTCTCTGGAGCAGTGGAAAAAAAGCCTATTCCCTCTTCGATATGGGCATCCTTTCAGATATTTAAACATGGATATCATGTCCCCTCTTAACCTTCTCTTCTGCATAACATAAACATACCCAGCTCCCTAAGCCGTTCCTCACAGGGGATGGCTTCAGACCTTTTGCCATTTTGGTCACCCTCCTCTGGACACGTTCTAGCTTGTCAATATCTTTTTTTTGAAATAGGTGCCCCAAAAACTGGACACGGATTTAGGGTGAGGTCTAAACCAAAACAGAATAGAGTGGTACTATTACTTTCCCCGATCTGGACACCATGCTCCAGTGATGCAGCCAAGAATCACATTGGCTTTCTTGGCTGCCACATTGCCTTTCAGACTGAGGTTCAGCTTGGGGGCTCTTTAAAACAATCAGACAGGTAATAAAATTGCAACTTCATTAGCAACAGAAAAGTCACTTCTCTTAAAATAGGGGTGCCCCCCTTTTTAAAGCAGAGAATATTGAATTTGTCAAGAAGAAACCCTTTTCTGTTGCATCTGGAAAAAACTTTTAGGTGCTATATAGGTAAAACTTTTTCCCGTTGTGATCCAAATGAAAACGTTCACCTTTGTTGGTCATAAAAACCCCAAAAAGTTAAGTCCAGTCTTTAGCTCCCCTTTTTAAAGTGTCACCTGTGGTGCCAGAACTCAGTACAGTTTTTTTCAAATCCCAAAAGTACCAGTTTCAGAGGGGAAAAAATAAAATCCACAAAAGACAACACCTTTACTACCAACCAAAATTTCACAAAATACACATCAAAAGATGTAACTCTTAAATACACCAAAAGGCTTGGCCCCTGGGAGGTAACATGAACCAGAAAGCAGTGCCCTGAAAAGCTAACAGCATGCTCTTTGAGAAGTAAACCCACGAGTATCTTTGGCCATTTCCGCACTAGCCGGTTATAGCCGACCATTCCACTTTAAACCTCCTCTACCTGGGGTTTGCAGTTTCGGGAGGGGCCCGCCGGCCCCTCCCAAAACTGCAAACCCCAGGATTCCAGAGGAGGTTGAAAGTGGAATCATCGCGCTATAACCGGCTAGTGCGGAAATGGCCTCAGCCAAGCTGTAATTTTTCATCTCTATGGTTTTCAAACCGATGCCCCAGCTGAGTCCCTTCTCCAAGGATTTCATCTCCCTGCTCGCCTCCCAAGACTTCCACACTAGGGGGCGCTACGGTGCCTCTCCCAACATGGCCAAACTCCGAAGCTGAGCGTTTCGCCTCTCGGTGTCTTTTTTTGCTGACATGCGCAATATTACTTCTCACCGTTCCCTGGGACTACAGCTCCACGCATGCTCGGTGAGTTCTTCCCTTAGCCTGAGAAGCCTTGCCTGCCGCTCTCAAGATGGCGGACTTTCCGGGCCGGAGAGGGCGGGGAATGAGGCGGAAGTGCAATTGGTGTTGACAGGAACTGGAAAGAGACCTCGGCGGTGGCCTCGCAGCGACTCGGGGTCTGTCTGGCGTCGGGATGATCCCCACGGAGGAGGCGTCGGCCCGGAGGAGAGAAATAGAAGAGAAGCTCAAGCAGGTGGGGCGGGGTTGTTGGGCGGGGGCGGTCCGGGCTCCTCGGGGGCCGCGTACGACGGGGGTGGGCGGATGGCTGTGGGACTGCAGCCTCCATGGTCCCTCAGCCACTGACTGTGCTGGTTAGGGCGGGTGGGGGCTGTGCCTCCGGAGGGCCACAGTCGCCCACCTGCGCTTTTTTTCGGCCTGTCAGGCTGAGGCGATTTAGCGCCCTGCAGGGGCCATGGAGGGGGGAGGCCTGCTTAACGGACCACCCAGAAGCCGCAGGATATATAATATATATATATATATATATATATATATATAAAAAAATAATATATATAATATATAATATAATATATATATATATAAGCTATATGGGAGTGCACTCGCTGGGCTTGCTTCCGAGGAGCCGTATGCCATCCCATTGGGCCCCATATTTCCCCCCAAAGGGGAAGGGGAGCCCTGTCGTGTGAACCTGCCACATACGAGTCGTGTCGACTGTCTCTTTGACAGCCAGAACCACAGCACGTGAAGTTATTCCTGGTTATATATGTGGTGGAAAAACCTTCGTCTGTAATTTTCTTAAATGTCACAGTCGGAGGGTTAGATATAAAAGTGGCAAAGGTACCCATGTACTGACGCCCCTGAAGTGTTAGGAAGTACTTCAAAAATCAGGAGGTGGCCTTTCCCCCTGACGGAAGGGCAGGTCTGAATGATCCCCCAAACCCCTGTCCAGCGCGTAAAATCCTTTTTCAATGATCCTCACTCTTCCCAGGCATTTTGTGTAAAGGTGAATCCTGCTTTAGTGTTCTTGAGTAGCTTGGGAGAAGTGCATGCTTGTGAAACAGACTGTAGAGCAGGGGTGGGAATCACGGCCATTCTGCACTACATTGTTATAGTGCTATTATTCCACTTTCAACCTCCTGTGGAATCCTGGGGTTTAAGTTTAGGGGGGGCATTTAGAATTCTCAGCCAGAGAGCTCTTGGGCCTCAGTAAACTACAAACCCCAGAAGTCCACAGGATGTTGAAAGTGGAAAAACAGCGTTATAACAATGTAGTGCGGAAATGGCCCATGTAGCGCTCCAGGCTCCAGGCTTTATCCCTCTAATAAAAAATCATTCCCAGAGAAGCCTCTTTGCTTCACAAAGAACCCTGTGTTAATGTATGATGGGCATATAGGGTCCACAGTACTTTTCTGGATCCACTTGAGTCCTCCCTCTAGTCAAGATGGCCCAAAATTGCTTGGTAACAAGTCTAGCTTGTTTGTTTCTAAAATTAGTTTATTGTAAATAAGTATAAATCGTACATATGTAGCAATTCATAATAATAGAAATATCAAACGGGGTAAAGGAAACAACTGCTTTGTTTCCTTTGAGTGTCAGACTTGTTGAAGAATTCATTCTTATTATGATTTTTGTTTTCTTCATCTTTTGTTAATTCTATCACTGTAGAGATTCAGAGTACAGACCTTTGGTTTAAAAAGCAGCCATCCAAAACTGTCAGAAACACAATAAAAGGATACCATGTTGCTGAAAATGCATCTGTGCCTTGATAGTCTAGCTTTGCTGTTCTTAACATTTTCATTAACAGAGACCCCCTTTAAATACTTTTCTTGCCTCAACCACCAAGAGTTAACTCAAGAATATCCGCCTGTTCGTCTGGTGCTTACAGGAAAAGGGCTAGGAACAACACCAAGCCTGAAATTACTTCTGCCCATTGGTGCTATTGGAAGGGAGAGAATGAAGAGAATTCTGTGTCTTGGGGTAGAGCATCATTGCAATATCAAGAGGTTAAACATTTACTGGGAAGAATTTAGAAAGATAAGATTTGAAATTGCTCAAGTTCAGGGTGCGGATTGATGATGGTGATGATTTTTATTATTATTTTTATTTGCACTGACAGGAAGAAGAAACACTGTCTTTTATTAGGGAAAGTTTAGAAAAAAGTGACCAACTCACCAAAAACATGGTAAGGTTTTATTTTATTTTATAAGGTAGGTGATAAATGTCAGTTGTGTTTGTTTCATTTGATTAAACAATGAACTCACAGTGCAGGTAGTCTGTGCTGAAGGAAGTGGTCCCATTGCCTACACCAAGTCTTTCTTTGGCTTTGTTATTTAGGTTTCCATTCTGTCGTCTTTTGAAAGTCGTCTGATGAAGTTGGAAAATTCAATTATCCCTGTCCATAAGCAGACTGAAAACCTCCAGCGCTTGCAGGAGAATGTTGAGAAAACGCTTTTTTGCTTGGACCATGTTATAAGTTACTACCATGTAGCAAAAGATACAGAGAAGATAATAAAGGAGGGGTGAGTTGATACTCAAGACTTTCAAAATCATAGAATCATAGACTTCAAGTCCCACTCCCAACCATCCAGCCCAACAGAAAGATCAGTTCTTTCAGTGTTCTGTTTGCCATTCTATTTTTCCATCTTGTATAATCCCATTAATTTTAATTCTGGCTGCACTGCAGGCATTCAGAGAAGATATGGATATAGCAAAGTTGGAATTATCTTTATTATGGAAATACACATGCCAACAGAGAGGAGCAGGGTTTTCACAGGGTTGTCTCACAAGTTTGGAATGTGATACAGAGGGAATGCATCAGCTCTTACTGTTAAGTTTTGGGAGGGAAAGGCAAAGCTCATCTTAAATAACACTTTCATAATTTAATACTGATTTTTTTTTAAAAAAGTAGCCTGCTATTTTCTAATATTTGCTTATATACCAACTAGCTTTTAAATTTTTGCATTTATTATATAGAGTGCAGGTTATGTAAGTCATGGAATACAAATGATCAAAGGTTGGTGAGGATTCTTTGTTTTGCTAGTTGTGTGACAGCGAGGTTGACAAAAAAAGTCACACTTTGCCGTTAGTATTGAATCTGCAACACTGCAGAGTTCGCAGGCTTGTCACCACTCCGCATAAGCCTCTTGGGGTCAGACCCAGAGGGTCCAGGAGCAGAATAATTTGTTAATTGCTGTAAATTTGCTTGGAAAAGGAGTATGCTCTTATTTGCTCGGAAGCTGATGCCGTAATTATTGCAGTCAGTAGAAGTGTTTAGTGCTCCATTTGGTCAAGTTTCATGGGATCATTTTCAGTTGTTGTGGCCTGATAATGTGGGCACGACACTTGAATGAGTCTGTCCCCCCATGGAAACTTTGCCTTTGCCCATACTCGCTGATAAGCTTAGTAGAAGTGAAGTGACCTGTGAGTCCAGTGAATGCCTTTCTCTATCAATGGGAAGTATTTGCTACTTTAAAAGAGGCTATGGTGTGCCCTCCCTTGAAGAGGGCCTCCCTGGACCCAAAGATATATGAAAGCTACTGCCCTATTGCTAATATCTGCAAAGTATCAAGAGTATATTGATTGGGCAACTTCAGATGTTCTTGGAGGAAACTGGTTATTTGACTCATTTCAATCTTGTTTCAGGCCAGGATATGGTACTGAAACAACCTTAGTTGTCCTGTCTGTTGACTTATTGCAGGTGGAAGTCAGGCAAGTAGCATGCAGTTGATCCTCCTAGATCTCTCACCATTTTTTGATACCATTGACAATGCTATCCTGATGGATCAGCTGTATAGTATGGTGGTAAGAGACACTGTGTTTTGATGATTCTGCAGGGTTGGTTTCAGAAAAGAGTATGGAGATGGCTATTAAACTGTAAGTTGCCACATGGTTCCATCCTGTTCAGCATGCTATGTATTATCTATTTTAAGCTTTTGGATGAGATCATTAGGAGTTTGGGGACTGAGTACCATCACTAGGCTGATGACACTTAGCCCTGTGTCTTCTTGCCAGAGTCAGCAGGGTCTGTGCAGGTGCTGAACCAGTGCCTGGATGCCGCAGTAGGCTGGATGAGGACCAATAAACCAAAGGTGAATTCCAATAAGGTGGAGGCTTTGTGTATTGATGTTTCCTGGTTCTGGGAATTGTGTGGGTTATGGGTCCCAGATGAGCTTTCACTTCTGTAAGGGAACAGATAAGTTCTTCCTTGCAGTACCATAGTAAAACATGGCGCTTTTTAAAATCAAAGCCTATGCGATCTAACCGTTTTGCCCAAATTTATACATGTATCATGATTTTTAAACTGTTTTACCTTATTAATTTTTAATACACTTTTAATTTGTTAAAACTTATTCTTTATTGTTTTAAATTTTAAGTAGTTTTAAATTGATTGCAATTGCATGTTGCCCTGAGATCCTAGGATATATGTGGACAATGAATGCATAATTTAAAGTTACTGCAAGCACTGTGAAACACGAGAGAAAAGCAGAATATGAATATATTTTTAAAATAATCATGACCTTTTCTTGCCACTTTTTTCTTGACATTTTCATGACTTTAAGTGATTACTGTCTATTTTCCCTTTGAGGATTTCAAAACAACTGTAGATCTTCTTAAATCTTTTAGTCATGTTTCTCCACATATTCATATTCAAGGCTGGATCTAAATGTAGTCATGTGTAGAGCAGACCCATCAAAATTAATGGAACAGGTTAGGCATGACTAAAATGAGACCTACCTCTTTAACTGAGTCTGCTCTAAGGATGACTAAATCTAGATCCAGCCCAATATTTCAAAGGAAATTTGTTGACCAGAGCTCATGACACGTTAACTAATCCTCAGCTAAGTTTAAAATGGCTGCCTGTTTGCTAACTGTTGTCAGTAGTGTATGCCAATTAACCTTGTGCTCCCATACTTAAAATCAATCAACTTGTCTTTTGGCAAAAGAAATGACAGAATTATTTACCAGTCCCTGGCAAAATGGCAGTCAGCTTTGCAAGGGTTTATCATAAGCACTTAACTGTCCATGGAGTTTTCTTTCTAAACCAGCTGTACTTTTTATTGCAGCCCTACTGGGAGACTAGAAGAATATTTGGGCTGTATGGCTAAGATCCAGAAGGCTGTGGAGTATTTCCAGGACAATAATCCTGACAGCCCAGAACTTAATAGAGTGGTATGTACTTTGCGTGAGTGTCAGACTACAGTACTGTTTCTCTTCATAGCTCTCCTTGCTTCCTCAATTTATTTGCAGTAAATTTTGTTCCAAAGTAGTAATGCATCATGATCTCCCTGAAAATCATGATCCAGAGCAGTATGCATGAACATCCACACCCTTTAAGAGTACAGAAGCCCTTCCTCCTTCTCTGTGTGTGTATGTGGTTATGTATATGCATGTATATGTACGTATATGTGTGTGTGTGTGTATCATAAGAGGTTTTTCCAATAAGAAATGGTGCAAGCAGCATTTTCTTTCCCCTTAAAAGAGTTCTTTGTGCCAAATATCCTATGCGTATCGACTTTTAAAGAAGGAAGAATACTACAGCTATGTCTCTACATTTTAGTAGCCTCAAAGTGGTAGTGCATAGACCTGACTTTTTTTTTTGTATGTGCTATGTCAACCAGAAATCACTGTTTGAAAAGGGGAAGGATTCACTGGAATCCGAATTTCGTAGTCTTATGACCCGATACTCTAAACCAGTCCCACCCATCTTGATTTTGGATCTCATCACTTTGGATGATGAAATGGAAACCCAGGAAGATGTCACCTTAGAGCACCTCCCTGAGAGCGTCCTACAGGACATTGTCCGTATTTCTGGTTGGCTGGTGGAGTATGGGAGGAATCAAGGTAAGTTGACAGTGGGATATTTTGCCTTATTTTTTTAAACTTTAGGCAAGCTGTTCTTTCATTTTTCCTGACTTGCAATGTGAATTAAGGTTTTCTGTTGGTTTTCCTAAGCTGAACATTATTCTGTTCTTAGATTTTATTGTATGAAATAGTTTTTGGTTAATTTGAACTATTTTTACTACATTTTCTACTGTTTTGGGGGAACAGCTCTAAATTTCTTTTTATAAAGAGAAGAGAGGTATAAATTTTTAAATAGAAACATTTCAGTGAGACCCAAATGGACTATAGGGCATTTGCCTTCTTTCTATGAGCCCTTTAGAGATATGTGGATAACTTGCATTTCATATTAAATTACTAAACTTCATGACAAGAGAATGATATTTTAGAACATCATCTAGCAAACATGATGTGACAAGAAGCAAATTAAAAACTGAGATTTTTTTTTACTGTCAGTGTTCATTTATCCATGATTATTTCTTGCCTGATTATAGGTACTCACAATTTAATTATCACAAGTATGTAGTCTTTCCTATGCATATTTACTTAGAAATAATTCCCATTGTGTTCAGTGGAGCTTACTGATAGGTGACTTCATATGGGACTGTAGATTTAATTCAGTTACATCAGAATTAATATGCCATGGTACATCAGCAATGTTAATGAAATTCAGATTATGTTCTTTTATAATATTTGAATCTGTTGGGGGTAATCTCTCTTATAATGTATGAACATATGCTGCACATGTGATTTATTTTCCCAGCTGATCCTGTTCACCTTTTTTCCAGAAATACATGATTACAAAATAATACTCCCTTTTGAACACTATTTTTTAATAAGTGATACATCTTCTACTATGCAAAATGTTCTGGGGAATAAGAGGAATGTTAGGGGGCATGTGTGTTTCAATCATGCCTATGTTAAGTTGCAAAAAATCAATGTTGTGGTGGTGGTTGAAGGCAGAATCCCTAGGTGTGTGTAGTAATATTAATAATATTTGAGAGTCTGTTGAAGCAACCTAACTCATTATAATGACATCATGAAAGGAAAGTGTGATTTGGAATCAAGTGTGATAGACAGCTGCTTGAAGGATGTCTTGCTAAATGATAAGAGTGACTGGATGGTATTTGTGTGTGGCTCTGGGTTCACTACTATGGCCTAAAGCAAGTTGCTAGTGCCAGCTAGGGTAAACCTGTTGGATTAATAGAATTTACATAAGAGGCAACCTACCAAGTTCCCCTTGATTCAATGGATTTAGACCTAGATCTGTAACTCTTAAAGTGTGTGTGTGTGTGTACATATATATATATTGCTGTATCTATTAAAATTATCAAGCTTCATGAATGCAGCCATTTTGTAGCCTCTTGTTGTCTGAAGGAAAAGGCAGATTTCTGGATGAAGAGAGCCTCTCTTCCAAGTTTTTCTGGACTAAATTGAGGTCATCTTTTGGACAAGAATCTAACTATCTATGCATGACTCTCACCCGCTAAATGAAACATCTTTATTAGCAAATTTCTCTCTTGTCAAAGTAGATTTAAGTGTTTTTATATACATCAAGTATTTAATGTGGATGCTTCCATCCAGATTTTTGCACACTTTATGTTGTTTGTTCGTGCTGGCATTGCCCTTGAGCCAGGACAAGGGTGACTCCTCCAGTTCCAAATATCTTGCTGTGATGAGAGAACTACTATTTCTGAATGTTATCTGTGTAATTGTAGAAGTCTCGGGTGAACGAGAAAATATTTTCAGGATTAGAGATTTCAAGTGTAATCCTATCCATCTGTATTTAAAAGTAAGCACCATTCACTTCTCTACAACTGTTTGCAAACCACTTAAAGCAGCACATGTGCAGCCCTAATTTCTTATTCCTTCTGAAGTCAGTCCAGTCAGCCGGCTTTTATGTGCAAACATGTCAGTTTAATTGACTTGTGTATTGCCCAGTCTGGCAGGTATCTTCAAAGCCCTTGAGTTGAGTCTGGTGACTAGAGATTGACATGTATTATAAAAATTTGACAACCTGATCCTAAGATCAGTGATGGCATCTACAGATAAAGGTTTCTATAGCAAAGCTACATTTTTATCCTGGGGTTTGTTTGTTTGTTTTGCAATAGACAGGCATACTCATCTGGCTGACTTTCCTAGGTCTCATCTACTCTTTTCTGTCTGCAGTTACAATTCTACACTATATACTCTTGTGTGCCGAACATGACATAGCCTCATTGATTTTTTCACTTCACTGGCTTGCAAGCTTGGTGTTCTCATCTCCCTTGTGAGTGGAGAATTATTATTTTTGTTATACTATTGCCAACAGATGTAGCCTAATATGAACTGAAAATGAAAATCTGTTCTTTGCATAAAATTCCAGATGGAACATGTGTGTTATCAACTCTTAATAATTTTAAGCCTTATTTGAAGTGTTCACTGTTCTTAACCTATGCTATCCTGTTCTTAACCTATGCTATCTTTATAATGACCCTGTAAGGTATGTCAACATTACTCTTCTTCAGTTGGAAATAGAAGATCACCTTAAATTTGTATATAGGTTGCTCTGAGCTTTCTAACTGAAGATTAGGATACAGGTGTATCCTGGGACATGGCACCTATTCTCACACTCTATTTTTCTATCTTCAGAAAAGAAGTGACCTGCCTGGTGGGAGGTATGAAGCAGTTGACATCTTCAGGTGTTAACTATTTAATAAAAACCCATGTTACAATCCTCTTTATTTCTCCAAAAGAAAAGCAGTTTTTGGAGAAGAGAATCTAGAATAGAGGAGCCAGTTAGGGAAGGAGGAAATGATTAATCTTTCTGCATTTGTTCTTATTCCACTCTTCGTTAACTCAAGTCTCTTTTTCTTTTTACAAAAAACAGTATTATCACTATTTTGTGCTTTTTCAGTTGAAGTGTTGATCTCTTATGCAGTCTGTTATGTCCTTTAAAATTGTAGAGTAAAATGTTTTCTATTTGAAACCACAGGTAACTCATGGAAGCTTTCACTAGATAAAACAACTCCCCCTGCAAACCGTCCAAATGCTAGTAAGAATTTAAAACGTGAATATAAAAAATGGTTCACATATTTTTGAACTCACTCCAACCCCCATTTCATTTACAGTGGCCCCTCAACTTTCATGAAGGTTTGAGGCACAAAACCCTTGTGAAAGTCAAAACCCTTGTGAAAGTCAAAAAATTACAAATAACTCCCCCCACCCTAGTGAGTGGTCTCCTTCCCATTCTTTTCCAGGGCTCCCCACTCCCATCCCCCTGCCTTTTGCCTGGGTGTGTGCGCCTTCCTTCCACATGCCTGGGTAAAAGGCAAGCGAATGGGAGGGGCAGCCCTGCATGTGGAGAAGGCATACATGTGCTTCCCCCCATTCTCTCCCTTCCATTCCCCTGCCGTTTGCCTGGATGCATGTGCCTTCTTTGCCTTATGCCCAGGTGCGAATGCCTTCCTTCTCCGTGCTTGGGCAAAGGCAAGTGAACGGGGGGCAGCCACCCCCACAGAAGGTGCATTGTCCCTCCCCCATTCTCTTGCATTTTGTCCAGGCATGCATGCCTTCCTTCCACATGTATGGGCAAAAGGCAAGGGAATGAGAGGGGGAGAATGTGGGGAAGGCATGTGCGCACCTTGCAAATAATCAAATTCATGAAGGTCAAACCTGCGAATGTGGAGGAAGGACTGTATCTGTATCACTCAAAGGAGAAATGAGTGGTCTCTTGAAAAATAAAGAGCTCTTTCCTCAATTTGTCTCTTATCCTCGAATAAATGTGTAAACATAATCATTGCCGTCAGCAGAAGGAGCCTGTTGCCCACTTCTGGGTATCCTGCTGGGCCTTGCATGTTCTTATGGCTTCAGCTACCTGTCTTTCTTTGTCTCCAGCAGTTGAACAACAAGAGCAACAGGAACAGTTGATGGTATCTTCAAGCCCAGTTTGGAGTGAGTAGAGGAGGGGGCATCATCCAGGAAAATTTTTACCTTCTTGGTAGTGAAGGGGAGGAGAAAGGGTAGCTGAAAGGGTAGGTAGGGAGACTGTGGAATGAAGGACAGGAGAGAAGGCTGTCCTACGTTTGTGTTTATCATAGTGGGAAATGTACCACAAAAGGGGTAAAGACTTTTCTGGGCTGACCAGTAAATCTTCAGTAAAGGATATGTTATTTGTATGAAACCCCTGAGTAAAAAGTTTTTCCCTTCAGAACTTAGGAAAGCCATAAATATCATAGAGCTTTGTTGCCTATATGGAGAGTTACCAACTCCAGCCTGTAAATAAAGATTGCCTGCCCAAAAATACATAGTAGAAACTTGAAGCATACCTGTGAAGCAAAAACCACTGTGGACAGTTACTTTCTCCTGCAGAACTCTGTGTAATGAGGGTAGTCATAAACTTGGAGGAGACTGTGGAACATAAACTTGCTTTCTCAGGCACCCTTTTCTAAGAAATGTCCCTAGTTGATGTGCATGAGGTAACTCCTCACATTACAACTACCGT
Source organism: Ctenosaura bakeri (assembly GCA_948474755.1). Taxonomy (NCBI): domain Eukaryota; kingdom Metazoa; phylum Chordata; class Lepidosauria; order Squamata; family Iguanidae; genus Ctenosaura; species Ctenosaura bakeri. The sequence continues at coordinate 12,647 of CAOLHI010000849.1, forward strand.
AAATTTAAAATTTTTTAGTTGAATCTTATTTTTGTTAAAATCAATGGGATTCAAGTTACATCTATATTTTCCAGCTGATTTCCAGTTAGGAGTGGATGGATCAAGCTGTTTCCAGTCCGTGTCAGTTTCACATATGCTTGTTCCATCCCATTTCTGTATCAATTTATGAGTTAATCCATTGATGCACTTCTTGATGGTTGTGAAAACAGAATAATTAATATCAACAATCCTTTCCCCTTCTGCTCCAGGCAATCTTGAGAGGATAACTGGAGCACGTTCTGTGTATGGATCGGATTCTGCATGGCAGTTGACACAAGGAGGGGAGCAGTTACAAATGTGGGAGAGGAGTTGTATCGGGATTGGGAGAGGGTAGTGTGGTGGGCATTTGTGCATGGATAGAGATGGCGTATGGGGCACTGTGTTCTAGAATTCAAGTTATGTGCCAAGGATTAGGCTCCAGATCTACTTTAGGGAACTTGGCAAAAATGGAATTGGTGAATCCAGCAATGAAGCTGGAGTTAGTTTCATGAATGAATCTGAGGAAAATCTTTTTATGTTGGTTTAATCCCATTTAATTCAGAACAGTTGGCAAAATCACAGCCTTTTGTAGAATGATTCAGTTTGTTATCAGGGTGGGATACAAACGGTATCATAGAGAAGTTTACTGTAGTGTAAGCTTTTTGGGATGGATGCCACTGATGAAGTGGGCTTTGGCCCTTGAAAGCATTATGACCCTTTGATTTTGCTGCAGCAGATTAGCATAGCCAGCTTTTGGAGAATGTCACTGATAAATACATTCAGGATGGTGCTTATAGTCCAAACTATTTGTGGGGTGTGAAATTTGGAAAGGCTGCAGTGTAAGTCTATGAAGTCTTGTGACATCTACATAATCTCAGAGAAGCCAATTTGCTTCTGAGGTGCTCCCACTCTCCACTGTTCCTGCTGCTACAAAATTAGCACAGACAGCTGCTATTCTGAAATTACTACTATGACTCTGTTATTGCCGTTAGTGATTGTACTTTGAAAATGCAGCCAGTAATTAATGTCATGTTGAGGTAGCAGCATTTCCTTCAACCCAGTAATTGAGTCACTTGGCCCCTGATCTACAAAAGCTCTCTTTTATAGTCTGAACTGAGCTTCATGGGGTTCTGTTATGTGACTCTGTTTGTCTTCATTTTCCTTGTGGTGCAGGTTTTAACTGTCTATGTGAGGAAAAGCAGCCGCCTGCAGGAGCCCAGAGAGGAAGCCTAAAGAGAGAGTCCAGAGCCACTTCCTACACCAGCATAGCCTCTAGGGAGAGCTTTGTAGAGCGGTCAGTCAGAGAATTAGGACACAACTGTAGTAAGTGCAGGAGACTCAAATTTATAAGGAATCAAGATGTGCTGCTAAAATAAAATTTTAAAAAAATCTAAAATTCTTTGCATGCCCTGGAAATAATTCTATAGATTTTTTTTAGAAAATAAATAGTTCCCTAAAGTCAGTGTGGTATAGTGGTTTGAACATTAGACTATGACCTTGGAGACCAGGGTTTGATTCCCCACTCAGCCATGGAAAGATGAGTGGTCTTCGGTGTGTCACACACTCTCAGCCCCAGAAAACCATGTGATAGGATCATCAAGTCAGAAACGACTTGGCAACACACAACAATAACTACAAGAACAATGACACCAGATGATATCTGGTCTTAGAACCTAAGTGGGATAGGGCCTTGTTAGTACTTGTATGAGAGACAACCAGTGAATGCCAGGTGTTTTAGGGTATTTTCAGAAGAAGGAACTGGCAAAACCACCTCTATGTATTCTTTGACCAAGAGAACCCTATGACCTTCATGGGATTGCTGTAGGTCAAGAGGTGACCCCATGCTTTGCTGTACAGTTGCACTACAGGATAACCTTAAAACATATTCAGCCTCACATGATGTGATCAGTGAGTAGTACAGTTTTCAAACATGTTTGCATTTCTTTTATAAGCAGAAGTTTTGCTGATCTAATATCCACTGGTAGAGTCTCACGCTCAAGTGGTTAAACCTTAAAAAGCTTCAAATATGGCATCTTGGCATACTAATAGCTACTTCCTTTTCCTTTTAAAATAGCAATTATTTTATTTCAGTTAACCCAAATCAGATTATCTTAACAAACAGTACAAAATCTGGAAGAAACCATGCTGTTTGAAGGTACGATTTGGTTTCACAATCAATAAATTATCTAATTTTGAATTCTGAATATTTTTTTCTGTCATGCAGCCATTATCCATATTATTCATATATTATTCATATTCATATCAAAAATGCATTGGAACAAAGAAAGGCAAAGTACCTAGCTTTTTTTTAATATGGTTTTCTTTCTAGACTTCATGAATGTTTACTACCAAATCCGTTCCAGCCAGCTGGACCGCTCTATCAAAGGTCTGAAAGAGCATTTCCGGAAGAATAGCTCTTCCTCTGGAGTCCCTTATTCCCCTGCCATTCAGAACAAGAGGAAGGACACACCAACCAAAAAACCCATCAAAAGACCAGGTGAGTCCAGAATTTCAGGCATCAATTTGCATTGTTATTGTCCAGTTTACGTTATTATTGTCCTGTTCAAGGCCTGGAAGTTTAATGTATTTTCAGTTTGTCTGTTGATCTGGGAAAAGGTTTCCCTTCATCTTTTGGTTGTTATTTGATCATGCCTAGAAGTCTGTATTGTAGTAGGATGCTTAAAGAAACTTCCAAGTAGCCATGAAGAATCTGTTGCAAAACCACATGTTGACATTTTTTTTCTTTTCTAAATGAACTGGTTGTAAAGGAAGGGATGGGCAAAGGAACTCTCATTTTCTGGACCCAGTACTAGCCTAAGAGTAATGTGTTTCATTAGCTGTAGTGGCCACATGAGCAGTTTCTGTTACTCTTCTGACCAGGATGCTGGAGTGCTATAGATCGTAGCTCTGTGGGTCCAGGCAAAAGGATTTGGTATTGCATTCCATGAACCAACAGTCTTAGCAAGTGTGCCTCAGTTTCTCAAGGGCAAATGGATTCCATCATCAGTATGAACAAGCTAAAATGTTATTTGTTTCGTCTTCTTGCTCTTAGTGTGATGGATAAATAAAATAAGGTTTCACCAAACATGTATCCATCCTGTGGTCAAACAGAGCTGTGCCTGACATCATCCCATTATAGAGCTCCCCACCTGCAACTGTTGGCAACATGGAGCTACCGCTGTAAAATGACAACTTTTGAGCTCGCTTAACAATACATTGTTCTGTGGAACAACAGCTATACTTTTTTGAGCTCCTGGGATTTAGTAAGCCCTTTTACAAATTTAAATAAAGGATGAGCAATGTGAGGCCCTCTGGTGTGCCCGTCCAGACCTTTCCTAGCCTGCCCAGTGAAAAAAGTAGTATTAAAAAAACTTTGATGGGTGTGTTTGGCCCTTTAAATATTATTCTCCTTGTCCCCAGCCTTTTAAACCTCCCCAAATAGTATTTAAAAATATGTAAACATGAGCTGTCACTTCTTCTTTCCAAGAGGGGAGGAAAAGATTATTTAGGGCCATAAAAAGGTCCAAGGGATTTGGGGAAGAGCCTATAAAACCCACTTGTGCTCCCTAGATGCTTTGGGAGCATAGTTAACCATTTTCATGTTGGCAAAATTAGCACTGCAGGGGTCAGGGTGCCTGGAGGTGGCCCACCAAGATGTGAGAAGGGTGAAAAATACTGCAAACCCATTGAAGTTACCTTCCCCCATTTAAACTGAAGGTGGGGAAGCTGTGGCTCTTTAGATGTTTTTGGATTATGGCTCCCATGAACCTCAGTCAACATGGCTAATCAGGGATGATTTTAGAATCTATAACATGTGGAAGGCCACTTGTTCTCTGCTTCCTATTTTAAAAATTCTCACAATGCAAGAATTCTCTTGACCCCCCTCTTTCCTGAATCAGGATAGTTTGCTAAGATTTTCTTCTATTCATTGGCTTTTATTCTATGTGGAAAGTAGCTGTTAACTGAACAGAAACTGTAAGCATTTGGCAACATTCAAAGGCAATGTTCGAGACAGTTGTTTTTCATCAGTGTTCTATGAAGTGAATTTACAGCATTATGTGGATTATGGAGGAAAAATGTGAGCTACTTTACAGAATAAAACAGATAATTATTAGTATTCTTAGAGAAACAGACAAGTAGCGTTTAGAGAACAGGCAGAGGTTGGGTCATGAAGCATGGAAGTGGCATGTTGTAATTGTTTTGTGTTTTTGTTTTTGTTTTTTATAATCCTTATGTGAATGACAGTCCTCATCCCAGGTAATGTGTCCTAATATGTGTCCCTTCTGCAGCTTGACACAACTTCTAAATGTCTGTGTGCTAAAATGCCACTGCAGGCCTGTTACTACTGCTAGCAAAGGGTGTGCTTGGCATATTTCTAGGGGATAACTGTCCATGGAGGTCTCTAATGCTATGGAGGTGCATTCAGTAATGCTATCATGTCCTGGAGTTCTTCTTGAAAGCTGTCTAGTATTTGAGAAACAAGATGGAAGGGCTAGGGTCAGATTTTTCAATTTAAGCTAATGCCACTGTCCATGAGTATAGCTCCTGTCCCACCCCACCCCTGTTTGGATATAAATGGCTTTATTTTGAGATCAAGATTTCCCTTTCTACCAGTAGCACTTGTGCTTTTCCAAGCCCAGAACTGAAAATATTGTTTGGACTGACAAACACAGTTTCTCTGGTCTGTAAGGCGGTAAACTTTATGAACTCAGCACTGTCTGGCTGCCTTTGACATTTCCAAGCTGTTAAATCATTACAGATTTGTGGAACATAGGAACAATTTAGTAGATCAAACAAACCTGTTGACATCCATAAAGAATTTTGTCAGATGTGCTATACTCCAGTTGCCTGTAGTACCTGTAACACCAAATCGAATAGAACAATTACTTCTCACAATCTGGATTTACTAAGCTTTCTAGCTATTGGAATTGGTATATCGGGCTGAAATCTGGTAGATGATCAATCTGAATTAACAGCGTGTGTTTGAAATAAATCTGCAGTGAAGCATATCTTACGACATAATGATGGGCAATTGTGCCTTCATTATTCCTCGGCAGATTGAAATTTCATGAGTTGTATTTCCGAGAAACTATTCAGCTTTCAAGGGCAGCTCAAAAGGGTCTAACATCTCTGTCAAAATTGTCTCTTTTGGTTTCTTTTGTTGGAATGTAATCATCCCTTATTTTATCTTTTTATCTGTCTTGAATGGGCAAAGAAACTACTGTTCCATTTTCTCTGCCATTGTTTGGCAAGTTTGTGTTGTCTCCCATCCTCCTAGCCAGTTTTTAAAGTTTCTGAGTTTTGTTCTTGATTTTAAATTTTAAAAAGACGTCACTTGAGCCCAAAACAGCTAGTGGAAGGACAAAAACATGGTGGCATTGCATCCTCCATCCCCTAAAGAGTGTAGGAGCATGTTCAAGTAAAAACATTTTGAAGTTAAGTAGAGAGATGTGGCCTTCCATGACCCAGTGAGAGTCCTATGTGGCGCCCCAGACTTCAGGTAGTTTCCCGGCCCTGGTTATAGTATGGACATGCCTCCTTGCTACATAGCTGCTTAATTGCATGCAAAGCTGTCATCACATAAACTTTCTTCCAAATTAGGAGGATGAAGCTGCAAAGGCACTGTATTCAAAGATGCAAATGATTCCCACCGAAAAGTAAATGGATGTGGGATTGGGGAGCTTACATTTTTAGTATAGTGAAAGTCAACATTTTAATGTTCTTTTCCATACCTCTGCACATAAGTTCAAGTTCAGACCTAAAGCCCCTTCTAGCATTCCTAATAAAATGTTTTCTGGCATTTGCCTCATGGCTAATTTGAAGAAAAGCCAAGCTCCATGGTTAGTGATTCCTAGGAACCTTGTGAATGGTTCACTAAGCTTTCCGTGTGGGAGCCATGCAGCTGAAAAGGGTAGATTGTATTTTTGATTCATGCCAGGAACCAAGCTGATAGATGACCCCCAGCCAAAAAAAGAGGAGTTCTATTGTGGGTTAACTCTTATGGTAATAGCTTTTGAGGCCAGTATAACACAACTCTCTGCTGACCTATTCTGAAAAAACTTTTCTTCCTGAGGCTTTCTGGGCTGGCAGCAAGTAAGCTAGATATCTGCAAGCCCACTATCTTGTTGGTGGATACCAAAACCCACCATAAGAAATTTCTTGAGTTAATGTCTTCCAGCTGCCTTGCAAAGAAACAGTGCTTTGAGGAGGACATAAGCTTGAAAGCAACAACCTGTTCCCCATCTCCTTCTTTGATCACTACTTCTACTATGAATGTGTTACCTTTATTAGCAACTGCCATGCTATCCCACTTGGTTCAAAAGTGCCTAATAAGAAGAAATAAACCTAGAACAACGACATTTTTGGCTTCCAATAGAATCCATCAATGCTTAATTAGGATGCTAACTACCTTGCTCTTCAGTAGCAGTGAATTAATACGCAGCAGCACTTGCTGCATTTGGAGGTAAACATACTTAATTGTTCTAATGCAAATTGGAGGAGGATACTGGACCTTCAGGGCCCTTGTCTGTAGAGAGTATGAGGGACTGTCATTGTAGTCTTGCATTGGGAATAGCTCCTGCTCAGGTGCATACAGAGTAGGCAAATTGTATTGATTTTTAGCAACACAAAGATGGGGGCCAATTTCAGTGATACTCTGACTTTTCAGAAGCAAATGGCTTTTTTTGTAGTATCTTAGAACTCAACAAAGTAGTATAGGCAATTTTGTTTCAGGAAATCTGAAAGCATTACGTGGTTCCAGAAATGTAAAAAAATGGGCTCAGACCTTGTAGCAGAACAGTTTTTTGTTTGTATGTTTTGCTCATTAATCAACTCCACAAAATTGTGAAAACAAGTCATTCCCCTGGTCAGCTTGTGGTCATGCTATTACTATAATAATTCACATATCAAGCAATATTTAATAGTATGGGCAGGGGTAGAAGCTGTTTGTTAATTCTTTACAGTCACTTGGAAGGCAGCTCAGTCTGGCTTTCTTAATATGATGATCAGAATCCTAATTTCTTGCAAAATATTAATTTTAATTGGAGCTGTCCATGGTAAAGGATGTTGACTATTTATAGCATTGTTGTAAATATTCTCTCTTATATTTTTATATGATTATAATATTTATTTTGTATAGTTCTAATTAAGGAACTTCATTTGTTTAGGAAACATATTCAAGGGTAGCCTTTTTGGCCATGCAGCAAAATACAACAAAATACAAAATCCACAAAACAGTAATACCTTTAGAGGAGACCCCCACCTTTTGATGCCCCACTATCTGATGACTCACTTCAAATTAAGGACAAGGTCCCTTAATTTTATGTAGGTTCCATTCTTTCATCAGTTGTTCTTGCCTGCAAAGGCTTCCTTGGAACCACTTGTATGTGTGTGTGGCTTGCAAAGCAATCGAAGAAGGGAAAAAGGAACTAAACTGGCTGAGAGACTTTGCAAGCAGCACACATTCAGTCAGTCCCAAGTGAACCTCCATAAGTTCCCCGTGCTCCCTACGGTACAATACATGGGTTCTGCTTTTCAATCTATCGAATTTTCTGACAGTGCTCCAGTCCCTAATCTGTCAGATAAGTGGGGGGAGCCTTTATTGACCAACCAAAATGCACGAAGCTTCACTTCTGGCTTTTTCATCATGCAAAGATGTTAAAAATCATGCAGGAGAAGAATAGTGATGATATTAAGGTTTTGTATCAGATGGTATCACACATTATATCTGTTGTCAGTTAAGATGGTCCAACAGGTTTTCTCAGACTCTGGTTTTCCAGGGGTTTTAGACTTCAGCTCCCAGAATCACTGATTATTAGTCAAGGCAGCTGGGACTTCTGGGAGTTGAAGTCCAGAACACCTGGATGATTAGATTTTGGGAATCATTGGTCTTAGAAGGATCTCAATGCAGGCAGAGGCCACTCCACTTCTTGGCTATGTGGAGACTAGGGACAAATGGCAATAAAAGACAGGTAATAAAATTTCAACTCCATTATCAATAGAAAAGTAAGTTCCCTTGAGATCCATGCTGTTACTTTTCTTTTTCTAATGGAGTTGAAATTTTATTATCTGTCTTTTATTGCCCTTTGCCCCTAGTGTCCACATGGCCAAGAAGGGAAGTGGCTATTGCCTACATCTTAACTGACAACAGAAGTTAACAGCTGAGGCAAAATGTGAGGTCTGTGACTCCACCATCATTGCTTTTCTTTTCCTGTATGATTTTTAACATCTTTGCCTGATGAAGAAGCTTACAGAATGCCATTTGTTTATGTAGAGGCTCTGCATAGATTCTGCACTGTTAATTAACCAAATATCTAAACACTGTAAGAGAGAGATATCCTTCACCCTGCTCTTGTTATCCTACCATATGTTGGTATTTATTAAACAATACAGTGGTATTCTTACCACAAGAATGCTGCCAGTTTGCAGTCATTTCTGCTCTTTCAGGACTTTCCATTCTCCCAACTTGCTACCTGTTGCCCACATGAGAAGGTGCATTATCTTCTACTGCTTCCAGTGCATTCCACTGCTTCCAGACAGGCTTTGTAGAAATAGCAAGGTGATCCCTTGCAACACTGACCTGGGTACTGTTTCCACCACTTACAGAAGAGAACAATTGCACTAATTGTACCATGATGTCTAATCTAAATGGGTTCCACTGTATGGTCATTTTCCCAATCAGTAGTAGGGTATATAAGTCTGCAACGCCAAGAACTTCCAGATTTTGAGGTTGAATGCTGTTACTGTTCCTGAGCAACAGTATAAGATATTCTTAGTGATGTATTTAAAAACCCTGATAGTTTATCCATTTTCACCTCATTGAAAATGTTGTGGAACGCTCTATACCTTTCCTACCTATTTCTTTTCCTTGATTGTATCTACAGTGATTGAATATTGGATCTCCAAAGTCTGAACTCTTGGTATCTCTGTGTGGGGCCTGTGTGTGCTTCTGACTCTATTATTTTGCTTTGTTGCATGTTCACTAACACTTTCTCAGGTAAAACAGTGGTTTGTTTGTCAATTGACATTTTAATGCTTTCTCTTTTATGCTTTTTTCAGTGTTTCTTAGTTGCACCATCCTGCTTCAGCTACAGTTTAATTTTGTGCCTTTAAAAAAAAACATTTTTGCAATGTAATTGATGTGTGCTTGTCCTGAAGTACAGACCCCTAGGGTGGGGAAAGTTAATACCTTGACCTTTTTGTTCTTCTTTCCTTTGTCTGTGAGGAGAGGGGATGGGAAGAGAGATGATCTGTGCAGTGAGCTGCCAGCTTCTGTTGCCTTTGGCTTTCATGGGCGCTATCAAGAATAGAGCTTTCTTTCTGTTTTAATATAGCTACTAGAATCCTAATCTGTTCATAGTGAGAATGCTCAGAAATAACACACTGCCTATAACTATTTCTGTGGTCGCCTGTTCCCAACATCAACATATGGATGCCTCATATGGCTGTTGAGGGTACACCTTCAGTGGAATCCAGCAGACGCTGCAAAAATCACAATGCCCTTGGCTATCATTTCCTTAGAAGGAGCACATTTTTAGTCCTTAAGATTATGGCTTAAATGTGTATACTTTCTGTTAAACTGATAAGGGATTAATCAGATATTTCCAGGATTCTGTAGGTGGCTGTTCTTTCATATAAAAGAAGTCTGGATCCTCCTCTTTGTTTCTCAGGATCAGTTTCTCCTTTGATCTTCTAGAGAATCTTTGTACTCTTTCCAGTTGTTCCGAGAAATGGAGTAAAATTCTGAAAACCACTGTGCAAATAATAGCGTAGTATGGGAAGGCACTTTGATTTTGCGTAGTTTCTGGTATGGAATGGAATTTGGCCAGTACAGAGGGAGAAAGAGGGAGGCAGGGAGGCTTTGTGTATCAAGGGGTCTCTTTAATTCAATTGTAATTGGCAGTCACATGGAACAAGCAGATCTCATCCCATGGTATGCTGATGGACTGTCAGCAGAGGTTGACCACCAAGATGGAACCATAACAAGCAGTTTGCCTAAGGCACATCATTGCTGCTTTTGGATATTTGTGATTGTTTTTAAAAGGTCCTGCTGTTTCAGGAGTCAAAGTGAGTGACAAAATAGTAGTAATAAAAACCCACCAATGGAAAAAAAATGAAGATAGAAAATGCAGAGTAACAAATGAATATAAAACAACAAAGAATAAAATTCAACAGAAGCAGCATGAAGCCCTGGCAGTCTCTCTCGGAAGCTGCCCCAGAGGAGCATCTTTTAACAAGGTTATGGAATGAAGCTAAAGGTGGGGAAGGCATTCTGCAGTAGAAACACCATCGGTGAAAAAGCCCTAGGCATTGATCCTACCTACCTAACTTGAGTTGGTAGGCAGGACTTTGATGGTGAGCCTGCCTAGAAATGATGCTGCATAGTAGCTGTTCTAATGCTACATCTGTCATGTGCAACACTCGCCTTTATTCCAGGTATGGAATGTATGTATTTCCTTTTGGTACTTTCTGTACCACTTGTTAACCCAGATATTGAGAAGGTTCATTCTCTCTCTCTCTCTCTCTCTCTCTCTCTCTAAAATATACATATATGTATGCACCCATAAACTCTAAAATATAGAACCAAATCAAAGGACATCAAAGTAAATTTAAAGCAATTTCATTACACAGTGTAATGTGTCAATGCATCCTCTTGAAAAAGGAGGTAAAAGGGGAAATAGCATGCATCTATTTCCATAAGATCTTTTGGTTAAAATGATACCACTGGAGTAATTCCATGTTCTGTATTCGCTGATCTGGAGACCTTAAATGCATAGTTGAACTTGAGGATTTCACTGGCTTGACTACAATTGATCAATTGACTACATTAAAAGGGGCAGACCACTGGGCATTCCTGGGTGTGTTTATGTCTACAGAGCATTCTCGCTGTTGGCCACCACTCCCATGCTAGATTTGCTTGATGAAGCACTGGTGGAGGGCTGCTTTGTGTTTTGTTTCTCTCTCATTCATTTCCAAGGTCTCTTTCTCTTTCCTGTGGCTCTGGTGACAGGCACGATCCGTAAGGCTCAGAACCTTCTGAAACAGTATTCTCAGCAATGTCTAGATGGGAAAAGGGGGCCTCTAACCTCATTCCTATGGAAGGTAATCACCTCTCTCACTTTCACTCTTTGGTTTTGATTTAGGTGTGAGATTTTCTTCCCTCTTCAGGGGTTCTGTTAGTCTTTAGTTCTGCTCTTGATATATAATTCAGGTTGTGCAAGAAAGAATCTGGCTCCTTGGGCACTCTAACACAATGAAGAATGGGTTTAGATTTTGAAGACAGCTCTTCTAGATAGCTCTGAAGAACTGTGGGACATCTAAATTCAAGGGAATCATGGTGCAGTTTGATTGACTAACAGAAACTCTGTGGTAGCTTGGTGACCTTTCCTTCTACATTCTGTCCTTGTCCTCTTTATTTCTAAAGGTAGTAACCCTTTCAAAGGTGACCCAAGTTGAAACTTAAATTCTTGATATTGCTTTCTCCTTTAGAGGGAGCATATTATGGTTGCAAGTTCTTTTTACTACCAACCATGTTTTATATCAAGTATGCCTGAAACTGCTGCTACTGTTATGGTCTCCAAATAAAGGGAGGTAGATTGGGTTGCCAGGAAAATGCTTATAAATGTCTGACAAGCCAATAAAACCTGAAGTGACAAGCACTAATGCTGTGATGGTCCTGGATAAACCACTCCTTCTGTTACACCCGCTGACATCCCACTAGGTCATGAGCATGATTTACGAGTTAAACATCTTTCCGATACCCTGGTTGACAAGCATGGGCCAGCTGCTGGTAAGTACCATGACAAAATGTAAGCTGGCTAATAATACTTTTTAAAGTATTTTCTTGTGGTATTTCCTTAGGAAACTTCCAGATGGAATGGGGTGCACGGTTCAGGGTTGTTGGCACTTGCCCACCACACATAAACTGTGCTGGTCCCTGTGCTAGTCTCTGCCATTCTTAAAGACAACCGTTCATCTAGAAGGGTTGGTGTGGGCATGGCTACGAGTATGCCGAAATCTTGGCTTTTTAATATCGTCCACTCTTCAGTTTGGTGAAACTTTTCTGCAAGTGTTTTTATACATGATTATCTGTAAAGTGCAAAGTTCTGAAAATCCCCACCTTGGAGTGAGCATTGAATGGATATGCATGTCTCCTCAGTGGCATATAATGTTGCTTATGTATTTCCACAATGTGAGTGGGAAGATATAAGAACTAGAATGAAAGATTGGGTCCTCATCTTGCCTAGTATCTTCAAAGCCCATTGTATTATAATAATAATATTAATATTATCTGTGAGGATCACTTTTCCAACCTGGTTGTATGTTTCCTCTGAATAGTAGGATATACTCTGTCCATAGTCTAACTTTAGATATGTAAGATGGCCTAGTAGATATCACCTCTTTCCCATATCACAGTAGACAGCTCTGTGGTCATTTGTTTAATAAGAAATGGCTGGTGGCTGACAGTATCTAACTGGAGAAGACTAATGTACTCCCTGATATAAGCACGATGATAAGCTGAAGTCATTAAGTGCTCTAGCAGAGCAACATTTATGAGAAGCCTTCTGCTTTTATGCATAGAAGGTCCTTCCTTGTCCCCGTATTGCTGTATCAAAAACGTTGAGTGTCATAGTACTGACAAATTGTGCCCCTGAAATCCTCAGTCTTCAGTTTCATCACCAGTTAAAACCAGATGTCCCTGAAGCCAAGATACAGTGCAGAAATATTGTGTTCCTGTGCAAAAGCTAAGGTACATGGCATAGCTCTTTCTGGATGAGTTGCTTCCAGTTTCAGAAGCAGAACAGCATATTTGATGGCTTCCCTATCTGGAGCAGTAGAACACTGCCTAAGTGCGGTGTGCAAGGGAGAAGGTAACGGTAAAACTCTTTCCACTGACTGACATACTTGTTTTCTATAAATGGGTAGATTTAATATGGGGAAATACTTACTAGTAGTGATTCCTACAATGTCATGTGGTACAGTCCCACAACAAATATATCATTTGACTGTATTGATTGGACTGCATGGCTTTCAGAAGGTTGGAATCAAAAATCTGTATCAATATCAGCAGGGAATGAATAAGGCACCAGAACTGGAGTTGATAGAACAGGATATTTTAATAGAATAGATATACAGTCAGCCCTTGACATTTGCAGGTTTGACTTTCACAGACTTGATTATTTGCAAGTTTCTCTAACCTCTGCCCCTGCAGTGCTTCTCTTCTGAGGGAACCTTCACAGTTGGCTCCAATCGGACCACACAGCCCTTTAAAAACTGCCTCTGGTCCTCCTTCTCTTCCACCAGCTACTGCCTAGCCAAGCAAGGATGGCTTGCAGGCCCATTTCTCAGCATCACAAACTGTCTCCTGATGCCCCCACTCACACCTAAGGAAGGAGATGGGCAAGAGAGAGGAAGTATAGCATCACCATGATGACCCAACCCCTTTCTCTTTTCTTTCCCTGACGTTGTTTGGACCCTGGGTGTCCACTCTCCCCATCATGCCTCAGCCTCCTTCCAGGGAGCATACACACATTTTGATATTTCTGATTTTTTAAACTTTTGTGAGGGTCCCGTGCCCCTGCCCTTAGCAAATGTGGAGGGTCAACTGTATATTCCATTGTTCACAATGAAGAAATGGATGTCTAAAACAAAGAATGAGATAAATCATTAAAAAAAAAGATAAGTCAGGTTGACTTTATTAGCTTGTGGCCATTTAGAAGAAGCAATCCTGCCAAAGAGGAAATGCTGGAACATCAAACATCTTATTCTGCTGTTTTGGACATATTTATTAGATCTTTTCCCCTCAGTCTCACCTGTAGGACAGATTATCCTGGCAATGGTAGAGGCGTCCTGATTTCTTGAAGCATAAACATTTTTGAAGTCATCACTGTAGTTATCAGCTGGGGTATTATTATTGTTTCATTCCTGAACTGCATTGGTTGGCACATATTTTGGAAATGGAGTATGCTGCTAGATCAAAGCCATCTCAGCCTCTATTCTGTGTTGCACATGGCATTATACTGTTTGTTTTAGATATGAGATGTTAGGTTGGTGTATATGAACATGTATACAGATTATATTGTAGAGAGTCCTTACGTGATGGAACAACTTACATATTTTAATTAGTATGCTCAGTTTATTAGATAAATATTTTTACCACTCTTTAATAGTAAATTAATTTCCAATCTTCCAAGAAGATTGTTTTTTTCAGAATGAGACGCTTTAACAGAACTTATGTTAAAAGAAGGCAGAAGCTAATTAACAGTATTTTTGTACTAATTAAAGAAGGTGCAAGTAAATGGATATGTTCTATCGTTCACTTTTTGCCTTCTCTTCCATGATTCCACAAAGGTACTCAAGAGAGCTCATTACTGCTTTTTCTGTACTTGGTGAACTTTAGTAAACCCATGTTCTGCTGCAGTATAAATCTCATTTTTATCCGTAGTGCCCACAAATGTGGCAAGTTTGTCCTATGGGAAGACATGAGGGAAAATGTTGGGTCTTCTGTAAAGTCTGAAGACAACATGTTAAGTCGAAGGTGTTCCATTCTAGATGGAAACAAGAGATGTGTTTGTATGTCATGCGGCTACATGAAACTGACACCTTGTGTGCACATGCAATCTTCACAGGGAGAGATGACATGTTGGACATGGAAATTGATGCATACATCCACTGTGTTAGTGCCTTCATCAAACTGGCCCAAAGCGAATACCAACTTCTGACTGAAATCATCCCAGAACACCACCAGAAGAAGACATTTGATTCTCTCATCCAGGTCTTGCTAAAACTTTGTGCGACTCCTTCCTTAGGCTGTTGTGGCAAATCCATTGTTCATTTCCCTGACTCATCCATTTTTCATCCCCTTGCAGGAATCTTTAGACAATTTGATGATAGAGGGTGACAACATTGTCTCTGCAGCTCGGAAGGCCATCATGCGTCATGATTACTCAGCTGTGTTGACTATCTTCCCCATCCTGAGGCACTTGAAACAGACAAAGCCAGAGTTTGATCAAGTTTTGCAGGTAGCTGGTTAGCCAGAACATGTGCTGTTGCAAAACTAGTTCATGCGTAGTCATGCTGCAGGATCTAATTACTTGTGCTAGGATCTGGGTCTTAGACAGGATTAGCTACCTGTTGGGAACTGTAGGAGGGTTGAAACAAAGTCACAATCCAGGGAAGTGGAAAAAAAGTGAAGGACAGGAAGCTAAGTCTGAAGTGCAAATGTACACTTGAGATTATTAAGTGCAACAAAGATCAAAAGAGAGCACAAAAAAAGGGGCTAAAGTTGAACAAGAGTTCAGATTGGTGTGGAGGGAACCTGAAACCAAATCTGTGAGAGCTGGTGAAGCAGGTTAGGTTAATATTAATACAGAGGTACACAGAACTCGTTAGGGACTGTGTATTGGTCAAATTAGTCATTTAAATGCTCGCAGAATTCTTCTTTAAACAGTTCTTGCTATTTTTCTGACTTACCAGCCTGCCAATCCAACAATATTGTCACTCAAGGCAGCTCCCAATAAAACAGCCACTCAGATCAACATAAAATAGATCCTGTATGCCACAGATAAGCAAAGTGTAATCCATGGACTGCCTTTAGCCCCTAGCCTCCCAAGCTCCCCTGGAAAAAAAAGAAACCAAAAAGCTGCCAAAAATGAGGAATGTGAACTGTAGCTAAAAATTGGCAGCAAACTGCAATTTCTAAGGTGAACAACAAAGAAGAGGCACTGCTGGAAGGCTTCACAGGCCCAAGATGGGTGGCAGGCATTTGCTTATAGCTGCAACTGCACACCACCCCTGTTGCTCTTCATCATTGGTACCAGGCTATGGCATATGCCAACCTGATAGTTTAAAAGTCTTGACCTGCCATGTAAATGAATATGAAGAGATTACCCATAGAGAGGTCATTCTATAGTAAAGGTGCGCCTGTTATGGGGTCTCGCTGAATCTAACCAGATAGACAAGGTGCCTCTAAAAATGTTACATGTCAAATTTAACAAGAAGAGAGACTTTTGCAAAAGCATAATAAAGCCACACAATACAGGCATACCTAAGTTAACAAAGCCTCCAGCAAAGAAGCTCCTTTTTACACAGTATTTTTACACCCCTTTTCCTTTTACTCCTCTGCCTTACTGTAAGTTTTTAAGCAGCATCTGCATTGGGAGGATTGTAAGGAAGGACTGGAGAACTACAGACTTTCAGATCCTTCCAGAATCCCTTGCTGAACATATGCGAACAGTAAAACAGAGTAAAGAGGAAAGCAGATAAGCCTACTTCACCAGCTCCCCCTAGCATGTTAAAAATGCATAGATGTATAAGTTTGGCCACTAAAATAGAAATCATAAGAAAAGTGGATGATGGTGTAAGAAAAATAATAATCTCAGGATGCATTTTAGATGAAGCTTTCAAGTAGCCTGTAGAAGGTTCAAAATGTTTTTATTTGCTTACACAAGCCTTATCTGACCACATTTCACATGTGCATATTGTTAATTTTGGATAAAAAGTTTGCTGAAACATGTTGAACTGCTCTTCTTTTTTGTGGTGTAGGAATCTGTTCCTGTTCTTTCCTTATTATTTCTGGTGCCAGATTTTTTGTTAAAGAGGTCATACTTAGAAACATAACTGCTTCATTAATTGAGATCTATCTGTATTGGGCTTATAATTGACATCTTAAAATGTCCTGTACAAAGCCAAAGAAACTTTAGGGGTACTCTTTCCTACCACCCATATGCACAACTGCATTTTTCACTATCTGAAGGTTCCAGAGAGTTTCCATGGATATCTTGTGTGGTGCATGTTTCAGTATTCAGTCTTATAGAGGGTTTGACAGTGGTTTCATCCTGCTGAGGGTACATTTCCTATGGAAACCAGATAAACTGGGATTAAATAAAGGCAGATAATAGCTGCTTAGTAAGAAGGCTTCTTGATATTAGGTTGAAGAGTGTCAAGTAGCAGACTGGAAGACACATCAGTGAGCAGGCTTACATGCCCAGCTCAAGGCAGGAGATCAAGCAATTCAGAGGATGGCAGTACAGCCTCAGAGCAGCATGAACACATATACACTGTGTGTTCGGATGTTTGATATTTTATAGACCAGTTGAATAAGCAACAATTTCTACAGTCTGGTAACTGTCACAGCAGATGAGTTAACTGCAGATTTTGTTACAGCAGAAGATGGGATGGCTTGGCTGGATCATGCATTCTAGCATTTCTGTGGCTTTGTTTAATCTGCACTTATAAACATCGGGTTTATAGTAGCCAGTTAAATATGGAATGTGAAGATAATGAGTTCCCAGAGCTTGCAAGATTACTTCAAAAAAGTAATTCATTTCTGTTACTTTTTGTGGTATTAAACAAAGAAGAGCAGTTTGTTATTGATACATGTTACAGTGCCAAAAGGAAGCTCATTGTGTTACTTTTCAATTGCTTTTAACAGAAGGCTTGGGATTGACGAGAGTAGCATAAAACATACAAAATTCTACAGACAAGATGCCTAAAAATGCATTTTGAAAATAATTAGAACTTACTATTCCTTACACATCAAAAAGTGAGGTTATTCCCAATTTCCACATTATGTTTGAAGTGGAGCTTTGTTAAACCTTCGCTGCATACTATCCTTGTAAAAAGAGACGGGGAAAACTCCTTCCACGTAACTTTTGAATATTATATATAACTTGTTAACTTCTGTACTCTGTACCTTCCTGGTGAATGAGCTTAACTCACACTGTCAAGATTAGCAAGTTCTTACTTGCTGCTAACAAAACTTGTGTAGGTTTTCCCAGCATTAGCCCAAGTGAGCAGTGGTTCTCTCTAGTGGTGTAGTGGTTAAATGCCAGTACTGCAGCCGCAAGGTTGTGAGTTCGATGCTGCTGGGCTCCAGGTTGACTTAGCCTTCCATCCTCCTGCAGATTGGTAAAATGAGCACCCAGCTTGTTGGGGGCAATTAGCTAAAATACATTGTAAACCGCTTAGAGAGCACTTAGCTGGTAAGCGGTATAGAAATACACATGCCATGGCTGTTGCTATTGCAATTCTGCATTCAGTGGATGATAGCAGTGGGTGATACCATCTACCCCTTTCCAAACTCCCTTTCATCTGGATTGTCTCATGTATTGTGCTGGACATTTCAGGGCACTGCAGCCAGCACTAAGAACAAGCTGCCAAGCCTCATAACTTCAATGGAGACCACAGGAGCCAAGGCTCTGGAGGACTTTGCAGACAACATTAAGGTACCTGTTGTGACTCTCCTGTGTCTTTTTAGCTGCCTTGATTAGTTTCAGAGGTATCTGCAAAGCAATAATTACTTTTATTAATTTTAGGAGTCCTGGAAGTTATCTTGGGGAGGATTTAAAAAGAACTGCCTTTCTAAGTTTAGAATGTGTTTCCATCTAAATTGACTTAATAATATCCATTAGCAGGCACAATTGCCATACATATGGAAAAGTCCACAGAATGTTTTGTAAATACTCATAGATCTTTTGGCTGCACTTATGGATGACTGTGGAGGTTTCTTTAAAAATATTTTTGCCCATGTAGATTTCTGCAGTGACCAGTAGATGGTGACTTTGGTCTTTAGAGTTGTAGAAATATGCCTGGTTCAGAAAAAAAATAGCATCATAATAAGCTGAGGGTAGTTCTCAACTACATGCATTTTTAACCATCCATTAAATATATGTTTTTTTTCCTCTCCCTAGAACAATCCTGACAAGGAGTATAATATGCCAAAAGATGGGACAGTTCATGAACTCACCAGCAATGTATGTGAAGCCAATTCAGAATGTCCTTTGGTAAAATAAATCCAGTGGCTTCATTTCCACCTTTTGTTTTTCTTTTTCATATAAGGAAAACAGTCTTGCTTAAGCAGGAGAAAGTGCAGATGAAAGTTATGCAGCTTTTACTGTCAGAGGAAATAAACTGAGATTAACGATCATGGACATAAATGCTGGTCTAGAATTTTTCTCTCATCTTTAATGTTGTGTGCAGCCTGAAGTCTTCTGTAAATTTTTAACCTCAGCTGCATTCTGATGAGACCAGAATAGAAGAGGCATTGTGTCTTTCTCTGGATGCTAGGTTACTTGGAAGGAGAAAACATAGCCAAAGTAGAGCTGCCAAAACAGGAGCAGCTACTTTGACAGTCTCCAAGCGCTATGGTTCAGAACATATGGGTAGCTTCTGGGTTTGGGGACTATTGTGGGAAACTGAAATCACAAGGAATTTTCCTTCCTTTCAAGCATTTCCTGTAAGTTATATCCGCATTACATAGCAGTTAATCCCAGAAATGCTGACCTCCAGGACTCTGGGGAGGAAGTTGCTGTTTCCATTCCTAACTTTGCAGCCATCATAGGTCTCATTCAGAGATCACTTGTCAAAGAGTTCTCTTGAGATATCGGCCATGAATTTGGAAGAGCAGGTCCCTTTCACAATACATGATCACAGCACTAGGGTCCACTTTAACATCTGTGGCTGCCTCCTATGGAATCTCAGGGGCTGCAGCTTGGAGATGCACTAGAGGAACTCTCTGGCAGAGAATTCTAAGTACCTCTTCCTAAGTTGCAAATTCCAGAATTCCACAAGATGCTACCGTGAATCCCAGAATGGCATGGGATGTTGCCACAGCAGTTAAAGAGGACTCTCATCACTGCAATTGAACTCTGAGTGCACTGGCCTTGGAGCTCCCTTGAGGGAGAGAAGAGGCCTGTTTTAACTGGCAAGCAGTGTAAAGCCTCAGAACCAAGTAAGTCTGGTATGAATATTAGGATCCTTGTCTATTTATCAAAGCAGTCCCTTCTGTGTCCTGTCCTCCCACCTATAGATTACAAGTTTTCCAGCTCAAGCCCCCAACTCCAGTAGATGTTATTGAGGTCCCTAGGCCAGAAAATATATTCTCCAGGTTCTTGGTTAATCCTGGCATGACTTGCCTTTTGACTTCCCTCTCCATTTGCTAGACTTGCTTAGCAATACTTAGCCTTCATCAGAGATGATGTTTGTCATTTTGAATATTTAGAGACTCTATTTTGCTCCCTGCTCTACCAGCCTACTATGGCGCCAAACTGGAGCCCTTGCAGAGTAGCAAAAGAGAAAGGAAGGCAGACAGTGGTTGAGCCAGAAGGCTCAGAAACACAGCAGCTGTGTGCCTGAGTTTTTAAAGTGATGGATGCCAACCGAAGATCTGCAAATTTCCTGGGTTACACAATAGACTAGTAGTATTAAAGTATGAACTTAAGCATGGGTTATCCCTGATACTTGCTCACACGTCAGCTGAGGAGGTGCTTGGTTTGTTGCTTGAGGATCAAACATGCATGGAAATAATTCATTGAGCCTCAGTTTTTTGCCACAAGGAGAGACACTTCTGCTTCATGTCTGCTCCTGAGCTATGTGGCATTCATGACTGCACTTATAGAGTGCTGTGTTTGTGGTGCAGTTGATACAATTGCTCTAATACTACCTTTGAGACTGCCACATTCTGTGTTTTCCCAGGTCAGCTGTATCTTTTCATAATCATTAGGCAAATAATGTTTCATTTAACAAAATGGAAAATAACCAATTGATTTAAAAACAACAAAAACAACAGCAGTAACACCCTTCTGCCTTTTCTTCACAGGCCATTCTCTTCCTGCAACAATTGCTGGATTTTCAAGAAACTGCAGGTGCCATGTTGGCATCCCAAGGTAGTTGCACAGGGCTCCCTTGATAAAAGCACACTTTCTTCCCACTGATCAAGTCATTTCCTCTGCTTGCTTTGCAGTAAAACCTCCTTAGCAAGGGTGTAGTTCACTCGTCTCTCACTTCCTGAGCCACCTAGTTTAAGCTACAGGCTACCGGCATCTGAGTAGTTGTAAGAAAGCCCAGAGAGATGTCTCTGGTGTTGTTATCAGCCTGTAAGTGTGCACTTAGCTCTGTGATCCTTGAAACCTACAAAGGATGGCTGATTCCTGTCATCACCACAGAGCAATAATTTGAAGTGAGAAGACAGTTCCCAGGGGACTATTATCACATGGCTTCATGATCCACTCGTAACAATAATATGGAGCATTCATTTGATTCTGGGCTAGGGATTTTTTTGGTGAAAGTGAGTGTGAGGTTTTGAAATCCAGAGACATTTTTCTTCTAACAAAATGGTTTTGCATATCCCTCACTGGTTTGTGACATTCAGACTTCACATCACTGACCTGTTATATTTAAAGTGGGAAGACATATTTTACTCTACAGTTAATGTCTGTATTCCTAGATAAAAGTGTTCAGAACAGTGGTCCACAAGAAATCTAAGTGGATAAAGATGTCTTTTTTTTCCTTTTTAATATCCCCAAAGATAAAAGATGATTTTTCACAGAAATCCTGTTCATCTGAAAGTTGACAGCTATGCTTCTATCAGAAGAGGCAACTGTGACTTCAGGTTTCTTCAGTTCCACTGAGGAATGAAATAAAGTTCCTGGCAGATGTTCTTTTTAAAAAAACCTTTAAGGGGCATAGCCCAAGCCCTCGCCCCCAGCTTTTTGTTTGAAACTTGTCAGATATAGTCTCTTCATAAGGAGTTATTCTGCCTGTAAATTTATTTCATTTCTGACAAAGAAAGGGAAATGTTTTAGCTTTCTTTCTTTTTCACTGATAGTCAGCAAGGTCCCTTTGGCTTTTTGAGCCACAACCCAAGTTCAGGAAGCCCTGAATCTGAATCTGGTGGTCAGTGCATATCTTTAATATCTAGATAGTGTTACAGTAATGTATCAGTGTAAGTCAAATTCCTTGTGTTGATGTTGCTCAAAAATAAATAAATAAATAGATGAGACTATCTTGAGGATTATAATGTTTGAAAAGAGCTCCAGAGTTTCCATTCTGACTCATGCTAAGGAGGTTGAATTGTACTAGCTGCATCTTGCATGTCCTGCCATCACTTGTCCTTAACCACTGCCTGAATAATACTTGAAACATGAACCATTTCTGCAGCTGACTTGTCAGCCTCCCTTCCTCATGCCTCCTTTGCCTGCTAAAATTGTTTATGGGAAAAGACAGTTATGGAGCAAACTCTTTTACTGGCCAAAAGGATCTGCTTAGTTGCTAGTGGAGACAGCAAAGAAGCTCTCTCCCTGCTACAGTTCCATTCAGTGTTTGGGATTATAGCAATTCCATTCATTCTGTCAATGAGTGTGGACATGTACAATTTGTTGTACGGACTGCAATTCCATACATACATACTTGGAAGTAAGTCCCATTGAGTGGGACTTATTTACCAATAGACATGTGTAAAACTGGACTGTCTAAACAAGAGTAGCTCCTGTCTGCTGAACCCATAGTGCTCTGTGTTGGTATCTTCTGCTTTGTTCTTAAAGGTATGGTTGTCTCTAACCTGTCTTTTTGCACCTTGCATTTCTTTCTCTCTCTCTTTGTTCTCTATCCTTTTATCTCTACTCTGCCTTAAATTTTATAGTTCTTGGGGACACATACAATATTCCTTTAGATCCCAGAGGTAAGCAGCAGTAATACTTGTACTACCCAAGTACCTGGCTAATACTGCTCTTTTTTTTCTTTTTTTGCACCTGGTTACATATTTCTGCTTGTTTTCACTGTACTCAGTAAAAGTCTGCCTGTTCAAATTATTTGAAAATTTCCAGGTGCAGAGTACCAGTGATGGTAGTTGTGGTTGTTTCCCTAAGCTTAAAACTCATGTGTGAAGGCAACAGCTCACTTTCATGGAGACTAAGAGTTTATAATTGAGAACAAAGCTCTCCATGCCTCTTGATGGTGATAAGAGACCCTCACACATTCTTGATCTGAAGAGCTGCCTGTCCTGTGTCTTGAGCAAGCTGCGCATTGTACTCACATGCATGTAATAATGCCTCAGCAGCCTGAGAGAAGCAACTGTGGGTTTGAACAGGAAAAGATGCCTGGCACTTAACTGAGCCTGCCATTTTTCTGTTCCAAACTGAGTTTCCTTAAGTTGTTTTTCTTGCAGAAGGGTGGGGGGTTCCACTTGCACATCTTCTTTTGCAAGCTTTGCAAGATTAAAGAAACTGCTGGGGGAGGAGTTTCAGTGAAAAAATTGTAAATAAGGAAATAATTAATTACTCCTCTTACACTTCTCTATGCAGTCTCTCATACACATGTACATCCTTGCTATGTTGTTTATATAACTTGGTTGTAAAGACTGTGTGGCGTGCATTCACTGACATGATTCAAGTGCTTGACTCCTCACCGCACTCAAGAGGAGATGTCTAATAAAAGCCTGCCAGTGCTTATCCTGCCAGTGCTTAAGATGCTGTCCTATATGGCAACATGTTATTTTCAGGATTATTAGACAAACCTGCTCCTGAGTGTTTCATTTCATTTTGAGCCAGAGATTCTATCAGGAAATGCATGGACAGATAGCTGCTTACATGGCTGGGTCAGTTGTGCTTAATTATTCCAAAGCACTTGAGCATGACCCATCTCAGGTAGAAATTGTCATAGTATTCTCAGTTCATGAAACTGGGCAGGCACCTCTCTAAACGTGCCTGTCTGTATCTTTTCAAATTTAAAACATTTTCCAGTTGCTCTGTAATACTCATTGTTTTAAGCTGTAGACTGTGTTTTGGGTATATTTAACATCCTGAAGCTTTTATATTGGAAGAAAGAATGGAAATAGGTATGAGCAGTGCCTTCAAAGTAAAAAGCCAAACATTTCTGGGTTAGACAGCAAAGTATTAAAAATACAGGCTTAAAGTCTGGTTTTGGTTCTGGGCATTTAGCCAAACTAACTCAAAATTTTAAAAAAGTAAAAATACAAATGTCCTTTGTAGAAAATAATAAATAGATGATGTAGGTAGGGAATGGTGGCCTTGACAGAACCTGAGAGAGAGAAGAAAAAAGGCATACTGAATTGGTGCAGTAGTCCTCAATCACGTTGAATTACACATGACGCAGTCTCCTGATGGCACCTAGCCATAAGCCTTACTTGATTTGATTTGATACTTTGTGTCCTTTTACAAAAGACCAGTAAAATCTCATTTACACTTGGATGATGAATGATCTGGAGCAAATGAACTATTCCAAGTCCTATCTAATTGGCTTTGGACAAAAGACCAGTAAAAGTTGTTGTTCATTGTCTGATAACAGAAGATCAGTTAGTTGTCATTCTTGATAGGGAGAGAGGAGCAGCTTGTGACAGTATATAAGCACATGTTAGAACAGGTAAGCTAAGTGGTCTCCTTGACTGCTTCCACTGCTGCATACACAGGTGTTTCCTAACAGCTGCCTATTGTGCTGTACTGTGGTTGATTACCATGCCTGGTAATGCTGGTGATAGACTGTTAGATGCTGCAGTGGGTTAGAGTGCCTGTGGATAAGTGTGACTTTCCCAGTGGATGTCTCTTTGAGATGTTTACAATTTGTCAACAGATGATTATGTTAAGAGTGCTGCACAAGATGTCAAGTTCCTTACCAATATATTGGAATGTGCCTAGACTGAAAAGTCTGTTCCTCCCTAAGGAGTGTGTGTTTGTGTTTGTATCTATCTATCTATGTATCCATCCTGATTTGTTTATATTCATGAGTAGCCTAATATATTTTACAAAGCTGCATGCTTATTCTTCCATGCAAAGGGATATGGTAGCACCTTTGATCCTTTTATCCTAACTGAAAGAAATAAGCTTGTAACGTAAGCTTTTGTAGACTGAGGCCATTTTCTCACTGGACTGTTATAGCATTATTATTCCACTTGCAACATCCTATGGAATCCTGGGGTTTGCAGTTTTGGGAGGGGCCAGCCAGCCCCTCCCAAATCTGCATCCCGGATTCCATAGGATGTTGCAAGTGGAATAATAGTGCTATAACAGTCCAGTGCGGAACGGGTTTGAATCTCCTTTATCAGATGCGCAAAGTGAAGTTATCAATGGACAGACGTTTGTACCCATGAATGTAATGTCTGTCCATAGGCACTTTCACTCCAATGATGAAATAGATTTAGTCTATGAAAGCTTATGCTACAAATTGCTTTCTCTCAGTCTCAAAAGGTGGTACAATATCCCTTTGCATACTGAACCACAGTAACAGTCATGTCTTTTTATTCTCCTGTCTTAAATATCACACAGTTCCAATGCTTATGTTTACTTAAGGGGAATGATGATGCTAAAATATCTAGCTTGATGACAGTGTTGTTCGGAAGTTGGAAACCCAGGTGACTAGAGGTACTCCCAGGTACATAAAGGTTAGCTGACAAATGACAAAGAACCCTCAATTTCTATTTCATCATATTCACCTAAATCAGTCTGCACAAGGGGTGTGAATTTTTCCTGTCTTATTCTCACGTGCAGGAATGAGAGAGCATAACATTTTTCTTGTTACTTGCCACAGTGGTGAGATTCTTTTTATCGCTCCCTAGAGAGATCTTGTATTTGTAAGAATGACTTTTGCACAAGTAGCATAGCTAAACTGTAGCTCCTCCAGTCTTGTTGCAAAGGCTTTTAAAATTAGAATCATGTGGATGGCCTGTTGAGACCATTTTGATAATTTTCGTTTTGTGTTTGCTGTCTGAGTGCATACTTTTCTTCACAAAGGGAAAAGATACTGGTTTTGTGCAGACGCGTTTTGCACAAATTGCTGAAATGTTGACAGGGAAAAATGCTCTTGGTAACTTCTGATTCTGTTGGAGAGATAAATAAACTCTCAACAAGCACTCAACCTGTCTCATCAGCAGTAAGTAATTTAACAAGATTTATTCACATCCCCAGTTAGTACATCCTCCGTTCTAAATGCAACAGTAAACAAGTAATTTCAAGTTAACTATGCTTATTCTGAAAACCTACATTTATGCTGTGTTTCAGAAAAGCACAGCTTGTTTGGTACCACAAGAACTAAAGATTTTGCCTATCATCCTCCCCTGCTCTCAAGACACACAATCTTCTCTATAGTTCAGGCAATTAAGTGATAATTGGTTGTGCACAGATGTTATGTGTCTGTTATAGAGTCTCAAGAGTTACTGTTCAGAATGTACATCTGCTGCTTAGCCTTTGAAGACACAGGAATTCACTTCAGACCAAGAATGAGTGATTCTATGGGGCCAACACTTCTAGCTGAGCTAGGTCACTTGGTATTGCCTGCCAACAAAGATAGCAATATTAATAGAAACGTTTTGACAACCTGTCTTGTTTGCATGATGGAAACTTGAGTATTTTCTTATTTCAGTGCCCCCTCCACTTTCACAGGGCTTCAAGGTGCAGAACCCTAGCAAAAGTGGAAAAACCGCAACTATCCCCCCCCCACACCCCCTCCCATTCCCTTGCCTTTTTCATGTTGGGGCCAGAGGCAAGGGAATGGAAGGGAGGAGCTCTGTAGGGAAGAAGAAAGGCACACACGAGCCTTCCCCCTCCCTCTATTCCCTTGCCTTTTGTCTCAGTGCAAGTTCTTAGCTCTGGGGCCAGAGGCAGGGAAATGGGAGTGGGGAGTGCTAAAAGAGAGAAGAAATGTTCACACCAGCCCTCTCCATTCTCTTGCATTTTGTCCGAGTGTATGCTTTCTTTCTCTGCACCCAGAAAAATGCAATGGAATGGGAGGAGGAGAATGAGGGGAAGTCACACATGAGCCTTTACAAAGGTCAAACCCATGAATGTGGAGGGAGGACTGTACGCTAGAATATGTACAGGTCAAATTATCGGTTGCATTAATACTGATATAATAGCACTGTTCATTTTCTGGGATATCAAAAACAATGTTTTTTTCTTGTCTGGATGAGAATTTATGGTACTGAAAGAGGTTTGGTGTTGAGGAATAGAGCATTCATTGGGCACTGTCTGTGAATTAATAGTGCAGTGGTTACCAAGCTTGCTACCCAGATGTTGCTCAATTACGGCATTTAGAAGCCCTGATTATTGGCCTTGCTGGCTTCCAGGATTGAAGCTGAGCAGCATTGGGGGACCCAAGTATGTATGTTTCTGCCCTAGAATTAAGCAATGGGGCTAGCTTGCTCTTACATGTTAAGTCCAAGATCAGGTAGTTTAGCCGATCTCAAAAGATTAAAAAAATTGTGTGAGGGATAAAATAGGCATATAAAAACTACAATATGTCATATTTTCACTGACTCAATGCTCATTCCCTTTCAGAGACCAGCTCTTCAGCCAGTAGCTACAGTTCTGAATTCAATAGAAGGCTGCTCAGCACCTATATATGTGAGTAATCTTTCTCTGGATACTAGCTGCTTCCTTTTCACAGGTTGAAGTCCTATGCCTATTTATCTGGGAATAAACTCTACCGAATTGGGTGAGAGCTCGATCCATTATATAGTTCTAATTGGATGGCAAATCACAGTGACTTGTGGGTTGCCACTCCTTTAATCTGATAGTTCCTCTTTCCTTCATGGAGTGTAGATTAATTCCCTGTATCAAGAAAGAGGAAAATCTTTTTAACCATGGATGGGAGCTTTTGTGTATTAAATGTTAGTTATTTTGCACTTGAGAAACTGTTTTTCAGGATTCTCAGAAAACCATCTTTTCTGAAATGTTATAATATGTAGAATGAATTAAAATTTAACCAGCCAGTTAAGTGAATGGTATAGGCAGACTGTATACAGTCCTCTTTGTCAAACTTGAGATCTTTACAGTAGTCTCACTGCTACTTTTGCATTCCTTCTTGTTAAGGCAAAGTTCTGGGCAACTTACAACTAAACCTTCTCAGTAAATCCAAAGTTTATGAGGACCCAGCTTTAAGTGCCATCTTTCTGCATAACAATTACAATTACATTCTCAAGTCCCTTGAAAAGTAAGTACATGACATTCTTCATGTTCATAGTGCATGCTGGAATTTCTGCCAGTATATTGTGCTCATAAGCTTCTGTTAATTTTTCTGCAGAGCAGATTTTATACTCCATTTTGTCTGCTCTTCCCATATTTCCTTTCAAAAAGATCTCTTTGAAGTCTGTCATTTGCGCTGTAAACATTGTCTTGCATAAGGCAATGGAAAATAAAAGTAGCCAAGGATGTTCTGAATGCATCAGCCTCTTTCATCTTGTCATTGGAGAGGCTCTTCTTCTGGAGAACACTTTGCAGTAAATCCAAGAATAATTATTAGCTGTTTGCATTCTGTCTTCCAGGGACAGTCACTCAAAACCTTTTACAGTTTTGAGTGACAAAAGAACTGTTACATTTTTGCTTTTCTGTAGGTATTCTGGACTTAGTACTCTGGTTACTAGCTACATGTGGTAATAAAAGAAAGTTGATGTTTATTTGGATTATTGTGCGCCCGAAGAGGCAAGATGCAAATGTATCGCTTTGGGGAGAAATGAGCTAATGCCTGCTAGCCTTTCCTTTTAATGTGATGCTAGGATCCCTCCTAATCCTGAGTTTAGCAAGTCGCTATGTTACTATATCCAAAATTCCTAGGCCTCAAAGCCATCTGCTAAAATTTATATATGCAGACACAGAACCTTTTCTTTTTACATCTCGAATGGTTGTCCTTCCCTATTACTGGTAGTTCTTCTTTGCTGGAAGTCATTACTGCAATGCGTTTTTTCCCCTTCAGTTGGTGGCCAAAAGCTAAAGTTGCTCTCACTGTCCCAAATGTTCTGGATAATTAACTACTCTTGTCTGATCTGACTCTTAGTACTTTTTTTTTTTACTGCCACCAGCATTTCTTGAGCCATTTGGATCCCAGTGTGTTCAGGAGATGAAGAGTTTCATATCTTGAGAGCCTAATATATAAGCACGCCTGTATTCAGTTATAAAATTATGTCCTCTTTCCTACCTGGAAACCACAGTTTGGAAACCCCTAACCTATTGAAACATTTTAGGTCTTTTTAAAAGTAAAATCCTCTCATATTAGTTCCTGAATAGGCCATCAGACTCATCCATCAAATACAGTGAAAGAAAATGTCCTTAGTGAATGAAAATCAGTCTGTATTTTATCCCATCTGATAGCCCAGCTTCACTAACAGGATTGTCTGCGGAAGGGGAGGCAGAGTTGGTTTTGGTTGGCAGCAAAATCATTGAACCTGACCAGTGATAGGCTGTTACTGAAACAGTGAATGAAAATTAACATACCACATATTTTGCTTAGATTTTGTTGGCCTTTGAGATAAGAGCCCTCACAGATCTTTGCTAGTGGCAACTTTGTCTTTTATTCTGGTGCTTACTGTTCTTCCTATCATAGAGCAGGTCAGGATCTCTTGGGCTTTGGAGGGGCTAAGAGAGCACTGAGAGGTTTTGGTGCTTTCCAAGCTTTCCAAAAGTCAGTGTAAAGTCTGAGAGATCCTAGCTTACAGCTTCATTCTTGGTCTTGCAGAAGTGGATCTCAGTGGGACTGATGGCCACTTTCTAATAATTTTTGAGAGTGAAAATGAGACATATCAGCTTATAGCTCAAAGCTGGTGAATAAGATTGAGGCTTATCTGCACAGCTCTGAACCTCAGTTATGGCCAATCCTCAGCCCCTGAGATGGGGTCTTCAAATTCTGATTGGTTTCTAAGGCAACTCTTGTTTCCGTTAAAACTGTAGAACCGTCAGGCTATTGTTTTGACTAATGTGAAACTGCATCTTGTTCTCTAGGCAGAAAGGTGTTTCTGGTTTGGAAGCTCACTGATTATTTAGTACTCTGTCTCTTTACTTTTAGGTCTGAATTAATCCAGTTGGTGGCTGTGACACAAAAGACAGCAGAGAGATCTTACAGAGAACACATTAAGCAGCAGATTTTAACTTACCAACGCAGGTCAGAAGAACCCATCTGGTCATTTCCCACTAAAGTCAAGACCTGAACAGTAACATCAGTTTTAATGACTACATGAAGAGGTTTTACAGTAGAATATGATAAAAACGGAGGAAGGCACTTTGTCCTTCTTGAAAATGCTCTTTCAGTAGAATTATTAACATTGTTGCTATGATGGATCCCCTCTCCAGGCTGGCCCTGCCCTTGTACTCACCTTGCCCCCTTTGCCCTCACAATCTCTCCCTGAATTGGGTACTTGGGCCTCAAGGTGATCCCTATATGGACCAGTAGATGTGTTGTTCAGTGGGTTCACTGTGGTAAGTGTGACTGGACTCAAAACTTAACAGGAACAGCCCGACACATTTGTAAAAAGGAATAAACAAGTAGAAATGTATTAGTGCACAATTAGATCAGACATCAGCTGCTGAAGTATTTAATCATTCATGGCTCCCAAAACTTTATTCAGTCTTTTCCCCCAGCTGATTGTTCTAACTCTATTAGAGCATTTCTCTATCTCTGTGTTATCTTTCCCCCTATTCCACTGCAATCGTTTCCCTATCTGCCTTCTTTCAAATACAAGCTTCAATTTTGCATCCTTTCTCCCCCATAGTAATCCCCATGGCATTCCCTGAGCCATGATTGGCTGGCACCAACCAGACTTGCTTTTCACAGTTGGATTCTAGCTGTGATGTGAGCAACTCATTTTGTTCCTACAGCTTGCATACAGGGTGCCCTTTCTAGATCCCAGCAGCAACTTGTGGCTCTCCAGATGTTGTTGGATTGCACATCCCCCCAACCCCTAGCTAGCCACTTCATGGTATGCCATTGATCTACTGTTACTTGATCTGTTGGCTGTGGCTGATGGGAATTACAGGTCTGGCTTCATATTACCCATGCTTGGCATGAGGTATTTCTGGAAGGCAAAGTCTTTTGATGAAAATGTGATATATACTCTCCTTGATGTTTAAATAAAAATGTATGGAGTATATTCATAGATACACATACTTTTGAGAAGTAAGTAAAATACTGCTTTTGCATATGAAGTGTAGAAGTCGGAGGCTTAGCTGAAATGTGATCCCCATGTTGCTTAACAAGCAGGTTTTGAATTCCAGCTGTTGGGTTTGTATGTCTGATCTGTGATGTTTTACCATTGGTATTAAGGAACAAAACTGGAAGAATCTAGCCTCTGTCCTTTTTATGTAACCCCATTAGAGCAGTCAGACAGGGAGCAGACTATCAAATAACACAAGCTGCTTAAAGAGGCACATACTTCTAACACCCTGAATGTTGAGAGGCAGCAGTGCCAAGAAAACAAGTCTGGGTGCTTAGATTCCCTGATTGGCACATGTAGTACAGATATTTATTATTTGAAAGTTCATTTTCATATGATTACTAGTAGAGACTGTACCTGCTTTGCTTACCCTTCTTCATTTCTTTTTCAGTTGGTTAAAAGTAACAGATTACATCTCAGATAAAAATTTGCCTGTTTTCCAACCTGGCGTCAAGGTGAGAACATTTGGATTGGGAAATTGTAATACATATCCCCCCCCCCAAAAAAAAAATTAGGTTAGGGCCAAAATAAATGTGGCACTAAATGCATGTAAATGCGTACATCTTTTTAAAATCTTCAGATGTCATTGAGGATTGCTATACAAGCAGGACCGGGAATGCAGTACCTGGAGGAGAGCATTATCCCTTTTCCAGAACACAGTGGTCTTAGCAACCTTTCCCCTCGGATGATATTGGCCCTGCCATCATTGGAAGCTTTCCTCCTGTGGCTAATAGCTGGGGGTGGGATTGCCGGACCTCTGTGTTCGGGGAAAAGATCAGTGCTCTCTCCATCCATGCACTGTGTTCCAAATCTTGCTTGCATGGCAGTCCTCATGGATATGGCTTGAACAGGTTTCCTAGGTGTGTGCAGAACAGTCTTGGCACTATCTAATTGTTTCTAAATCAGAAGTGGACAACTGTTGCCCTTCAGATGGTTTATGTCTACAAATCGCAGAAGCCCTAGTCATCATAGCTTATGGTGAGGGATTCTGGGATTTGGGAGTCCATAAATCCCTGGGGACCCACAGTTGCCAACTCCCTACTGAATGGTGAAGAAGCAATTTGAATAGCAGTGTTATCTGAGATGTAAACAGAAAGGCTTCTCTTTTTCTCACTCCTTCACAGCTCAAGGATAAGGAAAGGCAGGTGATCAAGGAACGCTTTAAGGTAAGTAGCTGCCAAGGATCAGGCAAATGTTCTTGCTTATGGCTTTGTACTCTTTTTTGTTCTTGTTTGCCCTTTGTATTCTGCTCCAAGTGTGTGCTTAACTTCATCTTCCCTATGGAACAGGGTTTCAATGATGGCCTGGAGGAGCTGTGTAAAATCCAGAAGGCTTGGGCTATTCCTGACACAGAACAGAGGGACAAAATCCGGCAGGCCCAGAAGACCATTGTGCAAGAAGCCTATGCTGCCTTCCTAAGCAGGTGATCCTTTGTCCTTATATGACCCTCTTTATCTGACCAGAGAGAGTGCTGGTATGCAGGGAAGGCACTGAAGGCTCCCTCTCTACATTCTGGCTTCCAGCACTATCCCTCTTGTGTGCATAGCACGTTAGCTGGTTACATGTGTCTTTGAGGGGTGAGGAGCCAGAGTTTCACACACAAAACTTCTGTAGTGTGGCCATAGTTTAGCACACATCACATTGATGACAGCCTGGCTGTAAACACAGCTTGGCTGTATGGACAGCCTTTCAGATGCTTGCAGCAATTGGGTGTATACAGTGGCTGAACAGGAATGGATGATATTGTACAGTTGAGACCTGCAGCAAAACATTGCAGTGTGGAGTGCTGCTGCTCAGCATTTCAGCCACTCCACCTCATTTCTCCCTCTTCTTATTGTGTTTCCTGAGGATCCTTTCAAGTCAGAATTCTATTTAGTCTTCACTGAATTGTTTGCAGATAGGAAGTTTTTTCCCTCCCCTGAAGACTTCCTTGTTCTTTGGCAAGCCTGGCATTTCTCCCCAGTCTGTGAGACCACCTGCCAGTATGTAGCTGCTGTAGTTTTGGCGATGTAGTGACTGGCACGGAGAGCTGTGAGAACAAATTATGGCAGTAATGAGGCTTTGGCAGCTGGTAAAAAGGGAAAGGGATGTTATGAGAAGTCCCCTCCACGCTTGTCACACAAGATTTTCTTTCCTCTTGTCTTGGCAGGTATGGTAATGTACCCTTCACCAAGAATCCTGAGAAATACATTAAATACAGAGTGGAGCAGGTGGGCGAGATGATTGAGAAGTTGTTTGACACATCAGCATGAGCTTCCTGACTGTGTATCGATGGTTTCCTAGTCCTTTTTTCCAACTGTCTGTGAAGGCTGTTGTTTATGCTTGTATTTATAAACTCATAGAAATACAGCTTTATGGCTTGCCTGATTTCTTAGATCACTACAGAGAGCAGGATCTCCCTGAGATGGTAGTTACGTGGGGAACTTTTCTGTTTTCCAAGGCACTGTTTCTAACCTGATGTTTTCCATGTACACTTTTAAAAATAGCTTTCAGTTTTTAAGCAGCTGCTAGTTGTCTTTCCTTCCCCTCTTTACCTTCTTTCTTTCCCTATTTTCCTACATGTCGCATTGAAATCAATGAGATTAGATTCCAGAGAGTAAAGCCAAGGGAGCAGTAATTAACAACTTGTTACCTACCTCAGGCTTGCCATGGCAGCAGCCACCAATCCGGATCATTCTAAAAGGGGATAAATGAATGGAGGATGAGGCTATCAATGGTACCTCTGATATTTTCTAAAGAGATACCTGTATTGGTCAGTCACAGCATAAAAAGCAAAGTAGGAGTGGTGGGAAGAAAAATCTAGCAACATCCTTGAGACTCCTTGGTTTGTTTCAGCATGAACTTTGAGTATTAAGTCACTTTTTCAGATGTACTAATTGATCAGCATATCTGAAGAATATCCATGGAAGCTCATGCTGAAATAAACTAGTTAGTCTTAAAGGTGCTACTAGATTGCTTCTTTCCACCACTCTCATTTTCCTTTTGTGTACCTCTGATATTAGATGCGGTGTACCTTTTAATACCAATCATTGCGAAATGTAAGTCGGGTGATGCTATCGCTGTCCTGTCTTATTTGTGGACTTCCCCATAGGCATCTGATTGGCCATTACATTGCATGTCCATTTCCGAACCACACATTGCTCATAAAAAGGATCTATATGTTATTCTTCAAAATCTACCACAGTGCTCCTGTGATTTCTCTTGTAAAGGAATTTCTTCCATGCCTGATTCAAGTCTTTAGCACGCGTCAAATACATGGACACTTTCCTGATGTAATGTAACACAATGCCAGAAAAATGTGTGCTCGTACTCTGTCCTGACTGATGCTAATGGAAGAGCCAAGTTCATTCCCATCTTCCCTGTAGACAAATAAGGGTTCTTTATGGACTTTATGGCTCAAAGAACCACATAACACATTACATTGTCTGAAAAATGCCCCATGCAGATCTGGTCGAAAACATATTCAAGCATTCCTGGAAGGAAATCATTTATCCTGCAATAAATTTTTGCATCTTTATATGGATTTTGTCTTCAATTACTTGTTCCATTAGTAATTTACCAGCAGGCAATTCAAGCATATTCCTCTGAAAGCCTTCCTTCCTGAGTATTCTTCACTGATGAGAAACAGCACTTACGTGTTACTGTTTTAAGGGCATTGTCGAAGGTTTGAAAAGGGCCATAGACATTTTCTGTACATGTTGAGTGTTTTCTTTGAAGACAGTAAAATATCTTCAAATAGCAAGTTCCAGTTACCAGCAAGGGAAATGTATTGGACTGATCCTTTTAAAGTGATGGGTTATCTAATGCGCTGCTTGTGGAAGAACAGAAGTCCTGGCAAGCAATTTCTCTTAAGTGCCATGAAGAACATGAATACCACCAGAGTTTGGAGTGGTTTAGCAGTGGTCTGGTTTTGTTGCTGAAAGTTTAGGACAGTTTTTCAAGAACAGTCTGCAGGACCCTCTTGAGTTAAAAGAAATTTGTGAAAAGGGATTAGGAAGGGAGTCTTATCACTATAGTTTTAGGTAGAGAAGTTGCATTGGCTTGCATTCCCCCGGGGGAATGAACTCTCTGGGGAGCTGCACTCCCACAGCTCAGAAGACACAGTTAGTCTGCAATTGACCAGTCAGTATCACAGGACAATTCCAACAGGAAATAAGCCATTAGAACACTTGCTACTTTTGCTACTTTTTAACAATACTGGTGTGTTTCTGTTACAATCGTTGTCTTCAGCCTTTTTAAGGTTTTCTGAGGTTTAAGGCAAGCTCCTTTCTGTTCTGCTGCCTCTGCTAGTTGGTATTCTTATTACTGA
Organism: Ctenosaura bakeri; assembly: GCA_948474755.1. Lineage (NCBI taxonomy): Eukaryota > Metazoa > Chordata > Lepidosauria > Squamata > Iguanidae > Ctenosaura > Ctenosaura bakeri. The sequence goes on from CAOLHI010000849.1 coordinate 47,680, forward strand.
TGCTTACCTTCATCCAAGGTGGCATCTTTGCTTCCCCCAAGGGACTGATGTTGCTCTATAGAACACTTCAAACTTTGGAAACTCATCATTTGATTACTCAACAATGGATGACTTGTAGTGAAAGGTGAGAACAAACTCCATGGGAGGTGGGCAGGGCAGGGAAAGGTGATAGAATACTTTTTGTGGTGTTCAACCCCTGTCTCATTCATCTGTGTGACTTGATGCTGCATTCAGCAAGTGATGAACCTGTATGTGTGAATCAGACCTCATATTTTGTTCATATGACTCATATTTGGTACAATTTTAGCCTTTCACTTGAATATGCTCTATGCCTCTTTGCTGCCCTCAGTCTTCACTCTCGTTAGCTCCTGAGTTGTGTCTGTTCAGGTTTTTTTTTCCAAACAGGTGAGTGAAGACAGAAGTGTATTCCTTCAGTTCACCTGAGTCTTCTGTCACAGGATCACTGAGAAGCACCACCCGCTCTCTTTCCTTCCTCTTCTGCTAGTGTTCTAAGAAAAAGCCAGTCTTATAGACAGAGCAAAGAAAGAATATACACGCAGGTTAATCCAGCTGTAATTGGAGAGTCAAGAGCTCTGGAAAGGAACACACATTCCAGTATCTGTGTTTTAGTGTTAGGTGATGTATTATCCCATCAGTGAATATCAATTGCTTCTGTTTATTGGGACCAGTGCAGTATTTGGTCTCCCTGAGAACAATAACTCTGTCCACACTTTTGCAAGCAAGCACTTCACTAGTTCAGAAGTATGTGTCTTTCTGGTATTGTTTTCTATGATATGTAGGAAGGAAGGGATAAATGTTTAGAGCTAAATCCAATTGTTCAGCCCAGTTAGAGTAAACCCATTGAATTAGTGGGATTTACATAGTTGCTGATTTACGTTATTTTCACAGGTTGAGTTAGCCTACACTAGCTGAGGCTAGTAACTGGATTTCACCTTGGGTTAGCTAACCAGTCATGCCTTTTGTCTCATTCCTAATGTATAACTTAAGTTTAATTGTCATGTCCTTAGTGATCACAGGAGTAGAGCAGTTCTTATATAGATAAAGGGAAATATGTAGAATACAGTCACTTGGAAAGGTCCTGTGATTAGCCCTCATCAGCTACCTTGTGAAGAGTAAACCTTTATTACACTAGGTTTCAGCAGAAAACTATTCAGATGATATACAGTGTGAAAACAAAAATAACATAATCCATGCACAACAGAAGAACATCATCATACTAGATGTAAAACTACGTAAAACCATATCTCCACTAGTCACCAAATGTTCTACACAATACAAATGTTTTCAACTGACAGTAACGTCAGAAAAGGGAGAAGCACAAATTAGAAGGTGTTTGCTCTCTGGAAGCTACGAACTGAGCAATGTCTCCCCATTTAGGAATGCTCATTTATATTGCATCAATCTGCCCTTCCTATTTTCACTTTCATGGCTCAGAGAATGAGCTAGAGGGATATAAGGCAGCTTGGCTGCTGAAGCTGAGCAAATCTGTTGCATATGTGCAGGGAGGGTCTGGGAACCACATTTACACCATACATAAATGCAGGAATAATTTGCATTGTGCAGTAGATTCAGGCTATCCAAGATCAAAGAGTATTTTACCCAAAAGATTTATCTCAAAGCAAGCTAAAACAATAGGTGCTAGCAAAACATGCCTAGCAGAATAAGAATCAGGATTACTGCTGGCATCATTATCCTCCTTTGTCACCATTTAATTCCATCAAAATGGTCTTCTCCAGGAGGTTTCCCAGATTCACATTTCCAAAAGAGCCAGAGGGCTACAATTAGGCAATGAAACAGAATAAGCAATCCTAAGTAGATAAAGAAGAAGAGCCTGTCCAAAACAGCAGAAGCTTCATTTACATGTGATGGACCTTCACTTGTGCCAAATTCTGCTGGGTAAAAGAAAGAGGTGACAAATGAATTCTTTAGTTTGCAAACTCCATAGTACAAAAGTATCAGAAGGCAACCTCAAAAACTGATTTAGGTGGTAGTCCTGCACTACCAGAAAGCAAGCCAGCAGCATCTGAAATCCAACCTGGTTTAGATCAGAGGTAATAGTGCATATACTTGAGAGAATATGTAGATACTGTTAAAGGCACTTTTCTATTTGTCGGTAAGTTCACCATTACAGTGTTCACTGTGGATCCTAATACTTTAAGCATAAATGTTCAAGCTCAAATTCTTCTACTAACTACTTCTCTAACAACACAAATGTTTCAGAAGAAAAACAATTGGGCTTGTGGAATTCTGAATGTAGGGTTCCTAACAGGTCTCTTCACCTCTTGTCTGAAGTTATTTCTTTTTCTTTGTAGTTCAGATGCTTCTTGGCCTGTGGGCAGGACTGAAACAGAATTCTTGTACCTTAAAGCTAATCTTAAGTGAGTGGGTGGTCCTGCTAACAATTAATTGTTGATTGTTCTCACCCCATTCTTTAATCCAGGCTCTTGTGGTTTCTAATTAAAATCATAAATGGCAGCATTAAAAGTGAATTGTATTGAACTGAACAAAAACAGTTAAAAAAAATGAACAGCAGCCCAAGTACATTTTGGGGAAAGACTTCAATTTTTTTTTAAAAAAATTGAGTCTTTGAAACTAGATTACTATCCTAGCAAACAGCTTTTAGCACCAAGGTTTTCTGTTGTTGAACTGAGAGATGGCTTACATGTCACCTTGCCCTTTAATATTCTTTTGTTTCTTTATTTCCTGTTCACTCACCTCTTTTCCCAGGATCTTTTGTATCCTCAGCATGATAGCGTTTGTCTTGATGTAAGTTAGTAGTAACTTTGGTCTTTCTGCCTCGTAATCTCCAGTTGTGCCACAGATAGAAGTTGTTTGCAACCAACTTCCTCACCAAGATGGTCTCAATTGTGCTTAGGAATAGGAATACAAGGAGACCCAAGTAGTAAAAACCTAGAGTTTGGAAGAAGGAAGAAAGTAACTCCATTGTTATTAACCAGTTACTCCTCTACAATATGTAGCTGAATATATTCTGTCTCCTGATGCCATTAGAGCATGTGTTTCTCCACCTCTTGTAATTGGCTAACAGTATTACAGAGAGCAAAGAACTCAGTCCAAGGTTGCAGTTTTTTGCAGTGCTCCTGCGTTGCTTGTAACATGACTCTGCCACAGTTTTACCATTAAAAAAAGAAAAAAGAAATCTGATCAATTGATGCATTCAACTTACTTAGCAGAGGATTGCAAGACGATGAACCAGGTAGAGATCCAACCACAGAGGAGTGGAACACGAGGTATGCCAGCAACAGGGTAACCATGTATGCCAGTCTGTCTTGGAGGCAGACAAGGAAGCCACAGAGGTCGGCTACAACGAGCGCAATGCTTGGCACAATCACAGAAAGCAAGGTTCGTACCCCTGTGTTTATTAAATATATCTGGAAAAGAGACCACAGAGGTCAGTGCAACAGGAAGGAGTACTTGTACATCTGTTTCATCAAAAGTGTGTGTTGGGCCATGGTAAGACACACTACCTTAAGAGTTTCTTTAAGCAAACTCTAATAATCAGTGAATTAAGCACACAAGCTGTTGCAATTGCCACCTTTTAAGGATAGTGTTGTTGAAGACAAGTAGGTCTAAAATTGAGTTAGCAAGGTCAACTAAAATGAAAATGCCCTTTTCAAAACTCAGGGAAACAAATGGCTCATGCTATTCCTGTCAGAATTAATGAAGAAGCGAAGTCAGAAAAGCAGGCATAACTTCCAGGCTGCACTGAACGTATTACAGCTAATATTTTTGTTTGGAAAAATGAGACTTCAGGGAGCCCTGCAAAGACCCCAATAGCATACATTTTGCATTCAGTACTTGGGAGCTGCTCTTTTTGTGCTGTTCTTCCTTACAACTTCATCCCAGCTAACCAAGGTCACAAGGTGACCAATACTAAAGTGCCAAAGAGCTAAGCGGATTGAGTATTGCAACAATACCGCCGAGAGGTCTGTGTAACCAGTTCAGAATGAGGGTGAGGCTGCCTGTATCACACTGACTTCAGTTTGGATAGACTAAAGGGGGGATGCAACTGTTGTCCTATTTCAGGGGAGGGCAAAATGTGCCCCCTTTCATAAGTTGTTGGACTGGAGCTTCCAGCAACTCTTAACTAAAATAGCCAATGGTGATGTATGGTAGGAGTTGTACTCCAGCAACATCTGGAAGGTTGTACTTTGTCTACGTCACTCTGGTTGCTGCCACTATCTAGACACCACCTAGACAAAATGGTGGGTGATGGCCATGTAGCTACTATTGTGGACACTGGTACCAACTAAGGGAAATGGTTAAAAGTTTGTTTTTGTTCAGCACTAGGGATGGAAAGAATGTTGTTTGTTTCTTGGATGGAAAATGGGTTCCCCACTGCTGGTATTGGTAAGAGTAAAAGAGCAGTGAGACTTTTACACAGTTTTTCTCCCACTATTCAAGGGTCCTTGAATGTTCTGGAGGACTGTTCTGTGCAGAAACAATATATATAGGCCTCCAAACGACACATGTCTCTCTATGCAGAAGAATCCTCTGGGCCACTCCAATATGCCTGAATGGGGAAAATACAGCACAGAAGTATGCATGGAGTGGGAAAAAAGACTTAACATTCCTCTTTAGCACCTCTTAAAACTACCACAAGTGTGTGGGGGCTACCCCTGCTTTCAAACCGGATCACCAAGTCAGGAGGCTTGTTTCAGTTCAGTCCTATACCTTGCTCACTCACTCACTCACTCACTCACTCACTCACTCTGCTGCTTTGCTCTCATCTCGGGACCTAAGGCAGCTTACATCTGACTGGCAAGATAAATGAAAAGGAGGTAGCAGTATGTAGATGACACTCAACTCTAGTTCCTCTTCTCACCTAACTCCAGTGAAGCTGTTGCAGGACTAAAACAGTATCTGTTGTCAGTAAAGGGATGAATAAGGACAAACAGACTGAAATGTAATTTAAAAAAGACAGAAGTGCTCTGATTAGAAAGGGGATCAGGGAATAGGGACTCAGCCTGTACTTGGGGGGTGGAGTTACACAACTTCTGAAATCTCAGCTTTGTAGCTTGAGCATACTCCTGGACTCAGATCTGAGCCTGGATGCCTAGGTTTCAGTGGTGACCAGGCATGCATTTGTTAAGTTAAAACTAGTGACCCAACTGAGCCTGTTCCTTGGGATATCAGAGCTGGCTAAGGTGACTGGTACCTTGATTACATCTGTTTGGATTACTGACAGAGTGAGTATAGTGGTTGGAGTGTTGAACTATGACCCTGCAGACCTGAAGACCCTGCTTAGCCATGGAAACCCACTGGGTGATTTGGGGCACATCACACACTCTCAGCCCCAGAAAACCCCATGAAAGATTCGTCTTAGGGTTGCATAAGCAGAAATGAATTGAAGGCACACAACAACAACGTACTCTATGTGGGGCTGCCTTTGGAAATAGTTGGGAAACTTCAATGGGTTCAAAATTTTGTGGCCAGACTGCTGACTGGGGCTAGTTACAGAGAACGTATAACCTCCCAGCTGTAATGGCTTCGCTGGTTACTGGTCCATTTCTGGGCAGAATTCAAAGTAATGACTGTGATCTTCATAACCCTACACAGCTTCAGTCCAGAATGTCTAAATGGCTACAACTCCCTATACAAGCCAGCCTGACTTAACAGATCCTTGGAGAAGGGCTTTCTCTCAGTCCCACAACCATCCACAGGGATATTTGGTGAGGAGTCACAAGAGAATCTTTCCAGTGGGACTCCCTTCCATGGGAGATTCAGTCGGCCCCCTTTCTGCCTTCATTCCATGAGCAGGAAATACCTTTTTATTTAGGTAGGATTTTGCTGTTTAAATTATTAGGCAGAAGGGTGTTTTGAATGTGGTGTGCTATAGTTTTATCTTTTAATTATGTCTTAAATGCATATTAAAGTGTTAACTGGGCACCACAATTCAAGAATGATATTGACAAGCTAGAACGTGTCCAGAGGAGGGAGGCCAAATTGATGAAGGGTCTGGAAACCACGCCCCATCAGGAGTGGCTTAGGGAGCTGGGGATGTTTAGCCTGATGAAAAGAAGATTAAGAGATGACATGATAGCCATGTTTAAATATTTAAAAGAATGTCGTGTTGAAGATGGATTAAGCTTGTTTTCTGCTGCTCCAGAGACTAGGACACGGAGCAATGGATTCAAACTATAGGAAAAGAGATTTCACCTAAACATTAGGAAGAATGGTAAGAGCTGTTTGATGATAGAATATACTGCCTTGGAGTGTGGTGGAGTCACCTTCTTTGAGGGGTTTTAAACAGAGGCTGGATGGTCATTTGCTGGGGTGCTTTGAATGTCTGCTCCTGCATGGTAGGGGATTAGACTCGAAGACCATTGTGGTCTCTTCCAATTCTATGATTCTATAACTATATGCTTTTTAATAGAACCTTTTCTTTCGTTTTTAAAACACTTTTTTAAATACAAGCTGAACTACACTTAATTTTTTGTGAGCTGCTTTGAGTCCCTTGCTGGTAGAGAAGCAGGATAGAAATTAAATATAGCAGTGACTGAGAGGTCAGGATGTAAAGTCTTTTTTCTGTCATGATAGAACAGGTGTCTTTAGGGAAACCACACTTTCTCAACCTCAGCTTTCTAGCAGCAAATAGGTCTACCATGTTCCTCATCAAACTTTGCCCACTTCTAGTTAAGCAGAGCTTTAAAACATATGATGCAGAGGGTGGATGTTGGATGTTTTGGCCAGGAGGGGAGGACCCAGCAGAGAAACTACTGATGCTTGTCTTGAGTTACAGGTGAAGTCATCTCCTTACCTTCACTGCGAAATAAGGCTGTGGCATATTCTTTGGGCTTGTGATGTTCACACCCGTGACAAGATATTCACGCTTTATATTGAGAATTTGGTTTTGAATGGAGGTCTTGAATTCTATCTCGCTGACTTTAAAGAGTAATTTAAAACACACAGAGAGAGAAATTATTGGGTTATTTTTAAAAAAATAATCAGAATTGTAGGTGTGCCATCAGTTAGCTACCCCTCTTCAACGGAAAGAATAATGTCTGAAGCCTCACAGGCTATTGAGGTGAAAGAGAGAGAGAGAGAGAGAGAGAGACAGCTCACAATTCCAATGCATTAACAGAACAAAAACCGTAGTTTTGTGGCATCCTGCACATACAGTGGCTCCTCCACTTCCACAAGGGTTCAAGGTCTACAATCCTTACAAAAGTTGAAAATATGAATAACTGCCCTCCACCTGAGTGAGCAAGTGAGGGAATGCACGTGTGTGCCTTCTCTCCCCCTCTCATTCCTTGATGGGACTGTCCTTTCCCTTGCCTTTTGCTTAGGCGCATGTGCCTTTCTTTTCCATGCCTAGGCAAAAGGCAAGCAAATGGAGGGGGGGTGCCATGTGTGGAGAAGGGGTGCTAGTGCCTTCCCTCCCCATTCTTCCCTCCCATTCCCTTGCCTTTTGCCTGGGCATGGAGAAGGAAGGCATGTGTGCCCAGACAAAAGGCAAGGGAATGGGAGGGAGAGTGTAGGGAAGGAAAGCATGCACATGCATTCCCTCACATGTGTTTCCTTTCTTGCTCACTTGGGTGGGGGGAGTTAGTCACAGTTTTTCAACTTTCATGAGAGTTCTGTGCCCCAAACCCTCACAAAAGTGAAGGAGTCACAGTATAACAACACATACCTCCCCACACAAGGTTTTGACTCCAAGGAAACTGATTTTTGGTAAGCAGATTTATTGCTGTCACACTTCAGTATTAACAGACTGGTTACCTGACAGGCCTGTTTCATCATATGGCCACAGCCATACTTTGCCTCTTTCTGTATCTTATTACATTGCAGCCTACTTCCACAACTGTGTAACTGTGCTTAGATACCTATGGCTTTCATATGACCCCCTCAGTATATCTGAAGGAGTGGACTGATAGCCACAAAAGCTCATGATAACATATCAGTCCCAGAATTGCTGCTAGATTCTTCCCTGCAGACACCTTTTTTTTTCTTTTTTCCCTTGTTATGATGAAACAGACTAACACATCTATCTCCTTGAAAACAGCTTTCTTCTGTTATAGATTTCTGATGCTTCTGGAGGCCTGAAGGTACAGCAATTAATATTTTGGAGACAATTAATGTTGAGAGGTTGCAGAGGTTTTGAGACAGTGCAATGGGCTCTCCTAAAAAACAGGATTTAAGGATGTACTTCCCCTATGGCTGCTCTAAATTATTATTATTCTCTGCCCAAATTTATAAATTGTGGTTACTGTAATGTGAATAGAAAAATAGGTATGAAGTTTCAGGTGAAATGTATGCATATTAACTTGATCGTATAACAGATGTCTGAAATCATGCCACTTAAAAAAAGTTGGCAATTGTCCACAATAAGCAAGCAGTGTGAATTATGTGAAGAATGTGGGAAACAAACTTGTCAGTGCTGTCAGCTTCTGCATAGTCTTAATGCCTCCATCACCAGGCAATGTAGGTTAACCCCAGCAAACAAGCACCATCCTTGAAAATGCATACTGGTGGCAGCCAGAATAAAGGAAGAGACCACTCAAATAACCTTAGATCGTTTAGACGGTGTCCAAAATGTATCTGTGATGGCAGCCTTAGGGCCCTTTCACACTAAACAATTATCAAGCTATGATCCTACTTTTACTGCCATGGTTCTATCCTATGGAATTTTGGGATCTGTTGGTATTTTGAATTCTTAGCTACAGAGCTTGAGTGCCTCTGATAAAGCTAAAAACCTCAATATCTACAAATCCCAGGATTCCACAGATTGGAACCATGATGGTTAAAATGGAATCACAGTGCTATAACTCTATAGTGTGAAATGTCTGTTAGAACAAGGTGGGTATCATGTGGTCCTGCATTCTAGCCAGAATAGTCAGTAGTGAAGAGTGCTGGGAGTTGCAGTCTGACAGTATCTGCACAGCCACAAAATTCCCCATCCCTTATTTAGAGGATTCGACTTGGGAAACCTCAACAAAATCTAGTTCCATACATGAGCAACACTTTCTTTGCACTGTGTATGTGCACACTTCTCACTCACCCTCATTGAACACAGAGATGAAGGTGAAAGTGCAACTGGAGATATCGAGAGGGTAGTAAAAGAGGTCAAAGTTACAGTTGCTCTCAATGCTCAGAGGGAGCAGAAACTCTGCCCTCCCATCACTGTGCAGCACCACATTGGGTGAGTCAATCTTCCACTTCACATCAAACCTGCAGTAAGGAAAAAAGGAAAAGGAAGTGAGAGAAGGGAGAAAAGGAGAGTGTTGCCTGCCACAGTCTTGATATTCTCCTCTGAAATTTTGAAACCTCACCCTGGATTAACAAAACCAGAGAAAGGTTTATTAAGGTTCTCATACTATCCAACTGTAGTTTGCGCCCCCCCGCCACCAACAGACGAAGCAGGCAATGTGAACCTCTATCTCTAATATGGCGCATTAGATCTTTGGCCATGCAAATATGGGTAGGTCCTAGTAATATTTAAAATGAGTGGTGCCTTTTGCGGCCTTCTCTAGATAATTTTCCCCATTGGAATCTGTTCAGTACTGAAGTGTGATGAAGGGAAACAGACCCTTGAATGGAGTGCAAACATAAGCACAATAGGAACCAGCCTGCCCCTTTGCCTCTCTGACTTGCACCTCCACATCAGATATAATTGGGTTGGAGCCATGTTTGAAGTCCCATGAGTCTGTTGCTTGTTAGCCACATATTATTTTGGTCAGGAACTCCCATGCTGTGTGGTTTGGAAGTCCAAAGCACTTGGCAGACACTAGTTGGAGAAAGCTGCCCTGTGCCACTGGCTGGGCAGAAGCTGAAGAACCTTTTGGAGCATCTGATCAATGTCTTCCTCTGATGTGTCACATGCGTGCTTCTCAGTGTTACTTACGCTTCTCTAATTGAGAAGTTCGGAATCCATACCGAATTCCAGGGGACGCTGAGGGTGGTGAAAGGGAACTCTTTCTCATCCCAGACCAGCTCTTTGTTGTACCATGACTGAGAAGTTCAGGGAAAGAAAATGTTAAATGTGTTTGCTCACAACACCCACCCTTTTCAAGCTGACATCTAAGCAAAACTAGCCATTTCATGGACACCAGCTCCACCAAGGTAGATCTTAACTGTCTGTAATAAGGTAAATTCAGTATGGATGTAGTGCCATCTTCTTTCCCACAACCTTTATTTCACCTGTGGTCCAAATTGGCTCTGGATCACCTCCATGCCAAAGCCCACATTCCAACAATGGATGAGGCCAGAAGAATATGAGCACCCTTCTAGTATGAAGTTTCAAAGTTCCTATCCATAGTAAATACAGAGTTGTGCATTTCTCTCTCTCTCACACACACATACAAAAACACACACATACACACCATGCATTCACAAACATACATCCCATTCACTCTCACTGGTCACTCACAGAAATCAGTCTGAGTTTCTATACTGCAGGGCTTTTCAAATGATGTGTCACAACACCTTAGTGTGTTGCCTGAAGTGCATAGGTGTGTCACACACACACCACTCAAGCCTCTTCCGCCGTCGCCGCTGCTGCCACAGTGGACCAGGATCAGGTGGGGGGCTGCCCTTCCCATTGCTGCTGCCACCCTCACTGAGGTCTTTCCTTGGCAAGGGAAACAGCAGTGAGCCAGGATCGGGGGGGGGGGGTGCCTTTCTCACTATATAACCTCTGGTTTGCTAATAAAACTGAATTACAGTGTCACAAAATGATACATGTCCAAAAAGTGTGTCACCAACATGAAAAGTTTGGAAAACTCTGCTATTCTTTGGAGGTTTTTAAGCAGAGGCTGGAATGACCATCTGTTGAGAATGCCTTGATGGGTGTTCCTGCATAGCAGGGGGTTGGACTCGATGGCCCCTGGGGTCTCTTCCAGCTCTATGATTCTATGATTCTACTGCATGGAGATGAAGGAAGAAACAAATACTAGAGTCTCTCCTTCCTTCCTGGTCAACTTCCTTATTGGGAAGACGAGTTGTGGGGTGGAATTATCCTGGAGAGATGCTGCCCCCCCCGTCCCCACAAAGCTCGCTTTCACAGTTAGAAATAGTCCTGAGGAAAAGGACAGGGCCTCTTCCCCTTGTGTGTTGAAATTAGCCCTGAGGGTGCTGACTGACTAAGCTAAAGAAGCACGCTTTACTTCTTTGAAAAGATGAGAAATTACTTGAGCAAAGGAGCAAATGTCAGACAGAGAGGTTATTATGTAAGCATCATATAAGTGCAAGCATCATGCCCCTAGGTTCTAGGCCCACCCACCCCAACACATGTCACAGTTGAAAACCGGGACACGTGTAGAACCATTGAATCATAGAGTTGGGAGAGACCCCAGGGGCCATCGAGTCCAACCCCCTGTTATGCAGGAACACCCATCAAAACATTCCCAACAGATGGTCATCCCAGCCTCTGCTTAAAAACCTCCAAAGAATAGCAGAGTTTTCCAAACTTTCCATGTTGGTGACACACTTTTTGGACATGCCAAACAACATCAGAATGTGGTCAAAATGGCAAAAGGAGAGGAAGGAAGGAACATATAAGATAAGGAAGAACGTACAAGCTAAGGCCACTCCTGCACTGGACTGTTACAGCACTATTATTCCACTTGCAACATCCTATGGAATCCTGGGGTTTGCAGTTTTGGGAGAGGCCAGCTGGCTCCTCTGGAAACTGCAAACCCCAGGGTTCCATAGGATGTTGCAAGTGGAGTAATAGCGCTATAACAGTCTGGTGTGGAAATGGCTTAAGAGAGGCAGCAACAGTTTGCTTTTGCCTGAGTCTGCCGCGAAGGGCAAGCTTCCAATCCTCTCCTATCCCTTTGCTGAGTTAACAGTGCAAACTACTGATGGAAGATGAGGATGCAGGGGGGTGGGAGAAGTAGAGAGAAACTGAGGCATTTTAAAAGCAACTGAAAAAGAGGGTTGACGGGATAAATCAGGACTGTCCCTGCCAAATTGGACCTGCTGGATGGCATGGAATCCTAATTGTTTACAGGACTAAGATTTCTCTGTCAGCGAATCTTTGCTTGCACCTTCCCGTTCCCTGAATGTTCCTGGGGTTCCCTTGGGAGAAGGAATGATATTAAACCAGTATGTTTGCAGTATAGCTCTGTCTTGAGAGAGACAACAGGGGCGGGGAAGGGGAATGTACCTAAAAGAAAAGGGAAAGAAACTGGACTCATACAGGGGATTAGGTTTCTAGGTGGATATGGAATCCCAAAAGGTTGAAAATGATTGGTCTAGCCAGGACCTGGAGGGGATTGGGGAGCATAATTAGAAAACTGAGGATAACAGAATCTCTCATCTTTTCCTCTGGACTCCCACCCACCCACATCTGTTCTTGCTTCCCAAGTATTTGACAAGAAAGACTAGGCATTACCTGATTCAAGAGCAAGACTGCTGTCAAAGTGTATGTCATGATATCCTAGTGGAGAAATAATTTAACATCAATTTTTCTTCTGACCCTTGTACTGTGGTTGTGTACATATAATCTACATGTGTCACACAAGCATATCATTACCTTTTTTAAAAGGTCACCTTGTAAAGTTCATATACTACGTATGAGAATTCTTAAAGCTGTTTTATTTTAATGGCCAAGGAGCCCTTTGAGTCTTATATATTTTGGTTTTGGCCCAATTTCATTCCACAGAAGAATCTGGGAGCACTTTCAGTTTCACCTTGAGCTTTTATTTTTGAACAGAGTTCCTGGCTAGGGACACAGCATCAATCTGTAGGTGTTTAAAAGCCATCTTACATACCACATGTAGCACATTGAACACCGACACGTCAATGTTCATCACAAGAGGATCGGTTCCATTTCTTGGTATCTGGTGCAGAGGGTAGGTATCTAGCAGGGATTGCAATTGTTTCTTTCCAAAAGAGGTGGAGGAATTTTGCCAAGTTGTCTGAGGCAAGGCTGTTTCAAGCAAAACAGAAAATACCCATTTCAAACCCACTGGCTTTCCCAATAATATTGTCAAATAATGAGACTTGTGTTGGAAACGAGATGGCTGTTGATAGCAATTTAATGAATGTCCAGCTCAAAGCTCTAAGATAGCAGAACTGGGGCTAATTTTTTTTTCATTGTGAGGCACATCCAAACTATGCCCATCCCTTGGCTGAATATTGACAACAGATCAAAGGCTCCTAGTCTGGCTGCATCTGACTATTCCTATGGCAATCAAGCAACAAGCTAAAACTCATATAATAATACACAGAGCTGGCATCACAAAGCACTTTCTGCAAGCTCATGGCTGACCAGAGCTTCCTGCTCCTGCATGCTCACTGATTGTATCTACTGCCCAAACCAGGACTGGTCCAGGCAGGCTGAGACAGACATCTCAGGTAGCAGATACTACAAGGTTAGGAGGAGAAAGAGCAGCAGCAGCAGTAGTAATACTAATGGTAAAATGTTGTAGGATAGAGTTCAAGATGCCATATGCTGCCTCCTGTGCTTTTGTTAAGCAAGTATGTTGCCCACAAGTGCTCTTCTTATATGTACCATATACATAAATATTTGTTTTCACTAGCAGTTCTCAGCTTGGAAAAGTTACTTAGTGGACTACAACTTCTTGCATCCCACCCCCATAGGATTTAGAAAGTTGTAGTCCCTTAAGGTTAAGTTCATAAATTCCGATAAGAACAAAAAAGTCAATTATTGTATGAAGAATGGCAATGGAGGCAGGGAAGGGTACGATCTTATCCTTCACTTCAGCCAAAAAGAAGCTAGAATAAACTTTAAAGTTAGAAGAAAAACTCAGCTCATCTCTGCTAATTTCACACCCTGCTTCTGCTTCCTCATTCCTGCTTTTTGTATCTGTATCTGATGCCATGTATTTAGAAGTCGTAACAATTTGTTGTTATTGTGTGCCTTCGAGACGTTTCTGACTAACGGTGACCCTAAGGTGAATCTATTACAGAGTTTTCTGGGGCTGAGAATTACGTTACCTTTCTTCCCCCTACCAAGGTTTGCTGTTTTTTTCATTTCAGTAGTTTCCTTATTCATTCATCAGCCAAGTGAAAAGATACTGACCAATTCCCTACGCAGAATGTATGTATGGGTTCACGTGCACATACACTATCTTCTTCACAGATCCTTTTACCTGCATACAGGAAAGGATGTTTCCTAGCACAGCAAGCCTGAACAATTTTTTGTGATCTTTTTATAACACATTTTTAGAGAATATTTACATATATAGTAATCCCTCCACATTCACTAGGGTTAGGGGCACAGAACCCCCATGAAAGTGAAAAAATGTGAATAACTCTAGGCCCTCCCAAACCATATTTAACACACAAAAACACACCATGGATTCCTCTGAGGCATCAGGGTTCCTTTACAAGGCAGAAGCGGGTAGCTTGTGGGGTTTTGTGCCACCTCCACTGCGGCCCCACACTATTTTTATAGGGACTTACAAGCCTCGTTCGCAGTTTCTCAGTCTCATGAGGCTTGCAGCCTCCTGCTTCTTCCCTGTTAAAAATGGCATAGGGAGGTAGCAGAGGTGACAGCAAATAATCTGTGAATAATCAAATCTGCAAAAGTGAAACCCGCAAATGTGGAGGGCTGACTGTAGTCCTGTTGTATCATAACGTTATATCCTTTAACAACTAAAATTGGCCCCAGAACCCTTGGTAGGACACAGCATTACCACTCAAAGAAGAGGAAAAAAGACATCCATCAATTGCCTGTTGACATATGGCAACCTCATGAATTTCATTGGGTTTTCTTTGGCAAAGAATATTCAGACATGGTTTTGCCAGTTCTTTCCTCTAAAATATAGCCTGTAGAAGCTGGTATTCATCGGTGGTCTCTCATCCAAGAACTAACCAGAGCTGACTCTGCTTAGCTTCCAAGTTTAGACAGGATCTGGTGCCCTTAGGATATTACAGATATTCAAAATACAAGAGAGATTGATCCTACCTAGTGCCAGGAAGAGGTACTTCAGACAGGCCTTCATCACCTTCTTTTCTGTTTTAGCCCTAGAATATTAAAACAGGGAATGGGCCTTGGTATAGTTCTAGATACTGAGGTAAATTCAGTACAGTTTCCACAATGCAGAGCACCCTTTCCCAACAAGTAACCTCCAGATGTGTTGGACTGCAACTTTCATCAAGCCCATCCAGGAAAATGGGGTGATGGGAGCTGTAGTCTAAAGACTGGTGGAATTTAGGGGTATGTCAGTAGTGAACTTTGGCGGAGTGGGGGTTCTCTCTCTATGATATCCACTCAGCATGCTATACATACTGCTATGGGTGTAGTATTAATATGTATAAATTTCCTAGGAAAGCAGGCAACCATTGGTTTTTTGCTGGTGGTGGTAATATTAATGAGTTGCCAAAAAGTCACAGTCCCCTGGGCAAAAGTCTGAGCTAACTTGATTATTGGAACATGAAAAAAATTCTCACCACACAGCTTGATGTTGTGCCCTTCTTTATTATGCATTGCTGTTATATTTGTCCTTGTATAGCACAACTGAATTCAAAGTGAGTTGCAAAATAACAAATAAGCAAATATAATCATGAGTAAAAACAAGCTTAACTACAGATCAGATCCAGAACCAATAAAACCCTGGTATTGTATCTTGCTCCCTTTGCTAATATGCCAGGTATAGTTTTAATGGAGAATTTCAGTCAAGAACAACTCCATCTGTTCCTTCTCTTTCCTTCTTAACTCCCCTCCCTCCTTCCTATGGCAGGGGCCGTTCAGGACAAACCTCTAAATGACTGAATTAACATTTTATCAGGGGCAGCAAGTGGGCCCATTACTGTGGAGGGTGGCAAATCCTTTCTCTATTTGACTTTTTGTTTCCGCAGCTGCTTGTGGTTGTACGGGAGCTCTCCTGCTGTCAAACCTCTATTGGGAACAGTCCCACACCTGAATTGCTCCCATATAACCTAGAACAGGAGGAGCAGCCATAAAATCAAGAGTTGGTTTGCCATCCCACCCAGCAACAGATCCACCAGCCACCCTTGCACCTTGTCCTTTAGACATCTATGGCTGTTAGAACTAGAAGGTTCTGCAAAGGTTTACCCTTCTGCACTATAGAACAGCCTTTTCCACATTCAGCTGTCGCCAACAAAGGAGGCTTTCAGCTAGAGGTCTTCTAGCACTAGCAGTCAAAAGACATTGTACAACTATCTTTGACTGATTTCCCAAAGTAAGGAAAGATGGCAGACCCAGTGGGAAAGCAAAGGAAATTTACCAAGATAGGACATTGGCTGACGCCTTGGAAGGAGGCAAGGTGGTTTCACAAAAACAATCGTGTCTGGAAGCACCAAAAAGTTCCTTGGGTTACTAATTAGTGTGAAAAAGCAGACCAAGATGCACAGTGGCCAAAACAACACTAAAAAATCCACTCACTCAGCATCATCAACCTGGCTGATAGCACAGCAAAAAACTTCAGTTAGCAGTGAAAAGTTGCATAAATATAGATCTCTTTTCTAAGATTACTTGAGTTTCCCCAGCTCTGAATTCCTGGATGCTGTGCCCTACTCTATGTGTGCATCAAAATGGGGGCAACGCCCATCCCAAAAGAATTCTGCCTCCAAATAAAGTATTTCCTCAGTCCCCAAGTTTCTAGCACTGCAGTAACTTAAAACTTCGGTTGAGCATTTAGCAACACAATTTAAGCATCCAAAGAAAGATGCAGGCAAGTTCCCAAAGGAATCGTGAACACTGCAAATGTTAAGAATGGAGATGTGAATGATCTTCCATGTCTCACTTTCCAGATTGCTAGATATATGGGGACTGAAGTAAAATGTCATTGAGGGCAGATTTCTTATTTTGGGGAGCCATGTCCCTATTTACCCCCATAGCTATACCCCTGCCATTAGCATTTTGCAAACATTCAATGGGCTGGAATCAGCACAGCAAGAGGACCACCCAAGATAACCTGCAATCAACATGCGCAGATCCACCATACCTTCAGAAGATGTATTGTGTCTGAGCCAGACAGAGTGCCACGGGCTGATGGAATGTTGCAGAGTAAATTTTTGATATAGACTGGTTACTCTGATGTCCCTTTGAGAGTGACTTGTGATCTTAGCTGCCTGCTCTGAAGTCATATGTGTATAATGAAGTCATGCAACATGCTGGAGTTTTTTGTTCAAACCAACAGCTGCCCCATTGGGAGATCATTTCCGCTGCTTTCATTGAAATAAAAATAGAGTTGTGTGTTTGTATTTGAAGCAGAACAGATCATTATAAAAGGAAATATTGTCTGAATTATTAGTGTCACTGATCAAACAAGCCAGCTTCTCATTTATTGTTTGCTTAGATGCTGCTGCTGATTCTCTTCCATTTATTTCTCATCACACACTGGGCTACATTTGAGAATATAAAATACATTTCATCTTTCAGAACCGGTTTTGTCCAGCAAAGGGTTGACTATGTAGCCCATGCTGTTTACGAATATTGGCTCTGACGAAGAAAAGGCATTAAACATGTTTAACAAAAAAGGAACCGTTCTAGTGACTATGAAGATATTAGTATAGGCAACCTGTTGGTTTAGTATTTTAACACTTGGCACAAAATAGAAACATCATCTGCAAGTGGAAGGGAAGCTGATAATTATGGCAATCGCATAGCAATCACCAAATCAGTGCCCCATGCTCCAGTTCAGACAATGACTGGGTTGTCCACTTATTACGAGGACGAGGAATGTATGGTCCTCCTGAAGATACTGGATTGCAACTCCTATCATCCCTCACCAAGCTGATGAGAGCTGCAGTCCAACATCAGAGGGCTGCATTTTCCCCACTGCTGACATAGAGGATACACAACAGAGGCAAAATATGAACCAAAGACTTTCCTGACTTTTAGCTCACTCTAGAAGGTTGCAATGCTCCCACTCTCTTGTATGCAAGACTCCACTCTGCATAGTACAACAATTCTGAATAAGCAGGCACAGAGTTGCTTGTTTTAGACAGCATGCTTCATTAACCCTGTCCACACCACAAATCTGCCCCATCTTGTGACAGTTGAACTCAAGCCTGTTGGAAGAGAACATTTTGCCCAAAAGCTCAGCTCTAACCTAGCACTAATGAATAAATGAGCAGTGGCCTCTTGCTCAGGAGTCAGAACAAAAGGCAAAGATGCAGGGCTATGTCACATACAGGAGGTACAATGCTGTCAGGAAATAATTGCCAGAGCATTTCTGTTGCTTTCTGCTCTGGATGAGATAGATGAGGCATTTTGCAGGATAAATAGAGAGTGAGAGCACAAGAGAGTGCTCTTTGAGAAAATGGAGCTGGTCCCAACAGAAATCTGCCATTATCTCACTCGGAACAATCAAAAGCAACAACCTCTCCTAATCAGCCACTGCTACCATTTTATTTCTCACTCTTATGGCTTGCATTTTAATGTATTCCTAACTCCTTAGGAGTTGCACAAACTAAAGATAAGGCTGTAGCTTTTATGAGATTACCATCAGTCAGCATAAGGCAGAGGTATGGCAAAAAGAATCTGCCCCTTTACAAAGTGGATATTTTGGGGTTACGGACAGTAACTAAAATGGTGGTTGTACTTGAGAAAGTAGCCTCCTCAAGCAGGAGGGACCATTTCCCTGCTGCTCGCTGACCTCCCCCCATGTGCTTCAACCCCCACATCTCCCTCAACCTGCTGGGAATTACCAGAAGACTGTCCAGAGCAGGCTGCTATTGCCAAGAGGGCCATAAGACAGAAGATTTGAAAACTCTAGCACCACCTCAAGTGTCATGATAGATGGAGGCCTTCGTATCATATCAGTTAATATTAACTATAGGTATCATAGAATCATAGAGTTGGAAAAGAGACCCCAGGGGCCATCCAATCCAACCCCCTGCTATGCAGGAACAACATCAAAGCATTCCCAACAGATGGCCATCCAGCCTCTGCTTAAAAACTTCCAAAGAAGGAGACTCCACCACACTCTGAGGCAGCATATTCTACTGCCAGACAGCTCTGACCGTCAGGAAGTTCTGCAAACTGTCAGGGGTTTGCAGATAGAATCTCCTTTCCTGCAGTTTGAATCCATTGCTCCTTGTCCTAGTCTCTGGAGCAGCGGAAAACAAGCCCACTCCTTCCTCAACATGACATCCCTTCAAATATTTAAACATGGCTATCATGTCTCCTCTTAACCTTCTCTTCTGCAGACTGAACATACCCAGCTCTCTAAGCTGCTCCTCATAGGGCATGGCCTCCAGACCTTTCACCATTTTGGTCGCCCTCCTCTGGACACATTCCAGCTTGTTGATATCCTTCTTGAATTCAGGTGCCTAGAAATGGACACAGGATTCCAGGTGAGATCTGACCAAAGCAGAATAGAGTGGTACCACTACCTCCCTTGATCTAGACACCATACTCCTATTGATGCAATCTAGAATTGCATTGGCTTTCTTGGCTGCCGCATCACACTGTTGACTCATGTTCAGCTTGTGATCTGCCAAGACTTCTAGATCCCTTTCACATGTACTGCTATCCAGCCATGCATTCCCCATCCTATGTTTGTGCAATCCATTTTTTCTACCTAAGTGTAGGACCTTACACTTCTCTCTGTTACATTCTTTTTGTTAGCTTTGGCCCAGCTCTCCAATCTGTCAAGGTCATTTTGAATTTTGATCCTGTCCTCTGGCATATTAGCAATCCTCCCAATTTGGTATCATCTGCAAATTTGATCAGCATGCCCTCCACTCCATCATCCAAGTCATTAATGAAAATGTTGAATAGCACTGGGCCCAGGACAGAACCCTGTGGCACCCCACTGGTCACTTCTCTCCAGGAGGAAAAGCAGCCATTGGTGATCACCCTTTGGGTACGGTCAGTCAACCAATTACAAATCCACCTAACAGTAGCTCTGTCCAGCCCACATTTTACTAGCTTCTTTGCAAGAATGTCATGGGGAACTTTGTGAAAGAGGCTGGCCCCTCCCAAAACTGCAAACCTCAGGATTCCATAGGATGTTGAAAGTGGAATCATAGTGCTATAACAGTCTAGTGAAGAAATGGCCTTTCTGTTGCTCCCCCCTGACCCTGAGGTTCCACAATGGGCAAGGTTCAGAGGAAGAGGTAGTTTGGGCTACTTCCCTCACACACTAGCCTTCACTACCTTCTCCTTTGTCCTCCTGACTAAAGAAGGAACCTCTATCATCTGTGGGCTCAGAGAATTAGTCTCCAGCAACTGCCCCTCAGCCTCCTCAACCTCGCAAAAGCCAAATGATTCAGACTCAACCAAGATCTCTTTAATAAATACAGCTGGCTTCTTGGAGAAAGTGTGGCCCAGTGCAGTACAGGCCTTGTCTGCCTTTAAAAGTCCTCAGATGTCCTGCTGAGGCAGTAGCTCACTATGAAAAGGCTGCAGAACCCCCTGGGAACTTTCCAGGGTCCTGATTTCTGTTTCAAGTGGCCTGGAGTGATCACTACAAACTTGTAAGGCATATTGCTCAGCCCCACTCACCAAGTTTTGTGTGCTGCTTATCATCCAAACTTTAACTACAAATGCCCCTGGCTGGTGCCCAAAGGAGCCTCTCCAAGTGCCAGCAGAGTCATGTGGATGCTTCACATGCTGCTTGTTGCTAACTGGCTGAGATGGGAGATGGCATGCAAAGTCATGTTGGCAGCAATTGGAAGAGCCAGTCCTTGGAAAGCTGGAGGGTTTGTATTCCTGCTTTGCCACTTCTAATCCTGATTAGGACAACAAACTGCATGCCAAGGGGAATCTCCACTCTTAGACCCACCCACTGATGAGAGATATGATGAGGGATAAAAGCAGGGGCTCCTCCCCACACAAAGCCCTGGGGGATAATGTTGGGCATTGAAAGAAGGATTGCAGGAACCTGTGAGCCGGAGGTTCTGTATCTCTGAAATAAAGGCATGTTCCATTATTACACCCTGAAATTTTGTAGATTTTATGGCTTATAGCTAGAAAACACTTCAGTTCATCAGTCTAAATCTTTGCCGCATGGGAGAGATCATGTGGGGGACAATCTGTATACCAGTCATGAGACAGAAGGGCAATGAGAGGCTTAATTATAGGAATTTGAAATTTGATGACTGACATCCAGAGGTCTGATACATAATTGTTGCTGTTTTTTCCACAGACTTCAATGAGATTAGGTTTGCTGGCTAATATCTCTCATTTGTATGGCTCTTATCTATTAGTATTGTTTCCTGTCTTTCAGGAAACAGTTTGATAGATTAGGTTGGAAAGAGGATCTAGTACAGGAAGGCAGGACATGGGGCCTTCCAGATGTTGTTAGAATGGGACTCTCATCAGCCCTAGCCAGCATAGCCAATGGTGGTGAATGCTGGGAGTTACAGTCCAACAACATCTGCAGGGCCACATGAGTCCAAGCCCTGTTCTAGTATGTGCCTTGTCCTAATTGTACTATAAGGTGTTTGTAATTGGTTTGTGTTAATTCAAAATACTGGTGTTGGGGTCTAGTTTAGCCTATAAGTGTTCAGAGAGAACTTTATGAGTGGAGAACAGTTTGCCCTGCAGGAACCTCTGTTGTCTCCTTAGAGAGCCTTGTTTGGGAGACCAGGAGAGAGGGAATAGAATGGGAGGCTGGTTACCAGGGAGATGGGAAACAACGTGAGCAATGTGGAGAGTTAGCATATTAGTTAAATTTAGGCAAATAGGAGAACCAGAGAGGAAATGAGGAGAGGATTCTATAGGGCGAAGTACTGAAGCTGCAGCAGTAATTACTTCAAGCACAAAAGTTATTTATGCTGTTAAACTTGTCTACATATTTCTTGTTCACCCTAATTATTTTGATCTTGTTGTTATTTAAATAAACTCTGCTCCCGTCCTTGAGGAAAAGTCAAGAAGCACACTTATTTTCAACCAGAAACTACCTTAATAAGTTGGGAGCACATTCACCCTTCAAAAACATTTAAATGGAGGAGGAAAATTGGTGTGCAATATCTCATTACAGCATTTTTAAAAAATGTTTTTTGTCACATGAGAGGAAGATCAGGAAAAAGAACTTCCATGTTCAGTCACAAGACATATTGTCAGTGGCAGACTGCATCTGAATGGGGCAGTTGTGTGATGAAGCTGGCACTGACCATGATAGCAAATCACATCTCTCTTGCCAAAATGATGTGACTGCTAAGGTTGTGGCCCATAACAGATGCAGTTTCCCAGCGCCTCATGAGAATGGGAGGCTCTTGATACAAAGTGTTAAACCAAAAGGTGTTGTTGCTGTTGGACTACGAATATTTCCCTAATGAACCATGTTTGGAGGAAAGTGGCAGCAGCCGGGAGATTGTCTAGAGTATGAAATGCTAAGTGTATGTGGGAGGGGGAGAGTTGGAAGGAGGATTGGGGTAACAGGATGGGTAGATTGAAGCTGAAAAAAAATGGAAGGAGATGGCGTAGGAAGGAAATTAGATATTTGGGGGTGGGCTACTCTGAGAGCTTACTCCTCCTAATCACTTTTATCCTAGCTTTTATTTTAGTGTGAAATCATTTTCATGATTCCTTATGTAAGTCCTTGATAATTACTAGTGAAACCCATGTTTAAAAAATTTGAAGCAGAAAACCTAGTCTGATATCTAAGATAACAGAGTGTTGTTTGTTCAATAAGGGACTTTTGTTTCATTTGTACTGATACAGTTAATGAGTTTCTGTAACTTTTGGTGCTGGTAAAACAGACACAATCTACCAAACAAAGAGCACATCTCAGAGTGAAATGCCTTCACTTACACCTCTGGACCTGTTCATGTTTGAAATTGATGAAGGAAGCAAAGGGAACAGAGACTCATTTAGCATCTTGTTAAAAAACAAAACCAAACCATTCCTTTGTTAAAAGTGAAAAAAAATGGTGCAGTTATTGATTTGCTTCCTCCATCCCCTAGGATGAGGATTCATTTGCAGATGAAGAAGAGACCTGGACCCATCATGTGTAGAGTACCGGTAATCTGCTGTTAGAATAGCAGTTCATTTTATCTGACACAGCCGTTATTTTCATTTCTACTGTGAGGCAGGAGCAAGACCTTGCTGTCAGGAAGGGCACATCTTAATTGTAACACAGCACTTAAGAGGCCCCAAACAGTTGTAGGGCCCACTTGTGAATGTGAGAATGTAGAGAATGTGCAACCACTTGTTGGAGTGCAACTCTCATTAGCTCTATCCAGCAAAGCAAAGGGAGAAATGCTGGGTATTGCAGTCCAGTAATGTCTAGAGGGCCATCCTGGCCTTGTTACAAACTCCTTCCACCTTGTGCATATTTCTTTCCTTCACGGTTGGTTTGCTAAGGTTTTCTGGAAAGCCTCATTTATCCTTTCAGGTCACTGCCACTGCGGAAAGTTTATGGGCTGAGAAAAACTTCACTGACAGCATTTCTTCTTGTCATATAGCTGTTGAAAGCACAGAAGCCCTTCCAGGAAACAGCTGCCAACCCTATGCCCCATTATTTACATACGGAGGAGAGGACACCTGCTGCTCTAATAATTGTGTAAGAGTAGAAATTTCACCAGGTGCATCTCAGTATCACACAGTGCACTGACCACAGTTCCTTGTTAAATACGGGCCTGTTCTTTTGTATCTAGTCAACTTTCAGGTCTCTCACTCTAGCTAGACCTGCCTTTGGTCATCAAGCAGGTTTTTTAAATCTTTATTTTATTTTACATGAGGATTCTACCAGGTTCCGAAAGACCTTTTGCCACCTTTGGCTGTGTTCCAGTCAGGTAACTTTTTTTAAATTCAAAATATACAGTGGGCTCTCAGTTATCTGCTAAGGTTTTCTTCCAAGACCCCCTGTGGATACCAAAATTCATGAATTCTCAAGTGACATTATGTACAATGGTGTAGTAAAATGGCATCCCTTATAGAGAATGGCAAAATCAAAGTTTGCTTTTTGGATATTTTTTTTCATTTTGAATATTTTCAAGACATCTTGAATTGAAACCATGGATACAGCATCTGTGACTATGGAGGGCTGACTGTATTACCCCCACCCTCTATGTAGATGTGAATGCATATTCCAGGCATACTTCAGTTAACAAAACCCTTGACAAAGAAATTTCTTTTTTACAGGGTCTTTTAATGCCTGCCTAGCCTCACTTTCCCATCTTGTTTTTAGTTTATCTGGAAGCTGTTTAGCATCATCAGCACTGAGAAGATGATGAAGGAAGGCTAGACAAACACAAATTTCAGGTGCTCAGTTGCAGCAGAATGTCCATAATAAGTAGCTGTGGTAAACTTTTGGCTGGGAGTCTGCTCTAACCACTCCTACTTTAGCTGTGTGTGTCTGCCTACAACAGGCAAGATAAATAGCAACTGTGGCACAATCCTTGACAGACTGTATGTAAACAGCAAACCAGAGAGAAAAACAGGCAGCAGGTAAACCTATCAGCTATCCACAGCATGTTAAAAAGATCTATACACATCCATACATTTGGCCACCAAAATGGAAATCATAAGAGAAGTCAAGACTGCTGAAAGAAAAAATTACCCCAGTTGCTAGTCTCTAGAAGGTTCAAATGTTTTTGTTTATTTATATAACTGACTACTGTATATACCCAGCATTGCCCAGGGATTTTATTTTCTCATAGGTAATACTTGTTAGAAAGATTTGAGATCCTGTGTCTCTAATTCCCCAAACTGTCTTGTCCAGTACCTGTAATTTTTTCCCATAGTCCCAATCCAATCTGAATACAAAAGGGAGGGAATACAGAGTTATTAACATACAGAGATTGGGTTCCTGAGGGAACACACTGCCCTCCTCCTTGCTGCTAGGCCTCATCTCCATAGCAACCAGCCAGGCCCAATAGCTCTCTGGCTGAGAATTCTAAAAGCCCTTCCCTAAACTGCAAACTCCAGGATTCCACAGAATCTTCACAGGCAGCCAATCATATGAAGTCTTTGCGCCTGACACAGACAAACTTTGACTTTTATATATTAGTAGAGATAACTTGTTTACTTATATAACAACTGAGTTGTTTTGCTTCATATGTGTTCAGTTTGGATAAAATATTTGTGGAAATATCTTGAACTGATTTCTTTTGTGTCTGTGATCCAGGAATCTATCCCTATTCCCCCCCCCCCGTTATTTCTGCTTTTGATATCAAAATTTAAAGAACTCATGCCCAACAACACTTGTCCTTTGTTAACTGAGATACACTTGTCCTTCCTTTCAAAATGTGGAGAGCCACCCCTCCAGCTCATTCTGCTGCGTGAGCTTCTGGACATGTGCTTCAACCTGACAGCATCATGGCCTGCCTATCCATATTCAGGACCATATGTTCATCCTGCATCATCCACTGATGTAGTTTTGTCGTTGTTGTTGCTGCCGCTGTGGTTGCCAATGGTGCATTAATTTAACATTTGTTTATTACAAAGAAAAAGAAACAACCCGGAATCCAATTTTCCTCTCTGGAGGACTCGATAGATAGTTAAATTGTTCCTGCACTACACTGGCACTTCAAACCAGTCCCCTGTGAAACAGCTGCTGAAAAATGAATAATGAACAACTGCTCCAGGTTGGGGGTCTTATTCAGGATGGATTGCAGCCTGGCAACCAAAGATTGCATGTGGCTATTTTTCAACTTGGCAGCAGTGAAAGATAGTATGGTTCCAATTTCTTCCATCCTTATTCCCTTTGCCCCCTTTCTTTTACCTTGTGGGACATACTAAGCATGAAGTGTAGTCTAGCAGCAGCAGGTGATGGTGCATCATCTTTTGTGTATCTACATTCTAGTCCTTCATTGAGCCAGGATATTCACTGGGTAACACCTTTGACTTCTGTCCCACACTTTCAACCTAACCTACCTCACAGGGTGTTATGAGGATAAACAGGGGAGGGAATAGAGCCATTGCTGCTTCCTTGAGCTCACTGAAGGAAAGGGGAGATAGAAAACACAAGTATTGAAGAAAACAGATATGTATTATAGAACAATAGAAGAAGAACTAGTGGGCATTTTCTTTCTCATTGTTGGCCCCGCTTCCTTCTCTTGCTATACATTAGCATGTAACTCAGTTTGGCTTCCGCTTTTCCAGCTGAGCTCCACTTGTAAAGAAACCAAATCAAATGTTTCTCTCATCTGAGTCCTCCTAGAGCTGTACCTCTCTGCAGACTACAGAAACAGGTTTTTATTCCACTGACCATCCCTTTCTCTCAGAGTTGTTTGCATAGTATGAATTCCCCTCTGCTTAGTTCCACAGTCCTGTTGGATCTTTCTCCCAGCAGCTGGTGTGTGTGCACATGTGTGCACGCATGCACATGCATGCACACACACATTCATTTGCACAAATACACATTTGTTTGCATGTGTATGCATGTGTGTGTCTGCTTCTGCAATTTTTTCCCCAACTGGTATGGCTCTGCAGTACAGATTCCTGGTAGTTTGTCTGGCTTCTGCCCACTGGCCAAATTAGAGAGCCTTTTAGTGTTTTGTCCAAACAATAAAGTAAATTAGTAGCCTTTTATTTCAGGGGAAATTGGTTTTCCATCCAAACATAGATTTAATGATGCTGCTTTTGTTTCAAATTAATGGGTAGAAGTGTTTGTATTAACAGTCAACTGAATGGCTTCAAAAAAGAAAGGTTGTAATTTCCAATGGCTGCAATCCTTTGGTCCCAGCTAGGCTCTGAGATCTTTGCTATGGTCAATAAAGCTCTGGCCTCAGAAGACAGGATTTAGCATCAGATCCTCTCTCCTACTCCTTTCCAGTCCCTGTGAGACCTCTGCCCCAGTTGGAACCTTTGACTTTGGAAAGGAGCAAACAGGAAGTGAGCTGGGAGGGAGAGAACCTGGACCTTCTGAATCTACAGAACCTTTCAGACAGTACCTGATTTGGGCACCAGCAGAGCAGAGGGTAAGTATAGATTAGAGGTAGAGACAGGGCAGCCTATGGGCTACATGCAACCCTCAAACTCTACTTTTGCAGTCTCCAGAGTCCCTTGGCCAGAGCACGCCCCCCAAACCTCTCCTCAATTTTTCTGTTTTTTCTCCCCTTGGCTGATTTTGGGAGGTTTTCACCTCCAAACTGCCCCAAACATCAGAAAACTAATTGTATACATGGCAGTTTAGCTTCTGTACCACCACCACCACTCCACATACCCTTCAATTCCCCCAATGTTCTTTTCCAGTCAAAAATCAATCAAAAAGGGCAACCATAAGTGATGTGATGTCAGTTTCAGTATGCCACAACACACCAGTGCTGTCCATAGGGTGAAAATCCTTCCTCTCTATGCATAGTTGCCCATCCCTGCTTAGGTAAATTCTGTTGTGTATACAGCAGAGCAGGCAATAATTCACAAACAGCACAGCTCCTACTCACAAGGTGAGAGTCAAAGACTGTCCAAACAGAAAGGCAGCCTAGAGCAAACAAATCAAAAGGGGCAAATCCAAACAATAGTCAAAACAGGCAGAGTTCCAAGACAAACAGATCCAGAAGCACAGTACAGGGTTTCAGGGCCAGAGACACCAGTTGCTGACCCTGGGAAGAAAGGCCAGCTGGAGCCCTCTTTTATCTATGGCTGCTGTCACCACAGGTGTTCCCTCATTAGGGCTCGCTTACTACTTAGACAGGCAGAGCGACGCAAGCCCTCCCTATCATGGTGTCTCTGCTGCAAGGTAGGTGTGTCAGCTATGTCCTCCTCTATTTGTTCCCCTGACTCAGGCCCTTGTTGTTGTTGTTGTGTATTATCTTCCTCTGGACCAGCTTCTGGGGATACTTTAGCCTCTGGGGAAACTTCTGCCTCTGAGTCAGAATCCTCCTCCTCGCTGCCACAGTCTCTAAGGCAGGGCACGACAAATAGGCACAATTTATTTTTTTAGACTTCCAGTATACTTCCAGTATATACAGTATGGTCATGTGATCTTTGGCAATACCACTCCCCAGCCTTATTGTATTAAGATTGATATTAAAAAGTATGGGATGCGCACTTTATAAGTGGAAGTTAACAATTAATCAAAACTGTGATTATCTTGTTAGGGAGCCCTGTTGCCCTCAGTGGTGAGCATTCCTTCTCCTTGGCAACACTGGCCAAGACTGATAGGCACTGCGGTCCAACAATATCTGCAGGGGTTCCTTTAACTTGCCCTGGGTTTCTGCCAAGTCACTTAACTTACCCAGATAACACTGATGAATAACCTGAGTACTTATTTTCCTTGTTTTAAATGTCTTGTAGATTAGACTTCCCTCTCCCCCACAGCAACATTTCAATGTGTTGAACTGTGGCTCCCATCTACCCTGGCTGGCATAGACATGATGGATGGGGCAGTGACATAGTGGTAAATGTTGAACTGTGGCCCTCACCAAGACAAGTCGCTAGGGCAGCATTTCCATGGAGAGTCTAAAAATGCAGGTGGCTGTGTTGACTAAAATGGAGTGGAAACTATGTGGTCCTCCCAATGCTATTGAACTGTAGCTCCTATGCAGGGAACTGAGTAGGGGGAGTGTGTCCCTGTTGATTCTGCTGAACCTCTCTGCAGCTTCTGATACATAGACTATCCTTCTGGGGTGCCTTGTTGGTATGGGAATTAGAGGCACTGTTTTACATTGACTGTGTTCCTTCCTGGAGAGGCAAGGCCAGAATGTGCTGGAGGACTCCTGTTAGACCCCATGGCCATTGACCAGTGAGATCCCTTAGCGCTGGTTGTGTTTTGTTCCCCATGCTATCTAACATACCCATGAAACTGCCAGGAAACCTTGTCCAGAGATTTGGGGTGCATGCCAGCAATATGCAGATGACACTCAACTCTACTACAGTTGGCCCTCCACTTTTCTGGGTTCAGCATTCATAGATTATTCATTTATTTAAAAACTCTTACTACCATGGAAAAACAAGCTCTCTGTAAGAATCTCTAGGCCCTCTGGCATGATTCTATTGTCCACTTTTGCTGGAAGTGGACCATAGATTCACACTGGAGGACCTAGAGATTCCTACAGAGAACATTTCTCTAGACATTTCTAGGTCCTTCAGTGTGACTCTGTGGCACATTTCTGCACGAAGTTGACCATGGAATCATACTTCAGGACCTAGAGATTCCTAGATAACTATTCTTAGGTTTTAAAAAGGGTTCATGATTTTTATTTTCATTCATGTTTTTTCTCACTTTTTGTGGGGGTCTTGCACCTCTAAACCCCACAAAAATAGAGGGCTGGCTGTACTTCTTTTTTTAGAAGACTGTCTTGGTCCTAAAGTAGTGTCTGTCATTAATAATAGACTGGGTGAGAGCAAACAAATTTAAACTTAATCCAGACAAGAAGAGATACTCCTGGCCAGTTGAAAGTCAGATCAGGGTGTTACCGTAGTTTCTAGTCCAGACATGTGGTATATTAGATATCATTTGATATCAACAATTTGGCCTTCTTCACCCATTCCTCTCCATGTGCTTGCGAGGCCCCCGGACAAGCACACACACAGGCACGGTCAAAAATAGCTGAACCATTCCAAACAGATCCAGGCAGGCCAGTACTAGCCAGACTGCTGCTTTAGGAGACCTCCAGACAAGATCACATTATGTATGCACACTGTTTACAAAAGACTCCCTGCCCCAAGCAGGCAGCTTGACAAGCCGAATACGGTACTCAACTGTCGAACACTCCGCATTTGCATACTGTCTACTCTATTGACAACGCTGTCATAACTTAATCATGCAAAACACTGACCTTTCAGAGGCTTTGTCTCCAGCCCGAAACCCATTATATTCCCCAGGAATGGACTAGCCTACGGGCATATTTTCCCCTATAAGACCCCCTGATTTTGAGTGTCTCTTCGGATCGCTCTGACTTCCATCCTGTCTTGCTGTTGTTCCGTTTGACAAGCCTTCCCCTCAGCTCCACATGCTGAGAATCTCCACTTCTATGGACTTTCCCTCGGGCTACCCGGGCTTCAGGACAGGTGTAGTATTTCCCATGCAAAAATCCCTCTTAAAACCCTCTATCCAACTCCTACCTTTATTTCTATAGGTCTGTGTGGGTGTTTGCGTACATACGTTTTGACTGTGTTTATCAAAAATAAAGAAAACAATTATTATTTACTTCTGTTTGCTCATTGACTCGGCCTGACCCCGTAGACATTGGGTTCAAGAGCTCTCTAGGTTGCCCTGCCTCTTGTATTGCTTAGATTGTGCTCTGCCAATTCCCACTCCCCATTGTGAGCACATCAAGGTGTCCCTCCCAGGACCCCAGAAATCAGGGTAACAAGGGAATGGGGATTCAGCCTGTGTTAGATGGGGTTACAACCCCCCTGAAGACACACTGGTTCACAATTTGAGTATACTTCATTGACTTGCTTTTAACCTGAGGCCCAGTTTCTGTGGTAGCCAGGAATGCTTTTGCAATTTCAAAGCTTGTGCGTCAACTGCACCTGTTTCTTGAGACATCGTCATTGACCGCAGTGGTACATGTCCCAGTTATATCTTGTTCGTACTACTATAACACATTCTACATGCAGCTGCCTTTAAAAAGTGTTCAGAAACTTAAGAGGGTCCCAAGAGCTACAGCTAGACTGTTAACTGGGGTATAGTATAAAGACCATTCTGTGCCCCTGTTAAAACAGCTCCACTGACTGCCAATTTGTTTCCGGGTTCAAAGTGCTCATTATGACATATAGAGCCCTATGCGGCTCAGGTCCAGGCTATCTGGCAGACCGTATCTCCATGCATGAGCTGGCCTGGGCCCTGAGATCATCAGGAAAGGCCCTTCTTTCAGACCCACTATCTTCACTGCCACGGCTGGTGGGGACATGAGAGAGGGCCTTTTTGACAGCTGCCCCTAGGCTCTGGAACTCCCTTCCCAGGGAGGCCTGAAAGGTTCCCTCCCTGTTCTCCTTCCATCAGCAGGCTAAAAAGTTTCAGGTTTTAAAAGAATGGGCTAGAGGTGTTATATTGTTTTAAATTGGACTGTTTGAAGTAGCTTTTTGTCTTTTTAAATTGCATTTTATTCTTTTAACTTGAAATGGTGTGTTAATGCTGTGTCTAGAGAGAGCCAGTGCTCTGTAGTGGTTTGAGCATTGGTCTAGGATTCTGGAGACAAAGGTTCGAATCCCCACTTGGCTATGGAAATCCACTGGGTGACATTGGGCAAGTCACACTTTCTCAGCCTCAGAGGATGGCAAAAGTAAATCCCCTCTGAATAAATCTTGGGAAGAAAACCCCATGATATGGCTGCCTTAGGATCGCCACGTTGAAAACTACTTGAAGGCACACAACAATTGTTTAATTCTATTTTAATGTTTACTTTTTGTATGCTTTTAATTGTATTGTTCTTTTAAATTGTTTTGCTCTCAATTTGACTCTCAATTTTAGGGAAAAAGTGGGATAAAAATGCATGTAACAACAACCACAACAACTCCCAACATTCTTCACTATTGGCTATACTGGGCAGTACTGCTGGGAGCTGCAGTCTAGCAACATGGGTGGCACGTAATTCCCACCCCGAATCTAAAACAGCTTCTTGCAGCTTTCCTCTCTACCAGGAACAGTAAAGCCATTCCCAAGGAGTATGTATTACAAGAAATAGCTCATAAGGATACATCATTGTTAGGGAAAATCCATTTCCCCTCGAGTTACTGTGGGGATTACAGATGAAATGGGAATGAATGGGATGGGGGCAAGGGAGTAGATCAAATGTTGTCATAACCCTTTGCTAATGAAAAAGTCCTGGGTCTTTGGCCCTTCAAACTCTGGCTCCACTACACCATTGGTTGGTGAATAAAATTGTAGTCCACCACGTCTGGAAGGCACCACAGTTGGAAAGGCTGCTTTAGATGTTTGCTGTAAAGATTAACCCTGGAACAGAGAGAGGAAGCTCAGGGTCCTTGTGAAACACACCTGGGGAAACAACTTGCTGCCTGCATGTCAAAGCAACAGATGGGTCCCTGATCCGCCTTTAATTCCAGTGCTTTTCTCTGTGTTCAAAAGAGGCCTGCATATTATGCCACAAGCCATTGGGGATGGCTCTGTAAATTGGCAGGGAGGCACTGGCAATTTGATTGTCTACTTCCTTTAATTGGACATTAAGCAACAGAAAGAGGATGGCTGGCAGGTTGGTGAGCTGCATTGCAATGTTTCAATTTGTGGTACCTGATGTCTTTTGTCCCTATTTCTTTGCACCTCAGCTACATCTGTTAAGCCCTGTGGAACATATACATTACCCATGGAGGATGGAAATGTGGAATTGGTTTGGGGTGGCTTACGGCTTCCCAGTGTCAACTGTTACATTCTATAAGTACTAGCTAAGCCATATTTTGGATTTGCAATCAGTTCTTGGGCTTATGTTGATTAACAGCTGAAAACAGCCTGCAATGTGTATATTCTCTGGCCTGAGTAGTATTGGATTATGACTGGCCTCGACAGTAACATGTAATGATAGCAGAAGCTTCTCAGTTGGACAGAGTGAGCAGCAGATAAAAGGAGGACTTAAGGACAATTTGGGCTAGGGCCAAATATTCACCTTGGCCATTTCTGCATGAGAGGGAAAGAGCAACTGCGTGTTAAGAGCAGTGTTTTTATACTCCAATTCAGAAACTGTGCTGTCTGCCCTCCATTTACATCATACTACTGGGGAGAACAGCAGTTGCTGCACCCACAACAGCAAGTCCCTAGTCATTCCCATTCCTCTCCCTCAACCTGCCCTGCCATCGCTGATTGGTCTTTTTTTTAAAAAAAAAAAAAACACACACATTTTAAACACATTTCTGCATTGCTATGTTTGTGTGTAGATATGTATGTTCATTGATATGTGGAAAAAAACACATCTTAACATTCCATTACCAGATCCACTCTCATCCTGCTGTCTGTTTAACACATGAAGACAATAATGACGGCAGCCTGGTGGTTAATAGGTCATCGACGTATCTCACCACAACCTCCTGTTCCGAGTTCAAATCTTGCTCCCAGCCTTGTCTCACTAGATCTAATGGTCCACGAATCTTCTGACCATACAGCAATTAAAAAAAACCAAGGCTCTCTTGTGGCACCTTCCGATAAGCATACAATAGATGTTGCAATTTCACATCCCAGTCATGTGGATTATTGGCCACATATGCTTTAATCATCCGTGTCAGTGTTTCATTAAACTGCTCCACTAGTTCATTAGTCTCAGGATGATAAGGAGTAGAGGTTAAATGCTTGATTCCACACAGCTCCCACAGTTTTTGCATCAGCCTGGAGGTAAAAGATGTTCCCAAATCAGATACAATTTCTCTGGGAAGACCCAGTCTACAAAATATAGCGATTAAGGCATTGGCAATGGTGGAAGTTTCCAGATTGCTTAGTGCAACTGCCTCAGGATATCGGGTTGCATAATCCACTAAGGTCAGCAGATATTTATTTCCCCTTCTGGTAGCCTTCGGCAAAGGACTCACAATATCTATGCCTACTTGACTAAATGGTTCCTCAATCACTGGCATAGGACATAACTTTGCCTTTGTCTTACCTCTACTCAAGCCTATCTTCTGACAAGTATCACATGTCTGGTGATACTGCTTTACTTGCTGCCCCACCTTTGGCCAGTAGAAATTAGCAGTTATTCTTTGGTTAGTGCGTTTGATCCCTAAATGGCCTCCAAAAGAACTAGTATGTGCCATTTCAAGTAACTTTGTTCTGTACTTGGTGGGCACTACCAATTGTCTTTTCCTTTCTCCTATTCTATGGCTAAGTTGCTTGAGAGACTCTTGATAAAGCTTGTCATCCACTATTATAAATCCAGTTGGAACTTCAAATGCCACTTCCAGAGGACTCTCCCTTGCCAATTCAAACAGAGGCTTAAGGCTCTCATCCAGCCTTTGTTCCTTAACAAACTCAGACATTGGAGTTTCATGAAGATCACTGATCTGCATTAATTTCTTTTTACTGCTGGGTTTCTTAGTGTCACAAGTGTTGCTCTCTTGGGTAGGAGTTCCTTCACCCAGTTCCTCCCCCCTTATTAACTCTGATGGTACCACCTGGGACTTCTGTGTCATGTGTTGGGTAGTTACACAGACCTGATGAATATGTTTGGCCAAATCATTTCCAGTTAAACAAGGAGCTGGAATATCTTCCCATACAACTACTTTCCAGTCACCTGTCCAGTTCTTGTATTTAATATGAATGATTGCAGTTGGAGTTGAAAACGCAGGCCCTCCTAGGCCTTTTAATAATACTTTTTCTTGGGGAATGAAGTTTCTTGGAGGAATCAAGATGTGGCTGGAACACACAAATCTGTGAGCCTGTGTGAAGCTGGCATGTCACCATGTGATACTAGAGATGTATATTTCAGCCTGTTATTAATTTTAGCTGTTAGTTAATCTTTGCTGCCACCACCCACTGAATTCTGGACACTTGGACAGTACAGTGGGAGGCTGTCCAGTCATGTCAATCCCTAAGCTTAAGGATCTTCCTTTTCCCCCCAGTCTATCTAGCGTTGGCGTGGGAAGGAGAGAAACAGGGTTTTTACAGAAAGTATTTATTAAAGGCATGCAAATGAACAAGGCAATAACACACATGGGAGGCTCCCCCCTCCCAGGCACGCTTAGTTACAAGTAGTTACAAAAGAACAGATATAAAAGCACAGATACATTCTTTAGATCAGCCAGCCTCCAAAATAACAGAAAAGTCCCTAACGCGACTAGATAACTATTTCTAGTACTCACAGATGTTCCTAGGCTTAGATGTTCTAAAAGGAAGACGCCAGGAGGCGAGGCGAGGCCTACAGCCTGCTACTGGCACAGAACCCCCCTTCCAGGAGGTTCCTGGGTGGTTCTTCTTTGTTATCCCTTTGTTATCTCTCTCGGCCACATGGCCCCACAAGAAGTTTTTTAACTTCTCCTTGGAAGCATCTCGAAGCATCCTGAAAATGCACACCTCTTACCTCTTGATTGGTCAGTTCTCACCCTGTGACCCACATTAAAATGTAATCTAATCCCAACACCTCATTAATCCTTGGTTTACCTGAAGAGGGAAGTGTCCCCCTTTAGCTAAGTCTAGATAATGGGAAGCCCCATTATCACAGCCTGTATCTCTAATTCCCCATATAGTTTTCCCTAGAACCTCTATTTTCTCTCTATATTCATTCATCCACTCTGTGTCAAGAGTCACTATCATGCAGAGATTAGAAGTGTGAGGCAAGAAACTGTTTCCTTCTTCCCCACGAGGCCTCATTTCCGTGGCAACCAGCCTAGCCAACTGAGGTTGACAAGTTTGCCTTTGCTGAACTGATTCAACTTTAGTCAGGCAATACAAATGTTTAGGCTTTTCCCTTTTATCTTTATCCACCCTCTCTGGGCATTGGACTTGAAAATGGCCAGCTTTCCCACAGTTATAACATACTTTATTTCGTTTTGGTGATGTTCTTTATTCTTTATTCTTTTATTCTTTATTTATTCTTTATTCTGGGCCTATTCATGTCAGGACTGCAAGGAGTTTCTTTTGCCTTCTCAGTACCTCTGCCATAAAATGGCTGCCCACTTCTAGGAAATTTCCTATCACAGTTTTGGAGTTTTGGAGCACCTCTGATGGTAACTAGATGGTCCATCATTTCAGCTGCCTGGTTAACTGTCTTCAGCTTTTTGTCCTGTGCCAGCCATCAATATTCATATGGCAGGATGTTATGAAACCCATCTTTCCAGTGCTCTAATTAATCTACACTTCATCTGTGAATAGGTTTCTTCAGGGTTTTTCCTCAGCCCACAAAATTCTTTTTGATGATGTTCAGGAGTCAAACCAAATCTTTGCTTGACTCTTTCTTTAAACAAGTCATAATCTTGGGCCTCTTTAGCAGACATTTGCCCATAGATTTCTGCCATCACCCCAGAAATCTGAGATCTGAGGTAACTCATCCTCTCCTCTGGTCTTATTTGTAATTCACCACACACTCTCTCAAAACTAATGAGAAAGGCTTCCACATTATCCCCTTTGTAATATTTAGGGAATCTCTTCTTGTCTATATGAGGCACTAAGCTACTTTCTTGCCCATTCCTGGCAAAATGTGCTTGCAATTCTAATTCTCTTAATTTTATTTCATGTTCCATCTCCATTTGTCTTTCTTTTGCAGCTCTTTGTTCTCTTTCCCTTTCTTTTTCATACTCCATTTGTTTTTCTTTTAGAGCTCTTTGTTCTTCAAGTTCTTTTAAAGCTCTTTCCTCTTCCATGCTTTTCATCTCAAGTTTTATTTTCCACATTTCTACAGTCTCTGCAGACTCAAGTGTAGCCATTTCAACCAAGGGCTGTTCTTTCTCAGGATTTTCCATTCTGGCTTTTGCCTTTCTAGATGGCATCAAAATTTTAGTATTTCCCTACTAATTACCTACACAGTTACCTCAGAAAATACTACTTTATTATTTTGCTTATACGACTTTGACAGTTTCTCAGAGAGAGATTACACAGTGTGTGCCTTTTAATCTTAGAACTGAGAATTTTTTTTTTTTTAGTGTTCCACAGATTCCCTTACTATGTACCTTCAAACTGTTATCTCAGGGAATCTTGCCTACCAAATCCCACTGGATTATTTTAATCAGATCCCACCAATTTTTTTTTCAGATCCCACCAATTTTCTGGTCAGATCCCACTGCTCTGACACCGCTCTTTGTAATGCAGAAAACCACGCCAGGCAGTGCCGGTGCCTGTGCTGAGTGCGAAAGAGGCACCCAAACCTTGCACTCAAGACTTGCCAGCCTGACACCTCTTTGTGATCAGAAATGAACAGCCAGAGAGATCTCTGAATCAAGCCAAGTCCAGGACAAATGGATCTGCCTCAGTTCTCCCTCTCTCAGAACACAGTCCCTTCCTCACTCTTGTCCCCCCTTGCTTCTTCCTTTCAGGACTCTCCCCTTTTACTGCCTTCCCTAAATCTGCCCTTCTCCCAGATGTAAGAATCAGCAGTGATTTATATTTTCCAAGACTGTGGTACTGTTAGCACTAAGATCAAGATGATATTATTGGTAGCGTGTATATTCCAGGATTCAAAATAAGACACTGTGACACTGTTTTAAGGAACACAGAACTTCAAACATTTTGAAGCAGATAACAGCGATCAGACCCTTCTGTTTGGAAAAGAGTTATTTTATTAGCCGGCGAGTCTCGACTGGAATTGCTTCCAAAAGTCCGAGCCTCCCTTTAATTGAGTTCACAGCCATTTATACATTTTTAGTCCAGTATTATCTCCTGTTCAGGAGAAAGAACAGATGTGCTTACACAAAGATCATCAGTTTCGTTTTTACTACAATAGGCTTTTTCTCAAATGTTGCAAGTCTAATGTATTGAAGCTAAGGCAGCAGAAGCGAGCCAGCAAACATTCCATTCCCACAAGATTCAATTGTATTAGCTGCATACACGAAGATAAATAACTACAAGCTGCAGAGAAAATTAACTGTTTACAGAGAAAATTAACTGTTTATCCCTTACACATTTATTGTAATACTGTTGCTTTAAACGTGTATTGTATCTAAATGTTTATAAACAGCACACGATTTCTCTCTCTCTCTCTCTCTTCATTCACTATCTCTCGTACACCCAATTTCTCAGTTCTCTCTCCCACAGAGCTCTTCAAATCTCCATCCTTCCCCAAACACACCACAAATCACACTCCCCTTCAATCACTCCCCAGGCAGTTGAAATCCGTTATTTTCCTCTTTCCACCAGCCCCTCCCCTGGTCTATGCAAGGTTCCATTTCACCAGCCAATCAGCTTAGACAATCTTGGTTGCCAAGGAGGCTCTGTTGTCAAGGCCCCCTCCCATCAGGTTCATCACAGACCTCCCCCCTTTACTCTTTCATTGCCTTGCTGAGACCTCTACCCAGGTCTCATCAAAAGCAATGAGGATTCGCACACAACCATTCACCCTAATATTCAACACATACCTACCATCACTCTTATCTACCAATACATCATTAAAGCATTTACAACTCAGAATGAACAGTGTAATTATATGACTATTACTATAATATATTTTACATCTTACCCTTCCTCCATTTTTCTATAATCAACACATTATCTAACGGTGTGGTCCGGCTTTTCAACTGATACCACAGGTGATGCCCAAGGACTCTCCGATGGAACTATGATTCCCTGTCCTAGCATTTCTTTAATCTCTTTTTCCACACTTTCAGCAGACTTCCCAGTTACTCGATAAGGTGCACTGGCAATAGGTATAGCATTCCCAGTTTTAATACAGTGCTGCACCCCTCTTACTCTTCCTGGGGTGTTTGAAAACACTTCTGCATACTTAGATAACAAATTACAAGTCTCCTCTTTCTGTTTATCAGAAAGGGATTTATCAATATGGGCTTCCTGGATTTTAGGCTCAGGCACATCTCCTTTCACCCAACATGGCAACCAATTCTGTTCTTCCCCACCATCTGTAATTGCATAACAGATTAAATTCTCCCTCCTGTAATAAGGCTTTAACATATTGGTATGAACCACTTTAGTCCCTTGATCACCCCCCAGGTCAATCAAATAGTTGACATCATTAAATTTGTTCGTGATGGTCACAGGTCCAAACCAGGTAAACTGCAACTTGTTTCCTTTTACAGGCCTCAGGAACAGTACTTCATAACCTGGATGATATGTTCTTTCTCTGGCTTGTCTGTCGTACCAGGTTTTCTGTTTCTTCTGCGCCTTTTGCATGTTCTCCGCAGCCAGATTCAATGCAGGCCTTGTCCTGGACCTGGCTTGATTCAGAGATCTCCCTGGCTGCTCAGTTCTGATCACAAAGAGGTGTCAGGCTGGGCAGGCCTTGAGTGCGAGGTTTGGGTGCCTCTTTCGCACTCAGCACAGGCACAGGCACTGCCTGGCGTGGTTTTCTGCATTACAAAGAGTGGTTCAGAGTAGTGGGATCTGACCAGAAAATTGGTGGGATCTGGAAAAAAAATTGGTGGGATCTGATTAAAATAATCCAGTGGGATTTGGTAGGCAAGATTCCCTGAGGTAACAGTTTGAAGGTACATAGTAAGGGAATCTGTGGAACACTCAAAAAAAAATTTCTCAGTTCTAAGATTAAAAGGCACACACTGTGTAATCTCTCTCTGAGAAACTGTCAAAGTTGTATAAGCAAAATAATAAAGTAGTATTTTCTGAGGTAACTGTGTGGGTAATTAGTAGGGAAATACTAAAATTTTGATGCCATCTAGAAAGGCAAAAGCCAGAATGGAAAATCCTGAGAAAGAACAGCCCTTGGTTGAAATGGCTACACTTGAGTCTGCAGAGACTGTAGAAATGTGGAAAATAAAACTTGAGATGAAAAGAATGGAAGAGGAAAGAGCTTTAAAAGAACTTGAAGAACAAAGAGCTCTAAAAGAAAGGTAAATTCAATTAACTTTGTCAGGTCAGAAGCACTGATAAAATAACAAGAATTTAAATTGTTAAGACGACGAAAAGAAGAACCAGAAAGTATGGGAAGTAAACAGATATTCTTGCTAGACAGAACTCTAACTTCATACAGAGAAATAGCAGGGGACAGTAGCTCAGAGGAGCACAAATACAAGATGAGTTAGCTGGATGCTTTCTTACAGGAGTGGGTAGGGATTACATGTGATATTAATATTAAGTGTACACATGTAAGTAAAATGCACACATGAAAAACATAAAGGACAACTATGAGGGACACTCAAAATATGGGAGTAACTTCAACCCCACATCACCACTATTATCCACATGGAAAGCTTTTAACCTGAAGATATTTCTACTAATGGAGACTTCCCTCTGATTGCAAACAGTAACTAGGGTGGGCTTTTATCATTTTTTAAAAAATAGGCACTTACATATCATGTAAAGTTTAGTTCACCAAAAGAGCTGAAGGTAGTTGTATTGTGTCTGTGTTTTTGTGCTGCCTCTAGAATATTCCAAAATGGGGTGGAGGAGGGAAAGATTATACGTTTCCTATGGTGTGGACATGTCAGAGGTTGGGGTTTTTTTTACAAAAAAATCTCATGCCCTTTTTAAAACCTTACAAATAGAGTACTTGTGTCCCCTTCCCCATGGTGATGAGGAGCAGAGAAAATGAAATTCTCAACTCTGGGTCATCCTTGGCCAGGCATTAAGTTACACAATAGGACTCAATAATTTATCTCTACCAGCAGAATGATTAATTTTTCAAATGAAGGATTCCAGGAAGCTTGAATTGTAGTCTGATCTTGCCCTTTGGTTATGACTACTGACGGGGAAACATGTAATTGTGATGTACAGGCTAGCTCTGAGTTCAGGGAGCTTGGATTAGAAGTTTCAGAAGCATTATTCAAGAACATGGAAGAAAATAACAGCACATCATGGTGTTGCCAAGACTAAAGAAGTATTGGATTTGCAGCACCTTATAAGCTGTAATATTTCAAATTAACAGGAGCTAGCATTCTATTTGATAGCTAATGATAACAACCTCTTTCCCAGGCTATTTCATCCCCCTCTCATTTTTCCATTCAGTTTGCAAACAGTGCAATCTTGTATCATATCTGTCTGCCTGCACTTGTATTCCTATCACAGTTTGCTACAATAACAGTTTCCTGATGCCAACACATGTTTTCCCATCTGATTCCATCATTCCCTCACAGTACAGTAGAGCACAGCAAAATATCAAAACAAAGCAGCTACCTAAAAACATGGCAGAAAAAGCTTAGCTGACCTGACAGTAATGGAACTGTACTTCCTGGCTCCAAAATGAAGTTGAGGGTCTTTGAAATGTGAGTGCCATGATATAAGATCAATCTCATCAGAACATCTCCTACACAAAGTCCAGAACAGAGATCGATGAATAAAACCTCCATGGCCATGCATTCTGGACTCTCCTCTTGACATCCAAGTCTGTCCAAGCCCCACTGTATTCTCTATTTGCCATGGTTTTGAATGAGATGTGCTTCCAATGTTCCACACATTGTGTCATCAGTCCCCTACTTTTGAGGCCAGTGGAAAGGGGATATCAACAGTTGCAATTGCTGGGAAATTATGCTTCTCAATTCTCCTTCATTTGGTGGGTCCATATTAGCCCATTCAACTTGGGTCCACATTGGGCCCCTAATACTGATAAATTCCTATGATTCCCAGTTCCCTAGTTGTACTGTGCGTGGATGGTTGCTTTGTAGCCCATGTACCCTGATATAACCTTCACAGTCTAGATGGAGGCCTTCCAAACATCCCACCAATGCCTTCTGTAAGTAACATTGAATAACAAAGCACATGTTCCATTTAGACTGTGAAAGCTGCCACAAATCTTGGTGTGTGGTAATGATGTCATTGTCTTACACCAGATCTTAATTCCTCTAAGGGAGCAATAACCCAGATTCATTGCACGTTTGAGCTATTCATCAACTTTATATTTGCAAATGTAAAGATTTATTATATGGGAAACAAACACAGACAAATCTGGGTGGCATTCCAAAATGGATCTCTGTGGGAAATAGGAGAGGACTCAGAAACTTCACTTCTAAACATCCATGCTTTACAGACTTCACTGAGATTTCTAGGCTTAATCAGAGATATATTTAAGTCTTTTGCTCCGAGTCTCAAGTCAAGGCTCAAGTCCTTAAAGATACTTTCAAGTCAAGGCTCAAGTCAAGGCTCGAGTCTGGAAGCCATCTTGATATTCCAGAATTTCTGGACAGAGTCAAATAAAGTCAGTGTTTAACAATTTAAGTACAGTTGGCTCTCCACATTTGCAATTTTGCCATCTGCAGCTTCAGAAGTGGGGACTTGGATCCTTCTTACTGCCCTTTCCTGAAGCTAGAGGCTTTTGTGCCAATGGGCATAAAAGAGTCTGCAGCTTTGGGAGTGGGGAATAGGATCCTTTTTACTTCTCATTTCTGAAGCTGGAAGATTTTTCACAAGTGGGGAATAGGATCCTTCTTACTTTACATTACTTTACATTATTGAAGCTTCAAAAGCTTTAAAAAGATTCTTCCTCCTCAAGCCTGTTGCCTAACATACTTGCTGCTCCACTCTGATAAATGTGCCCACACTTTGGGCTTGAGAGAGATTGTCATGTGACAAAAAGAGATGGAAGCATTGTTTAAAGCTGTAAGGTTTCTGGATTAATATATTATTGAACCGAAGGCACTAAAAATATACAAGTCTTGAGTTGAGTCAGTGCATCATTTATTGCCAAGCTGAGTCCGAGTCCAGCTTGAGTCCAAGTCATTTGACTCAAGTCTACATCACTGGGCATAATACACATACGTGTATGATCGTCATAATGGGATACATGAGAATTTCATCCTATATCTATGGACTGAGGAGCATTTCTTTGGGCAAATTAGCTTGGCTTGTTTCACACCATGGCACATATTGTCACCACAGTGTTGGT
This sequence comes from Ctenosaura bakeri, assembly GCA_948474755.1. Taxonomy (NCBI): domain Eukaryota; kingdom Metazoa; phylum Chordata; class Lepidosauria; order Squamata; family Iguanidae; genus Ctenosaura; species Ctenosaura bakeri. The sequence goes on from CAOLHI010000849.1 coordinate 89,875, forward strand.
TGTTGTGACTTGCCCATGCTTCTTTCGGTTTTATGAGGCGGTTGGATTGTTCTACAGAACAGTGGGATGCTAAATGAGCAGAAGCCTTCAATAAGAAAGAAACAGAGAAGCACTTCAAGTGAACAGCTCTGCAAAGTGGCTTCCTGTGGTGTCTCTGATTGCAAAGCGCTTGTTACCGGCAAGAGCTCATCAGAACTTTAATACAGAGATACAGCAAGAGCTCACGGAAACTTTGGTACACGTGGGTTGTTCCCCCAGCCCTCAGTGACCAACCCAAGCAATATAGCAATCATTCTAGTTATATTAAGGTGGCCTGCAGCAGCCGTTTTCTGTAGTTGTATATTGGATAGAGAGGCTTTACAGAGGCATATTTATCTAGTTTGTCTGAAGTAACAGCTGGACAGGATCCAGTAAGTGAATCAAATAATGCTTGTCAAAAATCCTGTTCATTGACTTATGTACTGTCCTAAATGTGTGCTGATTGTATGAGATACTAAAAGCACAGTCCTATGCTTGGTTTTCAAGCAGCAGCAGCTCCTCCTCCTCCTTCTTCATCTTCATCCTCATCATCTTTCTTTAGAGATAAATCCAATTAAGGTCAATAAGATGTCCTCCTAGGAATTGTGTTTCAATATGCAACCCAAATTACTTTGTGCTGGCAGGCCTGTAGCAAAGAATGCAAAGAAGCCCAGTTAAATTACATCAATGTTACGCTGGTGCTAGTAACACATTGGCATAGTAGAAGCACTGGGCTGTCCTGCCTACCAGAAAATTTCGTGTTTTTATGTTTTTAATGCTATCAGTGAGAGCGGAATTTGCTTTCTTAAAAAATTACTGCTTTAAATATCCCACACACACCCCATCCCAGGAAAATAGTTTAATAATCTTCCCAAGTTTAATAATCTTGCATCTCTATATATCTTCTTCTTTTATCTCTCTTTCTCTCTCTTTTTACACTCATGTATGCCCTTCTGATCTTGTATGCTGCTTGCAAAGGTGACCAGAGAAGAAACCACTCCAGAGTTTGATGTTTCTTCCCATTCACACCTCAGTGTTCAGGGAGGCATAAAAAAAAAGAAGGAAAGATATATCACATGTAATTATCACCGATATATTCAAGAAATGGCTTCACACCTTTAACAAGGCCCCCTGAAAATGCAGTGCCTACTCAGTGAAATGCTTTTTCCCTTGTTCTTCCTTAACAATAGTACTATCCTCTGACTGTGACATAAGATTGTAAAGTTCTTCCAGCACACCAATACTGAGTTCTAGGAGGATGGTAGCTGTAAAGTCGACAGCTTTCACGGCCAGAATCCATAAGTTGTTGTGGGTTTTCTGGGCTTTGAGGCCGTGCTCTATTAGTATTTTCTCCTGACGTTTTGCCTGCATCTGTGGCTGACATCTTCATCCTCTGAAGATGCCAGCCACAGATGCAGGTGAAACATCTGTCAGGAAAGGTTGGACAAAACCTGTAGTCCAAAGAAAATACTTTGTGATGTAAATTGTTAAGTGCACCTGTGAAAAGCCATGTGACTCTAGCTGAGTCATGCTGATGGGCAACCAGGGGAGAAAGTTGCATCAGATATGGGGAGAATGCAAAGGTTAGTCAGGATTGCATCAGCTAGGTGTGTGTATAAATGCAGCCGAGGCCTAGCCAACAAGCGCACATGATGCCTGAACGTGTATGCCAGAGGCTCTTCCAGAAAGAGCAAGCTGAGGAATGCTGGAACGCCTTCTGGAGATTCTTGTAAATATGTATATATTGTAACTCAAGAATAAATTGCCTCCTTGATGGAAGATAACAAGTGGTGTGGGTGAGTTTTCCCTGGCTACAGTGCATTGCTGCTAAGATATTCTCTGCTGGGCACGCTTCCACAGCTGTGCGACCAATCTCTGCTATATTTGGGCCTTTTGTACACTTGACTCTGGTACAGCCTTTTTGGCCAGAGCTCAGTGGTCAGGGAAGTGCTATCACAGTTTTGCGTAGCTCCCAGCATCCCCATCCATCCCGGACAACGTCAGGAGAAAATACTAATAGAACATGGCCTCAAAGCCCGGAAAACCCACAACAACCTAAGAATGGTAGCTATTGAGCTGTGACAGTGCAGGCAGACAGCCAGGCAGCAATGGGAGGAACCTAGAAGGGTATGGAACTGAGCCCCAATGCCTTGCAAAAACTGTTGCATAGGAGGTGCTGAATACTTCCTTATGCAATATAAGCAAAAGTAGTAATACAATATAGCCCTCAGTTACTGAGAAGATTATAGCCTTGTATTCTGTTTAGATGTTGTCTTCACCTTGAGATACTGCTACATTAGCTGAACTACAAAGTTGTTTAGAGTTCAAGCCACTGTATGAGAAGAACTGTGTAGTACCAGTGTAAAAGCCAGCTGCTCCACCATTCGGTTCACACAGCACCTACCCAGATACCTCTGGGGAAACCATCAGCTGGAGACGAATGGAATAGCATCTTTCTGCTCCAAAAAAGGACTACAATAGAGCTGGTGCAGAAAAGAACAATGAAAATGGTCAAGGAATAAGAACAAAAAGTCTTTTAAGAAGAGAGATGATAACATTCAGAGCTTCTTGGCTTAGGAAAAAATAAAAGGATGAGTAAGCAGGGATATGTGAGAGGTGTAGAAAGTTAAGCATAGTGTGAAGTGTGGAGAAAGTGGAGATGGAGGCAGCTTTCTTCCTTTCTCATAATTCTGGAAGTCAGGGTCATACAATGAAGCTGAAAGGAGGGTACATTCGGAAAGAAAAAAAGAAAGAACTTTTTCACACAGCATTTCAGTAAACTGGAATTCACTGCTACTGCTGGAATTCATTAATTTCGAGTTACTCATGGTCTCTACATATTCATGATTATGGCACTATTGCCACAGTCATAAATGTCCCCCAATCTTCACTTATTGGGCAGTAGCCATGGAAGCAACAGGGTTTTGTTCTCCTAGTGATTAAAGTGCAGAAAACTGATGTTTCTGTCCCTTTCCTTCCAGTAATCTCCAGTTTGACGAAGAAATGCAACAGGGATCCTGCTTCTGATTGTCACACCAGATATTCCAGGCAGGGGGAAGGGTGGAAACATCAGTACGCTGCACCCTAATCTGCAAGAGAACAGACTTTTGTCAATTGCCGTGGCTGCTGCCCAGTGAAGCAGGTTTTGTGGGGTTGGGCCAGGAGACAGTATTTAGTTAAATATACATAATTAAGTATCTGATCTAGGAACTCAGCCTTCATTTCAGCAGTATCATTCAAGGTGGTGGAAGTCCTTTGATTGCTGCCACTGTTAAGTGCTTCTGATTCAGAAACCTTTGCCAATCTGCTACAAGACATTCATAAGTTTTCTAGTATAACCAGATAGATCTATCTTCTGCCTAATCTCTCCCCCAACACAGATGGTGCAGTCTCAAAATACTTGTATCTAACCTCAATCACTTATAGTCTGGAATATTTCTTTCCCTCATTTCAGTTTTATTTTGGTTCCTAGAAGAAGAAAAATTCCATGCCACTGTCACCACTACCCCATAGAGAGGGCTTCATAGCAGCATGAAGGAAGCCAGTCAGGTCAGATTTTCCTCTCTCTTGCTCTCTCCCTTACATCAGCAGAGAACTTTTAGAATCCTGGGGGAGGGGGGACGGGATGGCAAAAATAACATGACAGAAGAAAATGGAAGAGAATGAAATGATTTGCGATTGAGACTACAACAAGATTTCTGACAATGGACCTCAAAAGAGATTTTTTTAAAAAGTGTTGAGTCTATAAATCTAAATGTTCACCATCATACCAAGTGGTTCTTTTAAAGGTCAGAACCTGAATAACCAATTTTTTTGGTTTATCAGGCAATATAAATGCAGGTACAATCACTAATGGAAAAAACAAACCTACAAAAAATGTTGCCCAAATGGAAACCCAAAGCATCATTCTAATGGACCTGTCATCATATGTGATTATCTGTTATTGTCTCTACCTGACCAGCACTACATTCATTCCATCACATCAGACAAGCAAGTAATGTATGAGGTTTGCTACTCTAGGAATAATATTAATGAAATCACATTTGCTGATAAAAGCATTTTATTAAAAGCATCGGAGATTTGAATGCCTGCTGAGTTCAGGTGTGCGCAGCCAGCCCCTTTCCCCTTTTTCCTTCTAATAAACAACATTTAAGCCTAATAATGCTTTTAGAGTCACATGTAGCAAAGAAACAACAAAGCTTCTCAGTTTTCTATTTGTAGCGATGTTTTTAGTTCATCAAGCATTTTGTCCCATCAGTAAAACAGCAATCATTTACACTGCAGGAACAGAAATGATTCTATCAAAACCTTTTCAACACTAACTTTAATTAGGAAACATTCACAGTTGTGCGTAAAATTCAATACCTTTGATCCTAGATTTTTCTGATTGCCAGAGCCAATTCTTAATTATAGGAGTCTAGACATCTTGATTAAACAAATATAGCTCTGGCTGCTAGCATTTTTGAAGGCTTAATTTGTCTGTTTGGAGGGGGGCTGTAGCTCAGAAGAAAAGCACCTCCTTTGGTACAAAAAACCTGAGATTCAAACGCTCACCCAAACGTAGGTATGTCTGAGAAACATTCCTGTCTGAAACCCTCGAGAGTTACTACACATCAGTGGAAATTATACTGAGCTATCTGGATAAAGGGTCTGACTTAATGGACAGCATCTTCCTTCACTGTTGATAGCACAAAATATAGAATAAATTGTTTTTAAAAAATTGTTTTAAATTTTATATGTTTGAAAAATTAGCAGGGGCTAAGAAGGAATGTGTCTTTAACAGGATGTGAGGGAGATAAAGAGACACCAGAATGAAAAAAACAAGTTGCTAGCTAGCCTGAGCAGGGAGGGCTTAGATAAGAACAAACAAGTTGGTCACAAAGTTTAAAAAAAATACATCTTCTATGTGAATTGAGCACGTCCTTTTGTTAGATAAGGATTTTAACTCTGTGAGGCACAGAGATCAGCAAGCAATGCAGTTCTGAAGATTAAAAGTATTTTGTGTGTGCTCGAGTCTATATTTTACAACCAATGGAATCCAAATCTGTATTTTTGAAAGGACAAGGAGAATATAAATTTCAAACGGAAAATGTGTTTTGCACCAACCCTTTATGAGACCAAAGGAGCTCTGGCTGGTCTGGTTGTACAATCATAACCTTTAATTGTCTTAATTAAAATCTGCCTTCTCATTTCACTCAAGACTCTCTGAGTTTCATTGACTCCATAGCTTAGGCTCCAGGCAATTTTGCAGAAAACACTGTGTTTTAAGACTCAGTCCATCATACTATAGAACACAGCCTGCCCTGTTGGGATACAGCAGTCCAGAACTCAGGACTTGCTAGCAAAGGCCACCTATAACCAGCAAAAGCAGATTTCCTACTTGCTCAGACCAGTGAGAAAGTCTGACCTCACCTTAAGCCTTTACAGAGGGCAAAAATAATTTGAGAGCCAGCATGGTACAATGGTTGGAGCGTCAGACTATGACTCTAAAGACCAAGGTTCAATTCCCTGCTTGGCCATGGAAACCCACTGGGTGGCCTTGGGTGCATCACACACTCTCAGTGCCAGAAAAGCCCATGGTAGTTAGGGTCACCACAATAGCAACCAAAAGTATTTGCTTATTTGTGGTGGGTTATTGATGCAAGAAGCCTTAATGAAGTAGGCTTCCCTGCCATTTTCTCCTTTCACAAGAGCTGAGTGTTGTGCAGAGGTAGAATCTCTGACCTCAGGTTTATAATCTAATTAGAAGGACACAAAATGAAAAGGAGACTCCTGTTGTCAGCCTATGGATGTATGTTTCTGACTTTCTTTCTTTGGACGTTAAGGAAGGAGGTATTCACTGCCTCCGAGCACAACAACTTTCCTCCATAGCAACATAGGTTTCAGCAGAAAAGAGCACATAGTCGGGGCAGAGGGAGGGGGGAAGTGAACGGACAGCACCTGTCCCTGGATTCAGCTCTATATCCAGAAAGTTGCTGAAAACCCATGAGAGCAATTTCAGCTGTCTTCACTTGGTTGCAAGATGTCTGATCACCTCTCTCCACAGCTAGTAAATAGACAAAGCAGCACATTCTACAGCAGCTGGTTTCCAAGGAGTGAGAAGGATGTGGAGTTGCATAAGCAGAAGTGTTTTACTCCACGTGTATGGTGTGGTTTTAGTCTATGAGTAACCCTGAGGATTTAGCTTCCCTCTGTCCTTCATATTGATGTGAGCTGCTTTGGGAAACAACATTTGTCAGGGCAAAAAATATCATGCCTTTCTCTCTCTCTATTTGGCCAGCTCCAATCTCTTCCTTATTGCCCCCTGCAACACATCCCTACACCTGTGGATAGTGGGCACTTTAGGTGCCTGACAGGTGCAGAGACCTGTTACCTGCAGCTGGTTCTGAGCTACAGGGGGATGATGAAAGGAGGCTTGCCTCTCCATCTCTGAGAATAAGGGCATTTCTGCACTACACTGGTATAGTGCTATTATCCCACTTTCAACCTCCTGTGGAATCCTGGGGTTTGCAGTTTAGGGAGGGGCCCTTAGAATTCTCAGCCAGAGAGCTCTTGGGCCCCAGGAAACTACAAACTCCAGAATTCCATAGGATGTTGAAAGTGGAATAATAACACTATAACAGTGTAGCGCAGAAATGCCCTAAGTCGGAGTGAGAGGAATGGCTGAGTAAAAAGAAGTAAAAACTGTTGGATGTCACTTTCCACAGATGTGGCATCCAGGACTACATCCTGTCTGGTTTTGGGGTTTTGTTTGTTTTGGTTTTGGTGTTGTTGTTTTTTGGTTGGGGTATGCACCAAGTGCCATGAATCCCATGGAATTTGGCCATGAGCTCCAGGCTCCTCACTCTTATTATAGAAGGATGCAGGACCTAGATTACAATCACTCAGAACATTTCCATTCTTTACGAAATGTGGATATTTCATGCTGGAAACTAAATCCTGTCGATGTTATTTAGCAGTTAACACTACATTCTTACATTTGTTCCAGCAGTATTGTAAGATTTGAAGTAGTGGATCAATTAAGAGCACTCTTGTGTCAATAGAGGGGACTGTTAAGATCAATTTCTAGTTAGCTAATCATTTCCTTTTTTATCAGTGAGTGCATACCATTGTCTGTCTATCCGTTTTGTGTTCTTTCAGGACAAATAAATAAATCCATCTGTGTCCTTTTTGAGCAATGGGAAATCTAACGATGCAATAATTTGTGATTATGGTAACTAATAATTCTAGTAGAATTACTTAGATCTGTAATGGTACTAAAAATTTTTTTCCCCCCTCTCATTACAGTTTGGCTTGGTGGATCAGAGCCCTTTTGTGTTTTCATAAGTTAGCATTTAGTGTTTCCATTAGTTAGCGTTCAGTGTTTTAGTTTAGTGTGTTAGTTCTATGTTTAGCTTTCAGTTTTCCTTTTCTTTTTTCTGCTTTTCCTTTTTTTGAATGTATCTTTCTTTGATTGTGCATTAGGCTGATTGTGTTTGTGCTAAGGCTGATAAATAAATAATTTAAAAAACAGCTAAAGAAGTCAAAATTATTTTAATGTAAGAATTATTACATTCAGATTTGATGATGTGACAAAAGTAATCTAAAGTGAAAACGGGATGCTAATTGTGCTGCTGTTGACCGTGAGGCTTAATGCAAACAAACTTTTTGCCATGCAGGGTGTGTGTGTTAGCTATTGGAGGAGGCAAAACAAGGGCAATGCCACTGAAGAAGAATTTTGCCTCCCCAAATGAAATTTTCTTCCAGTCCCCAAATATCCAGAATTGCAGTAGCTTAAAACTTCAGTTAAGCATTTTGAAATATTGAGTCGAAGGCTTTCATGGCCAGAATCCATTGGTTCTTGTGGGTTTTTCGGGCTTTGAGACCGTGTTCTGGTTGTATTTTCTCCTGATGTTTCGCCTGCATCTGTGGCTGGCATCTTCAGAGGAACCTCTGAAGATGCCAGCCACAGATGCAGGCAAAACGTCAGGAGAAAATACAACCAGAACACGGTCTCAAAGCCTGAAAAACCCACAAGAGCCAATTTTGAAAAATAGTTTAGGCATTCAAAGAAAAGGGACAGTTCAACTTACTGAAGGAATGTCAACACAGAAAATGTAAGAGTTCTCAGGGTGAACAACTTTCAGTATTTCACTTTCTGAAATGCTAGACATTTGAGGACTGAAGGAAAATTTTGTATGGAGGCAGAATTGTTATTGGGGGGGCCATGTCCCAATATTGTCCCCAGCCATAGCAACACTCTCTTACTGAAGGTAAAGTACTAAGGTACTAGAACCCAAAGTCTTACTCCCTGACAAACATAAGCCTCTTAAATTATTGTGCGTATAATCATAGCCTGCAAATGGGATTCCTTTTAAGGCATATACTCCAAGGGTCTGCCCTCTCAAGGTTATACGAGGCCCCCTCCAGGTTACATCAGGCCCCCTGAGCGCCAGGGCCTCCCTTTTCTTCTTCAATAAGGTGTGACTGGTCTCAGATGTATAATGGATTGTTCAAGTTCCCTAGCTGACATTTTCTGAAGCTTCCCAGCACCAAAGCTGGGAAGGTTACTTTTTAGAAGAACAACAAAGATCTGTTGAAGCCACCCATGACTGGGCACAACCACTGCCCAGTTAGGGATGGTTTCTGTAAGTCATTCCAGTCATTCTTCTTTTAAAAATAACTTTCTTTTCATGATGGATGGAAATTCTCCTTGTTCTTTTTTTGTGGCCACAGGAAGGGTTGTCAAAAGCACAGCACACAAACACACACCAAATGACTTTTTCATGCCACTGTGTTTCAACAGCTTGTGAGGTAGAATGTGTCAGCAATTCAGTTCCTTAACTGAAAGTGATCTTGTTCCAACATGGCTGTTTCTGCCATTTAAAAATTAAAAATTAACTTCACTTGTTCATGTTGCGTGTCCCCATTTCTAACTGATTTTGACAACCCTGTGCCACATTACATGTCACAAATACAGGCAAATCTGACCAAATATTTCTGCATATGAACTGTGATCGTCTTGCTGTTTCTTACACAAGCCAATTCATTCAGAGATGAACTGCGAACTCAGTTATGTGGATAGCCATTGACAAACGGTGTTAACCTGATGCTTCTGTGGAAAAGGGAACAGTTGTTTCAAAAAGCTTGATTATGTCATTGGTGGAGGCAAAATGGAAATAGCACTGGTGTGGGAGAAGCAGAAATGAAAACATGAGTAAGAGTGAGAGAGTGTTTCTATTAAGGGCAGGGAGAGAAGGAACAAGATGGCAAATGATGGCAGTGAAAGGGAAGGAGAAACCCATTTGGCCAAGAGAGCTGGCAACCTCTCGAAAGAAGACAGTGGTTCCCTTGGAAACCAAGAGTCGCTGCAGGGACCACTTGTCAGCGATGCTTTTGTATTCCTTCCATTTAGAGATTGAGGAACCTTAATGAACACTCTTGGTTACCAGGATGCAGCCACTTAATGGAACTTGGACTCTTGGTCCTGCCAGACGTGCTCTTCTGAAATCAGTACCAAATCTCTAAATTGGTGTGTTTTCCATGAAGTCACAGCAACTCACTCATAGCTTCCTTCTTTCTGCCAGGTTCCAGGGATTAGCCCATTTGAGCTTTTCAAATTCTGACTCGGGCCTGAGGCAAAGGCAATACATAAGGGCAAAAGTAGATTAATTGGCTTTCAAACGGCCACCTATAAACTCTGGCTACCTCTGAACTGCACGCAGCTGGACCAGGAACTTCAGCTAGTCCAAAGGGCAGCAGGCAAATTGTTGACTGGAAATGGGTAGTAGTTGAATCTCATGACTCTGTGGTCATTTCTGCACAACACTGCTATACTGCAACAGCAGCAGGTTGTTTCGGGTCCAGTAGTTGTGCTACTGGATAATATCATCACTGTCCAGCTGCTGTCCTATTCCCAAGCATTGCAAAACCACCTTACATCATTTCCAGAAAAAAAATCTGTTCAGAGCCTCCTTTAGCGCTTCAATCCCATCAACTGGCTCAGTCTGGTATTGTAATAGCGCTGGATAGCATGTCCTGTCCTCCCAGATCCAGGAGTGGGTGGGATATGGGCGTGTCCAGCTTGTCCCTCCCTCAGTGACTCCCATGGCATGGTAACTTTGAAATCTATCACCTCTCCATGTTTATTTTAAATTTCTCCTTTGAGTTAAACTTTTGTTTTTTTAAAATATATTTTTAAGCATTATAGTGCAAAAGTGCAATAATGTACTGGTGTATCATGCCATTACAATATTGCTGTGCTAGTATGGCTTCCAAAAAAAAAAAAGTCCAACCAATCAGGGGCCACAGGGGGGTGAAGATGGGACAAGGGAGTGGCCAAGGATGCTGTAATGCAGAAGGTACACCGGTGTCAATACCGCTATTCATCTGCTTAAAGTAGAAGGGTGCAGAAGAGAGCGTTTTTAGCCTGCTATCATCGTGCAAATTGCAATCCTGGGATTGTAACAGAAGACGGCATTAATGAGGTATAGTGCAGAAAGGGTCTGTGATGCATCTTCATTGGCTTTTGCTTTATCCCTGGGATGCCCAATTGAAAAAGCTGGCCAATTTGGGGCCAAAGTACCTGAAGGACCACCTCATCTGCCAGTTTTGATGAAAGTTACTCCTTGAGTCTCCCGAATGTCCCGCATACCCTCCAGCATTTCACAGATGAAAACTGGGACAAGTGTGGCAAAGTAGCCTCAGAGTGTGGTCAAGATGGCAAAAGTTATTAATGAGAACACAGAAGCTAGGAGAGGTTGCTGCCACAGTTTGCTTTTGCTGAGTCTACAGAGAAGAAACAGATTCCATCCCCTTACCCTCGGATTGCTGAGTTAATTGAGAGCAAACTGCTTTGAACTCCATTTGCCGCAAAGACCATACGCTGAGAATAAAGGATGAAAGTGGAAGAGGAAGGAATTTGAAAAGTCCATGAAAAAGTGATAATTGGGACTGTCTCTGTCACTTTGGAACAGCTGGGGGTGGGGTATGATGCCCCCAACAAGTGCTTTACTGAATCCATGCCTAGGCTCTAGCATTGGGGGTGGTCAACTGTGGTAATCTAGGGGGCCAGATTAGCCCCCAGAACACATTGGTGGGCTGTATCTGCTCTCTATCAGGTTGGCTTTGTTCTCTGCTTTGCTGCCATGCTTTGATGTTTAAAAATAGGCTTTATTGTGCTGTGAGGGAAAGATGGGATTCGGGAAGAAACAGTGAGCTGTGAACAAGAGAATCATACCATAATGAGCTTTGATAAGGCTAAACAGACACACATAGTTGGCGGGTAGAATGAGAGTCTGGGAAAAGAGTTGTTTACTTAGCTATCAAATGGAATACTAACACATGTCAGTTTAAAATGTAATGGCTTATATCAATGGTTCTTAACCTGGGGTCCATGAAGCCCTGCTGCTGGACACCAACAGCAGTGGCAGCAACAGGGACGTGGCAGAAGGTTGTGTATATGGGCACCAAAACCACTCCTTGTTTGCAAATGAGGGAGCAGTTTGGGCATGCACACACACCTGCCACCTTGTCCCTCTGCAGCAGCAGAGGGCTTAGATGCTGAGGGACATGGCAACAGGCATGTGCGCACACCCACACTGCTCTCTCATTTGGCATCTGCTCCCACCACTGCCATGTCCCTGATGAAAGGGACACAATGGCTAGCATATGCACATGCCCAGACTATGACTCTGGAGACCAGGGTTTGAATTTCCACTTGGCCATGGAAAATCTCTGGGTGACCTCAGGTGAGTCACATTCTCTCAGGCTCAGAGAAAGGCAACGGCAACAAATCTTGCTAAGAAAACCCCCATGATAGATATGCCTTAGGATCACCATAAGTCAGGTTTTTTTTATAGTATCAGATTTTATTTAAGAGAAAGTTGGAGTCTGTAGATACAGGAAATAAAATATACAAAACAAATTAAAACTGTAACACTCTTAGAGAGCAGTTAGCTACAAAGATACAGAAAACTGACTGAAGGAGCAAGGAGGAGATTGATAGAAATTATGGCTAGAAAGAACCTCCTCCTATCAGTGGCAATTTATTGTTGTGTGCCTTCAAATTACTTCAGACTTATGGCAACCCTAAGGTGAACCTACCACAGGGTTTTTTTTTTCTGTTTTGGTTTTTGGTAAGATTTGTTCAGGGGGGTTGTCTTTGCCTTCCTCTGAGGCTGAGAGAATATGGCTTGCCCAAGTCACTCAGTGTTTGAGTGGGGATTTGAACCCCTAGTCTCCAGAGGCCATATAACAAACAAATATTTGAATATTTAAATTAAATTTAAATATTTAAATCTTGAGTTAAGACTTGGGATCCCTGGCAATAAATCATACTTACAGGGGGTTTTCAGTAAAGGAAAGGTTAATAACCACTGGCTTGTATAGTATTGCAAACCTAATGCTTGCTCAGTCTTGGCAATAAGCAAGATGGTGCTGTTGTTTTCTGTTCTCCTGAGCAAAGCTTTTGGTAACTTCTAAGCCTAATTGCTTGAACTGGGTCTAAGCTAGGCAGTATATGACATTTTAACAAAATAAAACATTTTTTTCCCTCAGTGACTGTAGAGGTATGAGACCATTCTCATCTTGTTTAGGATTTTTAAAAAGACCTCTCCTTGGCCTAAATTAGCCCAGGGGGCAAGAAAAATGTGGTGGAGATGCACCTCACTTTCCCAAAAGGATATTTTGGAGTATTTTGGGGGGCAAAACAACTTTTTCAAAAAAAAAAAATCAAAAATCGTTTTTGACCCCTGGGAAGGGCAAGGGGATTCCAGACATGGTAGAAATGCCCTCCACCCCTACAGAGTGTGTTTGGGGGCATTCTGGAGGAATATATCTGACACCTGGGGGCCACAACAATAGCCCTGGGGTCAAAAACTTTGTCCACTGCTGCCTTAGGGTGTCCTGCCAGCCTGCCTTGCTGATGGCCTTCTGTCAATGACGTTCCTTTGTTTTAGAAAGGTCGTAAGTTTGCAGGAAATCAATTTAAATCCTTCCCCGATATGTTTGAGCTTTCCAGCAAATTTATTTTGCCTCCAAAACAGCAGGAAATTGTCTTGAAAGGTTTTTATGCTGCTTTGTTGGACTGACTCTGTGGTAATTCCACTTTTTACTGTGTGTTTACTTGGACTGTACTAGCTGTTTCTGCTTTCGGGTAATGATTGCTGTTGATATTGGGTTTGTTGGTTTCCAGCATTATAAGGTGCCTTTGGCATTTTATGCAGAGCAACATACAAAGTGACCTGGCTTGCCCTCCGTCTACCTTCAGTCAAGAAGCTATTACCCTCTAACAGCAAAAAGGATAAATAATATAGCCTAAAAGCAGTGCTAGTTTTCATGCCAACAAGACAGTGAATCTGCTTCAGGTTTTGGTCTGAACTTTAAAGGAGCTAACCCAAGGTGCAGAATCTACGTAGGGGATAGGGTTCATAAGTGTGGGCATAGACAAAAACCCAGGGATTGGGCAATTGGCTTTACAAGGTGGTGTCTTAACTAGGACCCTTTCCGCTACTCACCCATTTTCGGCACTGGGGTGCAGTGCTCACACGAGCAGCCTCTGTAGAGAGGCTCTTGCTTCCCTGCTTCTTCGGCTCCACACGAGCTTCCTGCTTGCGCGAGAGCCCCGCCTCTTCCTTTTGCAATGCAGCCTGGGACCTTCCCAGGCTGCACTGTGACAGGAAGCATGACCAGCCCGGTTCCCGAGGCTCTGCACGCAAGGTAAGTGCGCGCGGGGCCTCGGAGCGATGCGTGACCTTGTAGCATTTTCGGCTTCAAGCCAAAAATGAAAAAATGTGTGTGCAGTCTATGTCAGGCCCTGGAGCATTGTGCAAATGTAAGTGCATCGTGTGGACCGCTCCTCACATTTGCACGACGCTCAAGGGGCCCTTTTGCATCAAAAATGCTGTGCAAAAAGGGCCTAGGTATTAAATAGGTCTCCACAGCTGGTAGGGGGGGAGTCTGAGGGTTTTGGTGAGTACCTATGGCACCCTTTGGTGTAGGATAAATGCTGTCCTTGGGGCAGGCCCAGGACTTGCCCCTACCACAGCGTCACGAGACAAGGGGTTGCGGTTTGGGGGCTCATCTTCCAGAAAAGGGCCGGCTGAAGTTTTAATCCAGCCTCATGGGTTGACTTTGGGGCCCGGTACCTCGACCAAGGAGGGCTGGGGAAGAGGGCTGGAAGTGACCCTTGCCTTAGCCTACCCATGCTGTTGACCCCCCTTCTCAGGTCATAAGTTCAAATTTAAGTTCAAGGTCAAGGTTAAATTCAAGTCCAAGGTCAAGGTCAAGTTCATCACTAGCTTTATGTTAATTAGGCATACATTAATAAATTGCCCTAGTTCAGCCCAAGCCTGTGTGTGGTCTCTTGATTTCATGGGTTGGGAAGCAAATTAGTAAAGCTCAGGGCTTCCCTCTCATCTGTCTGTTCCTTTCTTAAGCACCCTAAATGGTTTGAGATTTGGACCTTCTTTTCTTTTTTGACACCCTCCCCCCGCAACTTATGGCAGTCAGTGAATTCAGTTGTCAAGGGGATGGAGCTGGAAAATTTGAGTGCACATGAGCAAAATATTATACCTATCAGTCTGATTCTGCTTTGAAACTTTGATGAGTAATTGGGGCATGCTTTGCCACCATCATTCCTTCTAGTGATGCTGCTGCCCAGAGCTACTTCAAAAGAAGCCCATTTTTCTCTAGTATCATGAAGTGAAAATTCTCACAGCTCTGTGGGAAAGCACACTCTGTGCAACACTGTTAGAAATGAAAGTCTGAATTCAGTCACATGATGTAAATGAACAGTGAGTAGTTCTTCCAACCAGGGCAGGTTTCTCAAGCAGGAACCTCAGGGTTCCACAAGAGGTTGCTAAGGGTTCTGCAAGAGATCGTATCAGGAAGTGATCAGCTGTAGATAATATAATTTTTATGCAGGGAATCTCTGAAATCTGAAAATTACTTCAAGGGTTCTTCCAGGATGAAAAGATTGAGAAAGGCTGGGCTGGGGAGTAAAAGAGTAGCCACCATGCTGCTGTTGCTGCACTATATTTTTCTGCCTCTTTCCTTCCCACTCTTTTCCTTTGTATATTGTCTTTTAGTGAGATGACAAAGAAATCTTGTAGTACCTTTGGAACTAACTGGGAGAGGGAAAAGTTTGCAGCATAACCTTTTTTAGACTCAGACCCTTTTTGCACCTTACCCTTTCACGGTGCTGGGTGTGGGGCTGGCATGAGCAGCCTCCGGAGGAAGGCTCTCGCTTCCCTACCTGTTCAGCTCTGCATGAGCTTCCTGCTCGCGTGAGAGCCCCGCCTCTTCCTTTCGCAAGGCAGCCTTTCCCAGCCTGCACTGGAGAGAAAGCGTGACCAGCCTGGCTCCTGAGGCTCCGCACACCAGGTAAGTGTGCACAGGGCCCTGGAGAGTTGCGCGACCACGCAGCATTTTCAGCTTCAAGCCAAAAATGAAAAAGTGCATGCGCAGTCCATGTCAGGCCCTGGAGCGTCGCGCAAATGTGAGTGTGTCGTGTGGACCGCTCCTCATATGTGCGCGACGCTCAAGGGGGCCTTTCGCATCAGAAATGCCATGCAAAAAGGGCCTCAGTCTACTTTTTGAGAAACCTCTGGTGAAGTAGACTGCATCTACAAAAGCTTATGTTACAAATTTATGTCCCTCAGTTAGTCTCAAAAGTGCTACAAGTTTCCTCTGTGTGCTGAAACAGACTTAACATGTTATTGAGACTGTAAGCCTTACAAATGTTTGAAAGCCCCTCAGGGAGCTTTTGAGTTAACGAGTGAGTTATATAGGCGACAAATAATACATAAATAAACTTGGTTGGAGGGATAGCATTCCTTGGATTTTTATTTTAATGAAGCAGTAGGGATGGAGAAGACAGAGAGATTACTGGTAAGGATCCTGCTCTTATGAGAGGGAGCTGTGAGAATTTTCACTTCATGATGCTAGAGAAAAATGGGCTTCTTTTGAAGTAGCTCTGGGCAGCAGCATCACTAGAAGGAAAGATGGTGGCAAAGGGTGCCCCAATTACTCATCAAAGTTTCAAAGCAGAATCAGACTGACAGGTAGAATATTTTACTCATGTGCACTCAAATTTTCCATCCCCATCCCCTTGACAACTGAATTAATGTGTTGTTCAAAAACCAGTTCCTTGATCTACCAAACAAACAAAAAAGGCAGCTACAAAGAAATTATTTAATTGGAGATACTGCATGAGAACATGACATACCCTTTGCTGGATTACGCCAAGGCCATCTAGCCTAGCATAACCTCCCTCCTCAACGTGGTGCCCTCCAGGTGGCCTCACCAACACCAATATCACTGCTCATACTGACACAGCCTGATGAGAACTGTATTCCAGCAGTTCTGAAGCAGGACAGCAGGTTAGGGAAGGCTGATGTCACAGTAGTTCAACTCTTCTCTTTGTTTACGTTCCTTCTGGCACTGAAGTTGATGGCAACTCACACAGCCAGTATCAAGTTTCCATCTTGGTGGGATTCAGTTTACTGGTCTTCATTAGAGTGTCAAGGCATTTGGTCCAGCCCCCGCATAGGCTCACCTACTTTTATGACAAATGGATCTTTGGATACAGGTTATGAGATAGATAGATAGATAGATAGATAGATAGATAGATAGATAGATAGATAGATGTAGTACTTAGTATTCCTGAAAAAAAAAAAAAAAAAAGTGAGCAACGGTATTCTGAAGGAATGAGGATCTTTGCTCTCTAACAATCCAGCTCCATGTGCCTCTATTTCTAGTATCTGTCTATTGAGCATGCTTAACACTATGGCTTTTGCCCAGCCTGTAGTTGCTATTTCTCTTTCCAAATGTTTTTTTCTGTGCTCCCAACAATATCTTGAATCTGCCTTTCTTATGGGAAGTCAGTCTGAATGAGTCAGATGAAGGTGTGTGGTTTTAGCAAGGAACAAAATGATTGTTACACCTTCCTTTCAACACCTCTAGGCCATTTGAAATAGGAAATCCTCCTTCAGCCTTTGAAACTCATGTAGACACTGAATCACACTTGAAAGGCTGAGGAACGAACATGGCAGAGATTCTGCATTGGGTGATGTAACTACAAAAACATAGCTACCTGTCATAGCTAAATCTCCTGATGCCACCCCCAAAAACCCTGTCTTTTAAGCCACACCACCTCCCCTGCAGCATGACCCCTCAGGTGCCCATAGCTGTTTATCAAAGCACACACAACTACAGGAAAAGCACTGGACTTACTGGAAAAGCACTGGAATCGCTCACTCTCTCTCTCACACACATACACACACATACTTGAAATAATTGTGTTGGGATGCTGCACAGCTTAAAAGTTAGCTTTGGGGGGGATTTTTGGTAATGCAACAAGAGTAGAAGTTAATTGTGATGGTATAGTTGCTGAGACGGATGTCAGCCTATGACTGAAACTTCCTTATGGTGACTTTCTTGCTGCATTATGAAATGAACAATGCTGTCGCTGGTTGCTTTACCATGGGAGTGGGGCTAGGGTTTTTGTCTGCTCCTATCACCTTCTCCCCACATACACTACGCAGCAGCACTAGCTGGTAGCTTCTGTGTCAATTGGGTAGTGGATCTTCTCAGAGATTTACTCCAGACTTGTCAAGGGCACATCTGAGGTGCTGAACACTATCTTGGATAGTTCCTTAAATGTTCAGACTAAATCCCAGAGTGGATTTGCCATCTCCATCAACATAGAAGCCACCAGCTGCCACTGCTACCTAGCAAGGATGGGGAAACATGCCAGTCTTACTCACTGCATTAATTAATTATTAAAATATTTCTGTCCCATCCTATACTCAAGGATATCAGGGTAGCATACATTAAAATCAGTCTAGAACAGTTTAAAACAATAACAATACTTTTTAAAAAAATTAAAAGCATCTTAAACCTCAATTTCTTGAGGCTAAAAAACTGTGCAGTTTGTGAATCCTGGTAAACAAAATTCTCTCCTTGTTGAAAATTCAGTAGTGGAGCTACTCTGACCATGAAGATGACCATGTTGTACCTGCCTACTGTTGTTATTGTCATGTGCCTTCAAGTAATTTCTGACTTATGGTGACCCTAAGGTGACCTTGTCATGGGGTGGGTTTTTCTGGGGCTAAGAGGATGTGATGTGCTCAAGGTCACCCAGTGGGTTTCCATGGCTGAGTGGGGAACTGAACCCTGGTTTCGGGGTCACAGTACCACAGTCAAACCTCTACACCATGCTGGCTCTTCAACCTACCAGATAGGTGTTAAAAATGAAGAATCTCTCAGGAAAAAAAAATAGGTGTCAATGCTAGTTCAAGACTAGTATGGCTGAATGTAGAGGGATTCAAACCCACATCATTTTAGCACTAGGCTGTTATAGTGCGATGATTCCACTTTCAACTTCCTATGGAACCTGGGGTTTGCAGTTTAGGGAGGCCCCTCCCTAAACTGCAAACCCTAGGATTCCATAGGAGGTGGGAAGTGGAATCATCGCACTATAACAGCCTAGTGCGGAAATGGCCCCAGGCTACGCTCCCAAACCCCTCTTGCTGGATGGAGGAATCAGTCAGATTGGCTTCTCCAACCTCCCTATTTTTAAAATCTCCAGTATTTTAGAATCCTGAATATGAAGAGACAGATGGATTTTACTCCTCCTCCAGTTTGGAACCAATTAAGGTCAGCCGTCAAAACCACGACCCAGACTGTCTCTGTATTCTGGAAAGTAAACTCTAGGTTAAGAAGCTCAATATATCTGCCCATCAGGCAAAAGTATTTCAAAGGGATGAAAACAAGAGAGAGGACTAAAACAGAACTGAAAATGGGTGAGATGGCTATTAAACAACCTCCTCTGCTGAAGGAGGTTTGGATCGGTGAGATAAATAAGGAGGGATATAGTGGAAGTGTTTATATACTCATTGTGCATGATTCATTCCAGGGGAATTGTTAAACTAAATATGGAGGTTATTGACAGGAAGCATTACAGACCTTGACGCAGGAACAACTAGTTCTAGCTGTTAATGGAGGAGATTAGCATTGAAGACAGACAAGAGTTTCTCATTCTAGGAGTTAGGGTCACAGAGGTGAGGACTGTAAGGGGACACTGGTTTTATGGAGTATCAATGAGATCTTTTGTTGATATATGTTCTTCCATGTGGATTGCACTTTGAAATTGCATGCTTGTTTAAAAATGTGTGCCCCCTCTCCTAGCCCCAAAAGGTTTCAGTAGAATTTCAATGGTAAAAGCAATGTTGGGGGAAAGTACTTTGGAGAGTTCACTCCTGGAATCCATAAAAATGGTGTTATAAGTTTACATGCAGAATGTATTACATGCTCTGAACGTAAATTATCTCTGCATCTACTGCCATCACTCAAGTATTGGCAGTATGGCCTGTTCAGGGTATAATCCAAGTTCTGAATACTTTTAATGATTTCATTTTTGTCCTAAGGAGAAAGCAGGAAACAAGAATCTACACACCAATCTTTGCTTTTTATTGACAAAGTTCAACAAATAGCTCCCACGACCGTGAAGCACAATGCAAACACAAAGAGGAAACAACCCCTGGGTTTCTGAAGGGAAAGTTGGCTTTATTTCTGAGCCTTAAAAGTAAACAGAAATTACAGAACACTGACCATTAAGTCCAAAGTATGATGAATACTCAAAATTGTACAAATGGTATCCTAGTGAAAGCAAAAAAGGTTCACAAGGCAAACTTAGCCTGGCCCAGTTATGTAGGGACTGGGGGTGGTAATATTTTGGGGGCACCCTGGCCTGTAGCCAAACCTGCTGGCCACACCCCCACACACAGTGGCCACACCCCTCACATTGTAGCCTCACCTCCTTCTACCCACCCGCCTCCTCCACACACTCCAAGCTCCACCACTGGCCTGACCTTCCCATTCACAGAAAAGAGAAAAGAAGATTTGTCTGAGTAAACAAAACAGAAAATTCACCTTAACCTACTGTTCATGCAATGTACCCAAGATCATAAAGCTGGCGTCAGCAAAATGTGAACCTGGGGCCATGTATAGCCCCATATTTCCCCAGACCATGTTTTCTGACCCCTAAAGGTGTATACATGAGGTGCCTTTTTTGGACACTTCCAGGACCAGAGATTTATTTTTCAAATAGATCACTCATCCTTCCCCTCTCTCAAGTATTTAACATTTTAAATATTAAAATATGAAATTAAATATTTTACAGATACCTATTTTTCAACACCCAAAGTGGATTCTGAATACTCTTAAATTTTGTTCCCTCTCTCTCTGGCCATCTGTGCAGCCTTTGGAGGCTCCCAGGAGCATGCCATTTTCTCTGGTATCTGCCAAAGTTTCCTGCCCCTCCTCTGGAGTAAGAGCTGAAAATTCACTCAGCTGTGTTCTCACATGCCATACCAAAAAGTGACCCTATGCCCAATGGTTGCCCAACATTGCCCAAGTAGCAGGAGTCATCCTATTGTCTATAGAACCATTGTTTTTGTTATCATAAGCCCCAACCAGCTCTACTATCCTTCAGAACTAAGCTCTCTATAATCATATCTAGAAGCAGGGCTTTCTCTCCAGTAAACTCCCATTCTTAAAATTGGAAGAGGAAGTGGAGGGAGAGGAAAAGGAGATCACTCTGTGGTATATACCACTGAAGGAATTGTTTCAGCAAAAACCTAGTCTGGTTATAGCAAAGATCTTGTGAACCAAAAACTCAATGTCATTTGCATGAAGCCTTACATACATCCTAGTTTTTACAATTTTCATATTATCAAAATATGGCTTTACACATCTTCTCAGCTGTTAGCATGAATAAAGTTGACTATGCACATTATGGTAAACACACTTGCAACAGTTTATAATATAGCAGGGGGAAATATTTGCAATTCATCATTATCTTTGCAGTCTCTGCCACTTTTAATATCATTTATCTACTATAGACTTTATAGAAAAAGTAGATCCTAGAGAGAAAATAACCTGATACTAAGAAAAAGCTGATTCAGTACATTACTGCATTGCTTGATTGGCTGCTGTTGGGCTGTAGCAACAGAGAACACAATGCTGTACAGAAAGAATTATCTTCTGAAGCCTAAACCAGGGTCAATAACAGTACAATTGTGAGAAAATTTTATCTGAAATAAGACCCACCAAGTCCAGTTGGACTTACTCTCAAGCAACTGTGCACATATTGCAACCTAAGAGAATGAGGAGGGTCACTATAAACAAGTTTTATGGACAAATCTTTGTAATTCTTTGGATTCTAAGCATAAGACTGAGGGTCTTTGTTCTCCGCCTGTCAAAACTTGACTGGCTTCATAAGCAGATGGACATGAATCTAGATCTTGAGAATGTGTTCTTCAGCTCAGGTGGCCAATTTAAGCCATCAGTTTATGATAGTAAACTATCAGCTGAACATGGAACCCAAAGTTCAGCAAGCAGAATACTTAGATCCTCTTGTCATACATACATACACAGACACAGACACACACACACAGAATTTGCACTGGTTGCACCTGAAGGAGTTTATGCACCATTCTTTACTCCCTTCTGTGTACTGAGGCCTGAGCACAGCCATGGTAGCTCAGTCAGCTGTGTCCCAGCATCTAAGGTCCTTGGTTCAAGTCCCACAACCCCCAACATAATCAAGCAGTCAGTCCCTTTCACTGATGCAGTTGCTATCTTTCATCCAAGAACAGAGTGGGGATTCTGAAGCCCTCCAGGTCTTGTTGGAATACAATTCTCTTCATTTCTGACCTCTAGCCATGCAGGCTGGGCTGAAAGGAGTTGGAATCCAACAGCATCTGGAGGTCCCTGCCTGGGTCTTAGGATCATATAATCAAAGAGCTGGAAGGAACCTTGGGCGTAATCTAGTTCAATGCTGTGTTCAATACATTTCATGAACCCTAGAGCTACCGTACAAATCAAACCTGGTGACCTACCCTTAGGGCACCTATAAAGCACTGATGAATCCAAATTCACAATACAGGGACTGTTTGGCTGGCTAGTCTCTTAGTTTGAAACCACTGTCCAAAACAAACAACCTTCCAGTGCTGTTCTCTGTTTATCTGTGATAACACTACTTCTTGCTCCTTGTGTTGTCATCAGCTATGTTGTGTAGACTTTCCACAACTTATTAGCTTCTGGCAAATGTGCTACTTTGGGGAGCAATGAACAATTTTAGATATTTATCTCCCTGGCTCAAACCACCATTGTTGTACTCAAAGAATTCATCCTCTGATAGCAGCCTGCTGCCCAGGGGCACAGGACAATGCTAAGTCACATTGAAAGTGATGAAAGAGTTGGCCACTTTCTCTTGATGACTTAGCTTCTCTGCCTCTCCCCATGTCTGGATTGGGATCTGGCAGCAACTGGAGGCTCTGGCGTGTGTGGGCTCACTGACATGTATGACTTCTGTCAGATCTGCTTCCAAGATACTGACTGTGTGGGTCCCCTGTGCCACATGGACCTTGTTAGCCACTCTTTTGTGCAAGAGGCAGCTGAAGATCTTCTTGAACCCTTTACGGAAATGTTTGGATACCAGAGCGTAGACAATGGGATTGACACAAGAGTTGGCATAGGAAATCAGGTGAGAGAGGACTCTAAGTACATAGGTAGCATTGTTCAGTGGGAAATAGCCGAACCAAAAGCAGAGGATGACCAAGTGATGGGGCAGCCAGCAAAGACAGAAGAGAACAGCCACAATGATGATCATCCGGGTGACCTTGCGCTTTCCCTTCTTGGAATCAGACATATCTTTCATAGGATCCACGGATGTCCAGAGGTAGCGAATGGTCCTCAGGTAGGTGAGGCTCAGGATCAACACAGGAATGACATAGCTGAAGACAAATGTGCAGAGGTCCATAATTTTGCGCTGAGGGATTTTCCAGATGGGATGGCAGACAGTGACATTGGCTACCTGAAACTCCTGGTAGTAACTGATGTAAGGCCCGGAGAAGATTATGGAAAGACCCCAGATAAGGCAAATGGCTGTGAGGGCATTCTTGGGCGTTCTGAGTTCTCTGGAATGCAGAGGATACCTGATAGCCAAATACCTAAGGAGGCAACAGAAAAAACAAGAAAAAGACATAATGCTGAGGCACTTATTTTTTAAAAAAAGAATCTGGAAAATGCTGTATGCATGGAGAATCCAAAATTAATATAACACAATCACAATGGCAAATGTAATAGCCATAATATTTTGAAAGAAGGAACTATAGCTGGGTGAGTTTTATCCTGAGAATGGGAAGATGCTTACAACGACTGCAGAGTCCAGTAACGCACGATTCAACTCTTTGACATCATAAATGAAAAAGCTGCTGAAGTAGCTTGGACTATTGCATGGGGAAAGGATGGGAGATGAAGTGGAAACTTTGGTAGGGAAGATTTGGTGAAAGAGGCCCTAAAAGAACCCAAACATACCAACAACACACACAAACTTGCAGTCTGTCATAATGATAAACTTTGGAAGGGTATGTTGCTGCCAACTCTGCCTGTAGCAAAGTATCCTGCTAATGCACTAAGCTAGTGCTTGCGCTTTTTCCAGAAATGCACAGTGATAGCAAGGAAAGGCCAGCAAAATCTTTTGGTTCTGAGCAGCCCACAGCCCCAATGACTTTCTCCTTCATGTCTGCTACGCCTGCAGCATTTTCCTCTTGCCACTTCTGCCTGTGCCAAAGTAGTCACACTGTTGCAGTGCATCAACAAGATGCTAGCCAGTTGTCTTTGCAGAAGCCTTACAGGTACAAACCTGTGAGAGCACTTAGGGTGTTTTCCTGTCTACTGCTTTTTTGGTTTTCATGTAAGAGAGGCTAGTGTAATGTCTTGAGTGCCATTCAAACAACAATAATCATGTGAGGAATGAGTCTGTGCCCATGTTCAGAAGCCAGTTTTCCCCTTCTGCCATAGATATGTTGAAATGTATGCCTGCAATAAGCACAAGCATATCTATATAGGTACTGCATTACATAATCAAGCACCAAGAAAAATCAGGGTCCTGAAATCATGTGGAACACTGCTCATAGACTTGTACATGCATAGCTATTCTACAGCTATTTGTACATGCCTGAAGCATACTGGGAAACCTGTCATCTTTTGACACTACTTACAGAGTCCAAAAACAACTAGTTACTCAAATGTAACATTATGTAATTGTTGTTGTTGTTTTCAAAAACAAAGATACAACAAAGTTACCATATTATAATAATGTGATAAAGGGTAATAGTGCATTTTGGGGGTGTTAACTGTAGCTTTTTAGTTACCTTCTTGGTTATAGTTATGGTTTATTGATAGTGTGTGGCCTCACTAAATGATGGAGAGAGAATACCACAAAGTCCACATGCTGGCTCATACTGCTAGCTTATGCTCTGTTGTGACAATAAAGAACTGGATGAAAGGAAACATACGTTGCACAGCACAGGCCAGCAGCTCATAGAATTCAGAGAGGTGTTTTTTTTCTTCAAGTAACTAAAAAGTCTTGGTTTAGTTCTTTTTAAGAAACAAGAAAAGTAAGAGTTACTTTTAAAATTATTGCAATAAGTGTACATTTCAGTTCCCTTGGAACTATAATGGTAATTTGGTAGCCAATTGCTTTTTGAAGGTAATTTTCCGAGCTCTGATCATTAGCTCCTTCTTTCTGCATGTTCTGTTTTCCGAAGAGGGCTGAAGAGTGGTGTTGCATTATTGCCATACATAGAATGGGTCCTTCTATGCCTACCTACCCTGTGGATGTCGGTAACTCACATATCTGAATGTCAGTGGTGTAGTTGTGCTCGTTGTGAGAGTGCATGCCAATCATGTTGCTGCATTATATGTGCTTACAGTGGTACTGAGGTGACCTGCGTCTGAAAAGAGTGGATTGCTGTTCTGTTTCTCCCCCATCCTGTGCCAAAATCAGATTGTATAATCTCTGAAAAGAATGCATAAGTCAGGGCTCCAGCAGAGAATACAGATGTCACATTTTTAAAGGCTGTTGGCTTAGCAGAACTATAACAGTGCTCATTATGTTTAGATATTTCCTAGGCAATATGCAGTTTTTAGAGTAAAATATTATAAAAATTACCCAGAAATCTTTCATGGCCTACTTTGTACAGATGCCCATGGGTGATATTTAAGGAGATGAGGAGGAAGAGGTCCTTGTTATGGGGGACAACCGAGTATAAGAATCATATGACCTCTTTGGCTCTAATTGAAAGGGGTTATCTGAAAAATATAGTATTGCCTATTGCACTCAGTTTATCCAAAGCCAATCCCTTTTTATTATTAAATCTTTTCCATTGCAGATAAATATACTGAACATATTATTTTATTGAGATCCATGACTTAAATCCTGGACGCCAGATTGAGAACATCTGGGTAAAAAATTACAGGAGTCAGAAACAACAGTGATGTCATTGTGGGGCTCTACTACAGACCCTCAAGCCAGACTGGGGACTTGGATGATGCCTTCCTAGAACAGAAGACCAAATATTCAGAAAGAAGAGATACAGTAGTAATGAGAGATTTCAACTATCCTGATATTGCTGGAAGTCAAACTCTGCTATCAGGTCCAACAAATTTCTCATTCGTCTTGCAGACAATTTCATAGTTCAGAAGGAGGAAGAGGGAACAAGAGGAACAGATCCTAACCAACAGTGATGACCTGGTAAATAGGCTGGAGATGGCAGGATCCTGAGGTGGAAATGACCATGTTCTCCTAGAGTTTAATATAAAGTGGAAAGAGAAAGCCAAGCATGGTCAGACACGCATTCTAGACTTTAAGAAAAACTGATTTCAATAAGTCTAGGAAAATACTAGGAGTGATCCCATGGTCAGGAACACTAAAAATGAAGTGAGTTCATGATGGATGGGAGTTTCTGAACAGTGAGATATTGAAGGTACAGTGTAAAACAATTCCAATGAGAAGGAAAATGGGAGGTATCTAAAGAATCTGGAATGGATGTCTAAAGAACTTTCAATGGAGCTAAGATTTAAAAGGGACATGTACAAGAAATGGAAAAAGGGAGAAATCACCAAAGAGGAATTCAGACAAATAGCCAGCAAGTGCAGACAGAACGTAAAAAGCTAAAGCACAAAATGTGCTAAGGCTTGCTAGAGAGGTTAAACACAATATGAAGAGGGTCTTTTTTGGTGGTTGTTGTTATGTTTTTGTTATGTCCAAAGAACAAGGAAACGGTATGGCCTCTGTATGGAGAGGATGGTGAAATGCTAACAGGGGATACAGAAAAGGCAGAACTACTGAAGACATTCTTTGCTTCATTCTTCTCCCAGAAAGATAACAATGGGAAAAATGGAGCAGATGATGCCGTTGGGGAAACACAGCACAAGGTAGGTAAAGAGGTAGTAAAGGAATACTTGGCTACTCTAAATGAATTCAGGTCTCCAGGACCAGACTGGAGACAGACTGGAAGAGGGCAAATATTGTCCCCATCTTCAAAAAGAGAAAAAGAAAGAGGACTCAAAGAATTACTGCCCAGTCAGCCTGACATCAATACCAGGAAAGATTCTAAAGCAGATCATTAAACAGTTTCTAAGCACTTAGAAAGCAATTCCATAATCACTAAAAGTCAACATGGGTTTCTCAAACACAAATCATGCCAGACTAATCTTATCGTTCTTTTTCTGGCAGAGTTACTAACTTGGTAGATGAAGGGAATGCTGTGGACATAGCATATCTTGACTTCAGTAAGGCCTTTGACAAAGTCCCCCATGATATTTTTGTAAACAAGCTAGTAAAATGTGGTCTAGACAATGCTACTGTTAGGTGGATTTGTAACTGGTTGACCAACTGAACCCAAAGGGTGCTTCATCCTGGAGAGAAGTGACTAGGGGGTGCCCCAGGGTTCTGTCCTGGGCCCAGCACTATTCAACACCTTTATCAATTATTTGGATGAGGAAATAGAGGGCATGCTTATTAAATCTGCAGATGACACCAAATTAGGAGGAGTAGCTAACAGCCCAGAGGACAGGATCAGAATTCAAAATGATCTTAACAGATTAGAGAGCTGGTCCAAAACTAGCAAAATGAATTTCAACAGGGAGAAGTGTAAGGTACTACACTTGGGCACAAAAAATGAATTGCACAGATATAAGATGGGTGACACCTGTCTTGACCACAGTACGTGTGAAAAGGATCTTGGAGTATTAGTAGACCAGAAGCTGTGCATGAGTCAGCAGTGTGATGTGGCAGCTAAAAAGCCAATGTAAGTCTGGGCTGCATTAATAGGAATGTAGTGTCTAGGTCAAGGGAAGTGATCCAATCCTACCTCGAATACTGTGTCCAGTTCTGGGCACTACAGTTCAGGAAGGATATTGACAAGCTGCAATGTGTCCAGAGGAGGGTGACCAAAATGGCAGAAGACCTGGAAACCAAGCCCTATGAGAAGCAGCTTAGGGAGCTGGGTATATTTAGCCTGGAGAAGAGAAGGTTAAGAGGTGACATGATAGCTATGTTTAAATATTTGAAGGGATGTCATATGAAGGATGGAGCAAACTTGATTTCTGCTGCTCCCCAGACTAGGACACAGAGCAACAGCTTCAAACCTTAGGAAAAGAGATTCCATCTAAACATTAGGAAGAACTTCCTGATGGTAAGAGCAGTTCAGTAGTAGAATACTCTGCCTCAGAGTGTGGTGGCGTCTCCTTCTTTGGAGATTTCAAACAGGGGCTGGATGGCCATCTGTTGGGAATACTTTGATGTGTGTTCCTGCATGGCAGAGGGTTGGACTCAATGGCTCTTGTGGTCTCTTCCAGCTCTATGATTCCATGATATTCCTATGATATTATTGCTTGCTTATTTGGTTTGGCTAGTGAGCATCTGTATGAACATGAAAGTATCCTAATTAACTTTGTTTTTTCTTCTTCTTATGTGTGTTCCATTGCATATTGCTTTTTATACTATTATTATCTAGTA
The DNA here is from genome assembly GCA_948474755.1 of Ctenosaura bakeri. Classification (NCBI taxonomy): domain Eukaryota; kingdom Metazoa; phylum Chordata; class Lepidosauria; order Squamata; family Iguanidae; genus Ctenosaura; species Ctenosaura bakeri. The sequence goes on from CAOLHI010000849.1 coordinate 117,746, forward strand.
TAATTTCTCAAATGCAGAGAAATAGAAGATGACAAGAAAAAAAGAAGAAGAAACCTCCTCTATAATACCCAAAAAATCAAAGGGAAATTCAAATCAAGAATGGGGATGCTCTAAGACCAAGAGGGGAACACATTACATGGCCAAGCAGAAATAAAAATACACTGGAAACAATACATGGAAAAACTATATAAAAGAGGAAAGGTTGACAGTTCATTCAAGGAAGAACCATATAAAGACTAACTGCCAATTTTTGAAAGTGAAGTGAAAGCTACACTCAGAGCACTTGGGAGAAATAGATCACCAGGAACAGATAGCATACCAATACAGCTGTTTTAATCTACAGAGGCAGAACCTACTCTAGTTCTAACTAAAATCTGTCAATAAATATGGAAAGCAAAATAATGGCCCACAGATTGGAAAATTTCAATATATATTCCAATTCCTAAGAAAGGGGACATCTGAGCAGGTAGGAGTGGTCTCATGCCCTATTTCCAGAGCATGAACTCTGACTCAGAGTCTGAAACAGAGGGCATGCCAGGGCCTGCTATACAGAGAGAGGTGTCAAGGTCGGAGACCCGGGCTGCGAGCCAGCCTGGAGAAGGGAGAGGGAGAGATAGTAGAGTCCCACCAGGAGGAGTCAAAGCAAGTAATTACACATAGGCAGTCCATTTACCTAAGCCTGAGTGACAAGCAAAAGCCGCAGTTAGAGTCCAAAATCCAGGGGTCAGGAACCAAGAGGTCAAGGCCAGAGGCAAGGAACAGGCTTGTAGAAAGTTTGCCACAAGCAAAGGAAAGCTTCCAGGCAGGCAGTTACATAGCCCAGCCACAGGTGTGGCCAGTCACTGCTTCTTGAACTTAATCAAGGAAGCCTCCCTTTGCTCAGCGATCTTGAGTCTCCACCTTGTTTGTGGGCTGATTGACGCAGGTTCCAGGGTCTCCTCAGGATCACAGCTGGATCCCTGTTGTCCTAACGGAGCAGGCAGAGGAACATCCGAGCCTGCTTGGTCCCTGGCAGCAGGGGGAGCTCTTGAGCTGCAGGACTCATCTTCAGCCAGAGCAACAGGGACCAGCTGCTGCTCATCATCTCCACCCTGAGCAACAAGGACCAACAGCTGCTGTTTGTCATCAGCAGCTCTGACAGGGGCTTCAGTTATCACAAGAGGTTACAGTGCCGGAAACAGAGCAGGGTATGGTGCCAGATCCAACAGAGTCCTGCCTTTTCAGATATAGAGGAACACCTACCTTGACTCAGCTTCACAGTGCACAGGCAGCAAAGAGAGAGCCAGTGTCACTCTCTCAGGATTTATAACCAGCACCAATCAATCAAGTCTCAGCTGCACTAGGCTCAGGATCTATTAAGCTGGTGTCCTTCCCCTCCAGGAGTAGTCAGAGCTTATTCTGTCCTATCTCAGTCCTTGCACAGCTGATAAATCAAACAAAACAAATTGAATATCTCCCAGCTTGTTACTTACTTCCAGACAGTAAGCAAGGAGTCATAAATAAAGTCCAGCAGGTTTTCATAGCAAGGGAGTGTCCAAAGTCAATCTGAGCATTTGTCAAGGCATCCAGAAAGGTAGCAGGTCAGATAAGCTCTGACAACTCCTGGAGGGAAAGGACACCAGCTAAATAGATGCAAAGCCTAGCACAGCTGAGACTTGATTGATTGGTGCTGGTTATAAATCCTGAGAGAGTGAAACTAGCTCTCTTTTTTGCTGCCTGTGCACTGCGAAGCTGAGTCGAGGTAAGTGTTCCTCTATATCTGAAGAGGCAGGACTCTCTATTGGCACTGTTCCCTGTTCTGTTTCTGGCACTGTAACCTCTCTCTGTACAGCAGGCCCTGGCATGCCTTCTGTTTCAGACTCTAAGTCAGAGTCCATGCTCTGAAAGCAGGGTATGACAACGCTAAGGACTGCAGTAACCACAGGACCATTGCATTAATTTCCCAAGCAAGCAAAGTAATGTTCAATACTCTACAAGAAAGACTTCTATATGGAGCAAGAATTGCTAGATGCTGCACCTGGCTTCCAAAAAGGAAGAAACACTACGGATCATATTGCAAACATATATTGGATAATGGAGCACACTAAAAAAATTTCAAAAGAAAATCAGCCTGTGCTTCATAGATTATAGCAAAATCTTCAGTTGTGTAAATCATGAGAAATTATGGATCACTCTTAAAGAAATGGGTGTGCCACAACATTTAATTTTCCTGATGTGTAACCTGTATGCAGGACAAGAGGCTACAGTTAGGACAGAATACGGAGAAAGGAAATAGTTTCCAATTGGCAAGGGGGTCAGGCAAGGTTGCATTTTATCACCCTATCTGTTTAACTTGTATGCTGAATGTATCATACATAAAGCAGGATTAGACTCAGAGGAAGGAGGCATTAAAATTGGAGGAAGGAACATCAACAATTTAAGATATGCAGATGATACTCTACTGCCAGAAGAAAATAGAAAAGACTTGGAATGATTACTGAAGAAAGTCAAGGTAAAAAGTGCAAAGTAGATTTACAACTGAACATTAAGAAAATAAAAATAATGACCACAGACGATTTATATAACCTTAAAGAAGACAATGAAGACATTGAAATACTTCAAGATTTTCCATACCTTGGCTCAGTCATTAATCAGAATGGAGACTGCAGTCAAGAAATCAGAAAAAGACTAGGACTTGGAATGGCAGCTAAGAAGGAATCAGAGAAGATCCTGAAGCATAAAAGCACATGATTGAATACTGAAGTTAGGATTGTCCCTGCCATTGTATTTCCAATTTCTATGTATTTCGTTTGAAAGTTGGACAGTGAAGAAGGCTGATAGGAAGAAAATCAACTCCTTTGAAATGTGCTGCTGGAGAAGAGTTCTACGGATACCCTGGACTACTGAAAGGGCAAAAAAGTTGGGGGGGGTCCTACAGCAAATCAAGCCTGAACTCTCCCTAGAAGCCAAAATGACTGCACTGAGGCTGTCATACTTTGGATATATCCCAAGAAGATACGACTCACTAGAAAAAACAATAATGCTTGGGAAGATAGAAAGCAGTAGGAAAAGAGGAAGACAGCACTACAGATGGATAGGCTCAATCAGGGAAGCCATGTCCCTGAATCTGCAAGACCTGAGTAGGGCAGTTGAGGACAGCGTGATCTGGAGGTTTCTCTCAATCACAGGATTGCCATAGGTCAAAATCAACTTGACAGCAGTTGACAACAATCTCTGGGCGGCCTAAATACTCTAAAGGCACCAGATCCCATCTGATCTTGGAGGCTAAGCAAAGTCAGCTCTGCTCATTATGTGGATAGGAGACTGCCATACTAGGTGCCGCAGGCTCTGTTTCAGAGGAAGGAACCTCTTGAGTACTCTTTGCCTAAGCAAACCCTATGAAATCCATAGGGTCGCCATAAGTCAACAGCTGATTTGAAGGCACATATACACACACAATCTCTGGGCATCTTGTGAGATATAAATTTTCCTTGGTTTTACATACCCATTTACAATATGAACATAACATTTACACTGACTAAAATGCCTCTTTGAATAGAACCTGTCTCTCTTCTGCTTTCTATTCCCAGAATCTGGAAAATTACTTTTACAATTGTTATACGGTCAGCCATCCACATTGCTATAGTTAGGGGCACAGGACCACCACAGAAGTGGAAAAAACACAAATATCAAAATGTATGTGTGTATCTCTGCAAAGGGAGATAAGGAATGATGGGGAGAGTGAGCACTCAGGGTCCAAACCAGGTCAGGGAAAGGACAGAGAAAGAGGCTGGGTTGGCACGGTGGCCCTTTCCTTCCTCTCTCTTGTCCATCTCCTTTCTTGGGTGTGTCTGGGGCATTGGAAGTGGGGATTTGGTGCTGAGAAATTGCACTGGCCAGGCAGCAGCTGGTGGAGGACAAGGTGGACCAGAGGCAGGTTTGTAAAGCACTGTGCAGCCTGATTGGAGCTGCTGAGAGGGCAGTTTCTTCCCAAAAAGAAGCACTTGGGGGGCAGGAAGTTGGAGAAAGTCGCAAACCATTAAATCCATGAAAGTCAAACCCGCAAATGGGGAGGGTCGACTATAATTATATTCCAAGTTCCCAAAGTAGTTAATTAACATTATAGCTATCTTTTTAAAAAGTTCTTCCTGTTTCTGAAAAAATAGCAAAATCATTACTTTTTATCCTTTAAAGAAAAGTAAACAGTATGTTATATGCCACTGGCCTGTGTTACAAAACTCACCTAACTAACCTAAGACAACTTTAAGCTTGTAGAGGGAGATATGCACATATAGAAAGAGTGGGTTTAAATATGTAATTATATTCATATGATCAACAAAAGAATGGTCAAATGTGTTTGTGCTCCCAGCAATGATCCCAAAACCAGAAATATTTGTAAACGTGAACATTACGTGCTACTAACAAAATACAATATTGCACTGCCTCAAAGGAACAAGTTAGTCAAAGAACGTGTTTAGTAAAATGCATGGGACAGTTACTCATCTCTCCATGCACACACACGTGTCTTAGAGTCATAGAATCATGGAGCTGGCAGAGACCACAAAGGCCATTGAGTCCAACCCCCTGCCATGCAGAAATATACCATCAAAGCATTCTCAACAGCTAGCCACCCAGCCTCAGTTTAAAAAACTCCAAAGAAGCAGACTCCATCACACTCTGAGGCAACATATTCCACTGTCAAACAGCTACACTTTCTTCGAATAGTGTTCTTTTTACAACTTTGTGCATTTTAGCCAAGAGCAAATCACTAAACAGAAGAGGCATCTTACTGAAAAGTAAGTCACTAAATAGAAAAGATGTTTCTGCATTGACAAATCAGCTGTAGTCTGTGGCTCTACATTTCAGCTACATTTGGTTTAATTGTTATAAGCAGCCTTGAGTCTCTGATTAGGGAAAAGGCAGGATATAAATAAATACAATAATTACAATAATGATAATAATAATTGTTGGAGGAAACCTATGTTGGAAGAAACACAGTACAAAATTCAAGCTTATGCATATTTACTCAAAAGTAAAAGGGACTCAATTACTCAGAAGTAAATGTGGGCAGCAAATTCTGAGAGCAGCCACCTATCTCCTTGCATGCAGCAATAGTGACGATTCTGGTGGTAACCCATATAGCCATATGAAAACACTCTTTTGCAGATGTTCTTCTATTCCAGCTCCACAATCACAGGAAAAAAGGGAATCAAATGAATGTTAATCTGGGGAGGGTGTGTTGGCACAAAAGCACTTGTTTGCACCACATTTTTCTGATCCAGGAACAATCCACCATGAGCACAGAGGAAAAGCAGATCAAATGGCTAAGACTGTGAGTGAATCCAAAAGCTGCTAAAGGTCAGTTATCTCATAAAAGATGTAAGGAGCAGTTAGAATTAACTCACAGTTGCAGTACGATAACTCATCAAGTTACAGTTATAGGAACTCATTAAGTTACAGCCATGAGGTAATCATACCTTCATTACTGGTAAAATGAATTGATTACAAATAACTAGTTATGAATACTCTAAAGCCTCTCTATTCTGCATTTACAGTGGGCAGAAGTTTGCCTAAGTGAGTGGGGCTCAACAGTGAGTTAAGTCACATCTGGTCTGCTTCTCACTGCATCTAACACAGCTACTTTGTTGTAATGCATTCCCCTAATTCTAACAGTTCAGCATGTGTCTGACTAATGCATATAATCCATTTGACAGGCATGCACTGGGACCCTACCTCAGCTTGTCATATGTCAGGCATACAGTTTAATATAAAAGCAACACCACAAGACACAACAGTGGAATACAGAGGAAATGAGGATTTTGGACAAGAAGTCCTTTGCAATCTTTGTGGACACGTAATATATATATAGTTATAGATATATAACCTCAACAGGTTTGTGCAAGTATTCTTAATGCAGCTACACTTGCAGGACAACTAAGATTACCTGAGGCTTCCTGCTGAGGGCATAGAGAGAGAGAGAGAAACCTGTACTTGCCCTCCACATGATGTGTGAAGCTGCAAAGAGTAGAAAAATATCTTATAATACAGCTTTTTTAAAATATATTGCCAGTTTTCAAACATATCTGTCTCAGTGTGGCAAGCAAGAGTAAGTTTCCACAGACCTCTTTCCTTACTGAATTTGAAACAGCATGTGCAGATCTGAGATCCATCTGGGTGCCCTTCTGTGATGCACATCCAGATGTAGTATCGGTCATGCAATCCCCATCTGCACTACAGGGTATGAGCAAAGACCTGCCTTCTCATCTGTCTTTGAATGTAGGTGAAAATAGGCATTTCCTCACCTACCCACCCCATGGCATGACTGACAATCAACTGACAGGATGACCCATTTCTTTGTCACAGTCCTTCACACTAAAACATAATACCAACAGTACCTAATAGGTGATAATAGTTAATGTTATCTTCATCACCATCATCATTTATTTATATAGCTCCATCACTGTATACAGCACTTTACAAGTAAAAGAACAAGAAAACAGTTCCCTGCCCTCAGGCTTACAATGTAATTGAAACATGACACAAAAGGAAAGAGAATGGTAGTGTTGAAAGTGATAATAAATCCAACAGATACTGCCTCTTCTTCTATGGTGATAGATTTGGAGATTCTTATTGTCCCAATTATATCTTCTTCTTCTTCTTCTTTTTGGAAACTATATTATTGTGGCCAGATTTTGAAACAACTAGATACTTGGATGAAGAAAAAAGCACCATTGCCATTATTTCTATAACAGATTTTAGGTATTCCAGATGGTTCACAGAACACTAGCTCTATAATCCTTACAATAACACTGCAAGGTAAGTTGTATTGTTATCATTGCCAACAGGGAGCTTCAGCTAAGAAAAACGAAATGCCTGGAAGCCACCTGACTGAGGTGAGACTTGAACTCAGGACTTCTGGGCACACTGTTCAGATTCTTAGAAATATATCACACTTCTTTTGTCTTATCTCTTTCCTGGTCCTTATTTTATAGACACTGACTTAGCTATAGGCATTCTGATGTTGACAATGGCTGCACTTCATGATTGTCACAACAATCTTGATTCTAAGCCTGAGGATGGGGAATTGTATTGTTGTTCTTTTACTTGGAAAATGCCATGTACCGTGATGGCACTATATAAATCGATGATGATGGTAGTGGTGATGATGATAATTTACTATGTCTTGAGATTTTATAACTGTAACCTTTTGTACACAAAGTAATTTTAAATCTTTAAGTCACTTGGCAGTATTTCTTCTAAGTGCGTCCTTTTACAGTGCAGCGTTCTCAGTCTGAAATACACGCAAGGTCAGAATTTCACAGAATGATATACTGGGAAAGGGCTAAGCAGAGTGTTCTGCTGTATGGTACACTCTCAGACTAGATTACTCTTCCAGTGGTATATTTCTGCACCCCTCTTTTGTCTAGGAAAAAAATTATTTTAATTTATTTTATTATTTTATTTATATTCTACCTTTCTTCTGACATAAGGCTCAAAAGATCTGTCATCTTAAATCTTAATTGTCATGAATATTGACAGAATGATGACAATCCTAGCAAAAACATCTCCACTTTAATGGAGTTACTCAATTGAGTTTTGTTCTGTCTTTGGGATTATTCACAACAAAGTTTTACAGGCAGGGCAGGGCAGCAAGAAGAGATGAAATGATTACATGATGCAGTGTGATTTGCCACCTTGTGAAACTACACAAGGGGGCTTCAGGTCCAAATGCCCTCCCCTCCCACACTCTACTGGTTTGCTCACCTGTCCAAGGAAACAGTTGTGAGGGTAAAGCTGCTGGCATACATGGTCAGGTAAATGAAAAAATGCACTGCTTTGCACATGAGGGGTCCAAAGATCCAGTCATCCAGAGTGTAGATGGTAGCTTGGAAGGGCACGCAGAAGACGATAAAGCATAGATCGGCCACTCCTAGGTTAAGGATGAAGAGGTTGGTCGTGTTGTTGACTTGCCCATTCCTCAGTAGCACTGCCAGCACCAGAGAGTTGCCCACCGTGCCTATTAGGAAAATCAGTGAATACAGAAAGGGAATGATGACCGACATGGGCTGCCAGCTGTTGCTCTCGCTGCTCCCTGAAGAATTTTGCTGGGGCAATGATCTGTTGTTCATCTTGGAACCAAGAGGCATGCTTCAGTTAATGAAGAGAAGAGGGGAAAGGGTTCTTTTCCACAGTGGGTCAATTGAAAAGGAACACACAAATCTATCTCACGTACAGGTTGCTTCCAAACATAATTTCTCATCTAAGAATCATTTCCTTCAGAGCAGATCTTCTGTGCAGCCACTTTTCCTGTTTGTAATCCTTCAAGTCAACCCAGGTTCCAGTCACAGATGGAAGATTTCTGTCCATTGTCAAGCCAAAAATGTGCTGTTGAAGGCCGAGTTTCTTTTCTTTTTGCTGCGAGCAGACTCCTATTTTACACAGTGCTGGAATGCTGCTCCCTCTTCTCTGACGGAAAACACTGGCAGCCACTCTCGTAGAAGCGTGAGGCTGAGGGACTAAACTTCTTGCCAGTTGCGCTTCCTGGCAGTTTAATAGACCCATGCTGAGCCCACACTGCTTAGCGTACTCTAAATACCTAACTCATGGTATTCATGAGGGACAAATAATATATTCAAGCCTGCCTCTTGTTTCCAGGGAGACAAACAGTCAAAATAAAAGTAATGGTGTCTATGGAAACACAGCCCCCTCCCCACATACACACACTACACATGCCGACTGCTTACAGTTCAGATTGTTTGGAAACCTAGGGATTGACTATACCCTTCAATGAGAAGTGCTGCCTTAGTGATTTATCACTCGATGAGCATTTAGATGAGCCCTGGCGTTCCTTCATCAATGATATCATATCATGAGGGGATGGTGACATATGATGGGTTGTGGAAGGGGACAGAACGCTGGACGTTCCAAGTGATCTTAAGAATTGTTGGGTGAAGTGCAATCACTAACAGATACCTCATGCAGCAGATGAAATATTTTGCACATCATGTCCCAGTTTGTTTAGGACTGCCAGAGTGAAAACTGGAGATGCCTCCAGTCTCTTTAATGGCTATTTAGAGGAGAGAATTTCAGCTGGTGTTGTTTGCCACCCAAGAAGGTAACCAGCAACGTATGTTGAAATACCCTCTCTTACACAGCCATTAAAGGGACAGCAGACCTCTCCAGTTTCTACTCAGGCAACCCTAAGAGATTCTCCCCAGTGTGGCAACTGGAACATAGCGCTTAAGCTTACCACCATCAGCACTAGGGCATGTCATGTGCCACCAGAAATACAGGAAGCATGAGCCTCGGTGGAATGGGCCTAGAGCCCAGAGGCCAGGGTAAGTGGGGAGAGATACCAGTTAAGTTTTATAAGGATATTGGCAGAAAGAGTGAAGAAGAGGCATTAAGCTGGATAAAGCAGGCAATGCATCCAACTGAGGCAGAGAGAGTAGTGAAGAGGCATCTAAACTGGATCAGATTTGACAGCCTTATAAGCAAGGCCAGTGAGAGAAATGAAATCTATTTTAGCTTCTGCACTGGGTATACAGTATTAATAACATGTATTAGAAGCATATATATTAGCTTATATGTGTAACACATATTTTAGATATATTTACACATATATTTCAGTATATTTTATATTTTAGCTTCTGTAATACACTAAGTCTAAGAAAACAGCTTTCTAAAATTGGCCACAGAACAGAAGAAGGCCTCTTGGTCTTGGATCTCCAGAGTGAAGAACCAGGCTGATAAGACAGTCAGAGTGACAACAAGGCTGTCTGTAAGGAGTAAACTGGTTGATAAGGAATATAAGAAAGAAAAGGTTGGCGTTGTTTAGACGTAGGGGCAGTTAGAAACTGTTAGGGTGATTACACCAAGGGGCATTTTGAAACTGCTAATGAGAATTAAGGCTACATGAGGGAAATGCATGATCAGTGCGTGATCACTCATACTGTAAATATGGGGAAGGGGAAATGTAACTTCTTAGGCGATCCTGATAGGCTGTAACCTTTGGGGTCCTATCCAGTGGGATCCCAGGGGAGGGAAAACCTGTGATGTGGACAGGAGATAAAACATGAGGTATACAATACTGGGGTGTTTCCTTCTCTCTGGGGAGCATCTGCTTCGCAGAAACGTACTTTTAATAAATATTAATGCTTCAGCCGATCCTGTGCTAAATTGTTTTATGAGTCTTTTCAACAAGTTCTCACAGCCAGGAAAAAAAAACAGGCTAGACTAGTAAACTTTCATAGTCCAGCTTGGCCAGGGGAAACCAATGCATGCCAGGAGGAAGGAGCTATTCTGGATCCTGGGAAGGCAGCAGAACAAGTTCAGCTTTCTTTTTGCAGCTATAGCTGAGAACCTGCCTGATTAGATCATGGCTCCTTTTCAAGTCAATAAATATCTCGGTCATATCAAAATCAGGGACATGTGCAGCAGTATCTATCACTATGTATCATATCCTTCAACTGTCCTAATCCCAGTTAACACTGAGTCATCCCATTTTCCCAGCTGCTTTTAAAATGTTGCTGTTTCTCTCTCCTCATCCCACTTTCCCACTTTGTCCTCAGCTTATCTCAGTTGCTACAAACTGAGCTCAAAGTGCAAAAGTAGTTTGGACTCTATTAACTCAGCAAGAGGCAGAAAAAAGGCCAGAATCATGTTGTTCCCAGTTGGCTCAGGCAAAAGAAAGCTGCTGCAGCCTCTCCTAGCTTGTCTGTTGTTCCTCAATAATTTTTGCCATCTGGACCACACTCTGATGTTGCTTGGCCACATGTCCCTATTTTTGCCTGTGAAAGGTTGGAGTATATGATGTAGAAATTTTCAAAACTTCCAATATATTATGTTTTTTAACTATAAAGAAAAGGCAGTGCTTTCTGTAAATAATGATGCAACTATTGCCTTTTAACCTTTTTTTCCTATCATGGTTTATCAGCACTTTTGAATTAAATAGTAAACAAAAAGAGTTAACATTTGGAGTGCTTATAAAAGCAGAGTCTGTGTCTGTCAGATACTTGAAATGGCTGCACTGCACATAGCAGTTGCCTTCTCTGCAGAGAAGCTTCTTCCACATCATCACAGATGTAGGATATTGCTCATTCCTTTTGGTGAATCTCTAGGTATGAGCTCTACACTATGTGGAGATGTGGACCAACTTAAAATAGTCTACAGATGGTGCATATATAACATAAACAAGAGTTCAACATAAACCAATTCTGCCTATATCGGAGCCAGGGGTACAATGTAAACGAGAATGCCCTGATGAGGGAAAAATGGAATTTCTGCCAAAAAGCTGTATATTGTATTATGGTGTGAACAGACTGGTGCACATTCAGTTCTCCTAAGATTTCCAAGCTATATGATACCCATGCATCAGTTTCATCAACTGCCAACTTATGTAGCAGACGCAAGGAACCTTTTGCTGTTTGGTGGTTCTGCAAGAAACTCTGTGGAACATCACATCTTTTTCCAAGTGGTATTCACTGAAAATAGAAAAGATCTGACCATCGGTCCACACGTTAATTGGCAGTAACTATCCAGGATCTCAGACAGAGAAAGGCCTTTCCTGTATGGTTACTCTGTGATATGATTCTCTTAACTGGCAATGCCTGGGGCTAAGACTGGTGATTTTGGCATGTAAAGCATGCATTCTTATAAAGGATGGTCCCTTTGCAGGTATACTTTTCCTGCATGCCAATGCTGAATACCAAAAATGTGGATAAATCCCACATAGACACATCCTCAGATTGACCTTGCCTCTCTTTAGGCAGTGGTGAGGCTGCTTTGCTGTTCGTAACTTAACATCACTGCACTGTGTTATCTGCTCTATGGAGAGAAGGAAGGTAATTTTATGGGAGGTTAGTGTTCCATTGGTGCTAGCCATATCCTACAATATCCATACAACAGAATGAAGGAAGGGAAAGATTATCTATAGTTAAGGATAGCCAGAAGGACTCCCACAAAATGCATCTGGCTCTTGCTAACTGTCCCAAGTTGAAAACACTGGTCAAGATCAGTGCTACCTCTTAAGCATCTTCATTCTGGGGGGTGCTACTGGCCAGGTGCAGTTCCTGACCATTCTCCTAAGAATGGCATTTGCACTGCAGTGGACAGGCAGCATAGACTGAGCAAACCTTCTGGAAAAACTGCACTGATGAAACCAAGAGTGGAACACATGCCATTGCTCCTCACCCAGCAAGCCTTTGAGCTTGGTATTGTCCATTCTAACTAGCAGCAGCTCTTCAAGGTGTCAGACAGGAGACTGTCCTAGCTCTACCTGGAGATGCCAGAGATGGAGGCTAGGACACCTGCAAACAAGACTGATCCAAACTATTAAACTATAGGGACCGTTTTGGCCTACAAACAGCTTCGCCAGGAAGGATCCTTCTAACCTCTGGAGCTGAAAATGTTGGCCTACACTGAAGTCATACAGACTTTTATTGAACCATTAATGGTCAGTGTACTGCAAAGAGTATCTGCACATATTGTCTGAATGTGGAAGATGCAGATTCTGATTCCTGGTTTGTCTATCTCTCAGTTGCTTAGGGTCAAGTCACTATCTCTTCATCTAAGGTTTTTTGTGAGAGTAAGATTATTATCCAATTCATTCATCTTTAAACTTAGCATGGAAGTATATTTCAGTTGCGAAAGATTTTGTAAAATACATACGAGTTCCCTATGGATTCTGAAACACAGATCAGAAAAGAAGTAGTTACCTAGGGAACACAGCACCTTCCACTCCTGTCCTTCAACAATATAATATCGATAGTCTGGAGTAATGTGCAGTAAATCAGACTGCTTCTTGATATATTTTTTTTTAGTTATGATTTACAATAAGCAATAGGTCTTCAGAGCCAGCAACAAAATCCCTCAGGGATTTAAGAGAGCTTAATAGAAATGACAGAAGTCATACAACAGAAATGAGTCAGAGCACAAGTTTAATAATGCCTTGTTAATATTAAAGAGTATTTTCCCCAGGCAGAAGAAAGGAATTAGTGTGTGTGTGATATGTCATGGTCATTTTGAAATGAAATCTATGCAATCATCCAAATGGGAAATATATTAATCAAAGTGGCAGTTACATGTGAGATGCATTTTATTGGGCTGAGAACATCAATTCAAATTTGAGGATCAGATTAAGCTTCTTCTGTCTGAAGAAGACGTCTAATTTCCTGCTGGAAGGTTCCTGAGCTGACCGGCTGAGGAAAGCTGAATGGATAAGCAGGGGCTTGTCCCCATGCATGCTGGAAACAAGGTTCCTCATCCTCTTATGCTTGCTTGAGTGGCAGAGCACACTCCCACATCCTTTCACAATACTTTTAGTATGGAAGAGGTAGACCTTCTCACTGCTGAAAGGTTGCTTTGACAGGATGTGGATGACGCTGTGGGAGTCTGAGGACCACCAGAATGGGGCAAAGGAGAGTCAGGTTGTTGGTGAGCTCATTGTGTGGTGTGAGGAGACGCTCTGTCCTCCACTGCACAGGTTGTTCCCTGGTGGCATGATAGAAGCAACCATGTGATGTGCTATCCTGTCAGGATGATTTTAGAGATTCAATGGAGAGACCTGCTCATTTTCTGCAAATGGAGAGACCACGCTGTCAGTGCCTTCTGCGTTCCTTCTCTGAGAAGTACAGGTGATTTCCATAAAGATAGAGAATAAATAATTCAAGATTGCCCAGAACAGCAGGGATGGGGAGAACGTAGGGAGGAATAAATAGAATTAAAAAAAAAAACATTTGGATCCAAAATGGGGTTAAAGTATACACTGGCAGAAGGATTTTACTGAAATCTTAGCTTAAAATGAAAACCCACGAGAAAGAAACACAGGCCATTTCCACATTGGGTATTTGAAACGGTGCAGTCCATCCTCCAGGGAGGACATCTGCACCTGGGAGCGGACTGGGTCTGGACTACTTAATGTAGATCCGCAACTCAGCCCGCTCCGGAAAGACCCCAAGTGGTCGTTCAGCGTGCTTTTGAAAGACCGGAAAAATCAGGTCTTTCAAAAGCACAGAGCGCGCCACTGCAAGTCTGCTCCCTTGTGCAGATTCACAGGCTCACACCAATGCGATCTGCCGGGGCGGGCTTTAGGCTGGCAAGCTTCAGCGGTTGGTCAAGACCCTCGATCAACCAGAAGCCCCCATTTTTGACGCCAGAGCAATGTGGAGCAACGAGCACGCACTGCTCCGGAGCAGCCTGGACCAGACCGGGGAGCCAGAAGATCCGGTAAGTAGCAGCGCGGGGCAATTCCCTCACCCCATGCAGAAATGGCCACAGTTAATAAAATATGACTTTTAAAGGAGAAAAATATAACAAGTATTAGAAATAAGAATAAATAAGAAGCAGTATAACTCATCAACAGTATTCAGCTGTCCAGTGATCTTAGAATTCTGAAAGGACTCATCACTTCCTGAAATTCCATCACTGGTTGCAGACACATTTTAAACACTATGATTATGCTAACCAAGCATTGCTAATGGCTTAAATACGATTTCATGTGACATATCTTCACTGTCTTTTTCCCCCCTCTGAAGCCCCCAAACCTTTGGATCAGTTTGGAGGATGGAGCAGGGAAATGAGGATTTCTATTTTGCCAGTATTTCCTATTCCCCTGGCAGAAGAATGCTGAAGAATACAGGAAATCCTTTCCTACAACCATTACTCTTCCAGCTCCACCACTCTCAGCTGTTCAATGGTCTCTTGATCCCTGAAACAATTCTGTTTCTTCTTTCCTGGAAATCCCTACCTTTGCGTAGTCACCTTCTGTACTTTCTTCAAACATGTTTCAAAATTGAATTTTGTAAAAATAAAAAAATCTTTGCAGCAACCCTCTAGAACTAATTATCTATGGGCATGTTAGCAACAATGAGAAGGTTTCCCTGGAGCATAATGCAGCCAAAAGTTACACACCAGGGGGAGATTCAAAAAAGAAATAATCTTTTATCAACCTGAGAGAAATAGCTGAAAAGACTCATGAAACAATTAGGCACAGGATTGGCTGAAGCATTAATGTTTATTAAAAGTATGTTTCTGCAGAAGCAGGTGCTCTCCAGAGAGAAAGACACACCCTCGTATTGAATGCCTCATGTTTTATCCCTTATTCCCGCCGCAGGTTTTCCCTCCCCTGGGATCCCATTGGATAGGACCCCAAAGGTTGCAGCCTATCAGGTTTACCTAAGAAGTTACATTTCCCCTTCCTCATATTTACAGTATGAGTGATCACGCACTGATCATGCATTTCCCTCATGTATCCTTAATTCTCATGTTACCTTCAAGGTGTTTCATTAGTGGTTTCAAAATGCCACTTGGTGTAATCATCCTAACAGTTTCTAACCGCCCCTTACCTCTGAACAATCCCAGCCTTCTTTCTTGTATTCCTTATCAACCAGTTTACTCCTTACAGACAGCCTTGTTGTCTCTCAGGCAGCTTTATCAGTCTGGTTTTCACTCTGGAGATCCAAGGCTAAGAGGCCCTCTTTTGTTCTGTTACCAATTTTAGAAAGCAGTTTTCTCAGACTTAGTGTATTACAGAACCTAATACATATGCTTCTAATACATGTTATTAATACTGCATACCCAGTGCAGAAGCTAAAATATATGTTATTTCTCTCAAACCCAACTAACAACTCAAAGGTCATCATAAAGGGGAAACGTCTGTAGAGGCCTGGTTAACTGATTTCTATACTATTCTGTGCTACTCTAAATCCCATCATTCTCAGGCTTCTCTATCAGGTAGAGCTTTGACAAGTTACTTTTTGGATTACAACTCTCAGAGTCCCACAGCAAACATGGGGAGGAGTTGTAGTCCAAAGATACCTTTCCTGCATTTTGTCTGTAAACATACGTAATTAAAATATTTGCAAGTTAATCATCTATTTATCCTTCCCTTCTTCACCTTTACATTGCTCTGCTGCTTCTTATGTCTATATTTGAGATTGCGAGTGCTTTGAAGAAAGAACCCATTAAATCTGTTCATTGTAAGAGACCATACACATGGATAGTGTTGGTAAATGGCTAATAATATTAATAATGATTCAAATAAATATTCTTTGTAAATTCTAAGCCAATATATACTTTTGCAGCTGCAAGTTTCTCAAGGCACAGATACCCTGTTTTCTATTAAATAGTACTAAAATATCTACTGAGATTATTTCAAATTTATACATTGTCTATTAATCTAGAATGAGAAAACAGTTTATAGTTCTATTTACAAAAAAATGCAATAAAAAGAAAAAGAATGCATGCTTCCATCCAATGCAAAGATAGGCAAGCTAAATCCCATTGATTTTTAGGAGCAGCCAAATTCTCTGTTTAAAATTTAGCCAGAAAATATAAAAATGGATCCATTAAAAACAGATTCAACAGAACTGGATATATTTATTAAGTGCCTGGTGAAATAAAAAGTAAACAAATAAAAAAAAATAAAAAGATCTGCACAGTGCATCTCAGAACCATTAAAAAGAGAACGAACAGAAACCACTACAGGTATACCTCAGTTAATGAAGCAGATTTGTTTCAGGGCATTGCTTCTTCAATGTAAAATTTGGTACCAGAAGCAGAAATAACATGGAAAGAATAGAGATAGGGTCCTGACAACAAGAAAAGAAAAGCAGTTAAATATGTTTCAGCAAACGTTTTAGTCAGAACTAACAATATGTGCATGCAAAATAAAACAACCAGGTCAGGTAAGCCTCAGGCAAACAAAAACATTTTGAACCTTCTAGAGGCCCACTTGAAGGCTACTTCCAAAATGCATCTAAGAGTGATTTTTTAATTTCTCCACTCTTCCTATGATAAAAAGGATCTTCACTATCAGAGGCTTTGTTAACCAAGGTATGCCTGGATAGTAGAATCAAAACAAATACAATTTAATAACTTGCACCATACAGAATGCACCAGTACCTGAAAGAACAGGGGGAGAAATTAATAGACATCCCTGTTTGTTTACAAATTTGTATTCTGGAAGATGTCATCTTGATGCTGCTTTGGCATGTATCTGCTCTCTTATTTAACCTACAAACATGAGTATGCAAAGGTATCCTGTAGCACCTTTGAGACTAAGAGAAAGAAGTTGGTAGCACAAGCTTTTGTAGACTTAAGTCTCCATCATCAAATGCATGGAACGTAGTGCCTAGGAACAAACTTTTAGGAGCCGGCAGTATTTGTGAATAGCAACAGAAATGCAAAACTTGTGAGTGAGGTGATGAAGTGAAAAGCACAGTTTTTAATAATGTTGTCTATAAATGATGGAGGGAGTTATTTGAATAGAGCATGATGCTGGCTGGGAACCAGAAAGGAAATGTGGTAAATGAGAGAAATAAAATATATTTTAGTTTCTGCAGTATTATTAACAGAGAAGGGGGATTTTCCCAGTCTTCGGAAAGGAGATGTGTAAGCGAAGGTTGGGGTCATAGCAAGGCACTTTTAGGAGTGAGTGATTTATCACCTCCCTGCTTTTACAGGGGAAGTGAATTCTTAGAGCTGGCAACAGTTTTTTTTTTAGTTCAGAAATGTTTTCAGGGTGGAGAAATTGGTCATTTAAAATCCCAAGCTTAAAAAGGGAAATTTTGCCATGATGGAATAGGCTCAATTTTCTGGGAGATACAAAGTTGGTAAGAAAGTGCAGTGGTTGCAAGGAGAAAAGTCAGGTTTTTTTGGAGGGTTTCTTATTTCAAAAGGAAAACAGAGGTTGAGCAGTGAGAGAAAGGAGGAGAGGAGAAACATAAGCAGAAAGCAAAAATAATGGTGAATACAGTAAATAATGTGGTAAAGAAAAGATTGGAGCAAGGCTCAGATAGAGGACAAGGAAGAGGAGGTAGAATGGGTAGCGGGAGGAAAGAAATGTTTTCAGTATGGGGAAGAATAAAACTGTTTGTAGCACATGACATCAAAGTAATACTAGAGACTAAAAATCCCTTGTAAAAGTCACCAGGATTATGCTTAGCATTGAAAACAACAATAACAACAACAACAACAATTGTAAACAACAACAACAACAATAATAATAATAAATATAATAATTATAACAACAATAATTAGAAAATAATTTATAAGAATGGAAACTAAAAGTGTTGGATATGGTTGAGACTGGAAAACTGGCATATTCTCTAAAACAAAACACAACCAAATTTGTTCAGAACTTTGAAAGAGAATGGAAAGAGGTAATGGACTGGTTAAAAATATAAATACATGTGAGGATTAGGTAAAAATGTATTTGTGTAAAAATGGAGGATTCATAATGGAAAAGACAGTAACAACTGAATTGGGGAAGAATAATATAGAGAAGTGTGTGGGAGGGGAGAGACATATCAAACATGGTGTTGTATGTCTCTTCTTTTTAAGCAATCTAGTGAAAAATGGGGACTCTGTCAATTTTGGGCTGATCTTGGATCTGTGCAACATTGGCACTGTTCATTCTGAGGTCCATGGTGAAAGTGCAGGCTAGGGGGGTGGATCAATTGCTTAATAGGAAAAGGAGACCCTGGTACTGCAGCTGATGGGTCTTCAGTAATTAAAATAATAAAGCCATCAGATCAAGAGACTTCAGTCATGGGAATAAAGGGAGAAAGGTTTTGTGCCACAGGTAAAAGGAGTCTGTATTCAATGTGAAGACAGACAGATATTTGGAAATCTCCTTGTTATTCCTGAGACTGAGATAAACCTTCTAGGGAGAGATTTACAACTTGAACTGGGAATTGCCACCCAACCTCAGGGTGGCCGGGTAGTGGCAAAATTTATGGTTTTAGCAACACAAGATGAGGAGAAAATAAATAGTCAAGTTTGGGTAAAGGATGGGAATCGGGGTGGACTAAAAGTAACTCCTTTAAAAGTTAAGCTGAAACAGGAGGGAGAGGTGATTTGTCAAAAACAATATCCCATTTCACATGAGAGCAGAATGGGACTCCAGCCAGTGATGGAAAAATTGATACAAGATGACTTAATTGAACCCTGTATGTCTAGCTATGATACTCTCATCATCCCCGTGAAAAAGCCAGATGGGACTTATCATGTAGGATCTAAGACTCCTGAATAGGATAGTACAAGTAAGACAACCAGTGGTCCCAAATCCCTACACCCTTATGAGTAAAATCTCTCATGACCATAAATGGTTCAGTGTAATAGACCTGAAGGATGCCTTTTGGGCATGCCCCCTCGCTGAAGAAAGCAAGGACCTGTTTGCCTTCAAGTTCGAGCATCTCCAGATTGGAAGAAAACAACAATTCCATTGGAAAGTCTTGGTGCAGGGTTTTACAGAATCCCCAAACCTATTTGGGCAGGTATTGGAGCAGGTTTTGGAAAAATTCCCAGTTCCCCAGGGAATCGTTCTATTACAATATGTGGATGATCTTTTGATAACTGGGATAAAGAAACAAGAAGTAACTGAAGCCACAATAGCCCTTTTAAACTTCCTGGGAGAACAGGGACTGAGAGTATCAAGAAGTAAATTGCAACTTGTGGAAAAGGAAGTGAAGTATTTAGGACATTTAAATAATGAGGGACAGAGAAGGATAAACCCAGGAAGGATAAAAGGGATTGTTGATCTTCCTCTCCCAAAATCAAAAAGGGAAATAAGAAAGTTTTTTGGGATGCTGGGATATTGTAGATTGTGGATAGAAAATTATGCCCTAAAAACTAAATTTTTGTATGCTAAACTTGTAGAAGATCTTGAAATCCCCAAGTGGTCATCAGAAGAAGTAAAACAAGTTCAGGAATTAAAAGATGCCTTAATTCATGCCCCAGTGTTGGCACTCCCCTCCCTATATCAGCCCTTTACATTTGTTTGTTACTACAGATGGGGGAGCAGCCTTGGGAGTGTTAACTCAAACCTGGGGAGGGAGAAAACATCCAGTGGCTTACTTATCTAAATTGCTGGATCCTGTATCCAGAGGTGGCTTACAATCTGTAACAGCTACTACAATGTTAGTAGAAAAGAGTAGGAAACTGACATTTGGCAGGGGAGAGCTTTGATAGTGAGCACTCCACATTCAGCCAGGACTATCTTAACACAAAGGGATAAAATGGGTAACAGATCCAAGGATTTTTATATATGAGGCTATATTACTGGGGAAAAGATGATTTGGTGCTAACTACAGACTCTTGTGTGAATCCAGCTGAATTTTTGTGGAAAGGAGAGGAACAAACAGATCCTATACATGATTGTTTGAACATAATTGAATACCAAACTAAAATAAGACCCAATTTGGGGGATTCTCCCCTTCCTAAGGGGGATGGAATTGTTTATAGAGGGATCACACATATGTATACAAGGAAAGAGACACAGTGGATATGCAGTAGTTGATGGAATCACACAAGAGGTCTTAGAAGCTGAGAAACTACCAAACACACGGTCAACACAAACATGTGAGTTGTATGCACTAAAGCAGACATTGCAAATTCTGAAAAATAAAAGAGACAGCTTACAGATTCCCAACATGCTTTTGGAGTAGCACACACATTTGGAAAAATTTGGAAGGAAAGGGGACTAATTAACAGTAGAGGAAAAGAATTGGCACATGAGCAATTAATTATTCAAGTACTAGATGAACTACAATCTCCTCTGGAGATATCTGTAGTTCATGTACTTGGCATCAATGTGGATACTCTCCAGAGGCTATAAGGAACAGGCTGGCAGATGAGGCTGCAAAAGGGGCAGCTTTACAAGAGAAAATGCATATTAGGGTGTTGATACCTTCACTTAAATGCCTTGGTGTCCCTATATTCATTCAAATAAGGGCAATAAAAAATTCAGGAGGGAAAGTAGGTTCTCCTGAGTGGGAGGCAATTATTAATAAAGAACTGGCAAGGGAACTCTTGGCTACTTTACATCAGGAAAATCATTGGGGTACCCAGGCATTATGTGATACTTTGTTACAGCATTATAGATGCATAGTAATATACACTTTAGCTAAACAAATTTGTGATAGATTTGTGACTTGTCAGAAAGTAAACAAAAAGGAAATGCAAAAACATCACCCAGGAGGGAGGGAATGGGCACTCAGACCCTTCCAGAGTATGCAGATAGATTACACAAAAGTTCCCTGATACAGAGGTGGAAATACCTATTGGTTATAGTAGACTAACTAACAGGATGGGTGGAGGTTAAAAGGTTCAGGAGGTAGTGTTCTATGGGCAATCATTTCTATTGAGAAAACATCCCATTGAAAGTATGCATGAGATTATGGAAGCCAGTCCAAGAAGTTATATGCAAAAAATGTCCCAAGTTTTGTGTTCTTTACACAGGGCAGCTCTGCAGCAAGTCCCACTGTCCTTGTCCGAGACTCTACACAACTTCAAGCCTGGAGACCAAGCACTGATGCAAGCCTGGAAAAACAAACAACTGCAGCCCCGCTGGAAGGCCCCAAGAACAGCAGCTACTACACAGTGTTGTTAACTACTCCAGCAGCAGTGAAGCTACGAGTGGTAGAGCCGTGGGTGTAACACAGTAGAGTGAAGTTGCGGAAGAGGGAGGCCATAGGCGAGGACTTTTGATACCATATCCAGATAACAAGTGGGAAGCTCGGAAAGGACCAGGTCTTAAATTGACTTTGAGAGAGAAAAGAGAACTGAACTGTATAATTTTACCTAAAGACTAATAAATGACTGGAGAAGTGGGACTGAAAATAAGTACTCATACAACTGTTTATCAGCCAATTCCAGAGGATCCAAGGAGACCTCGGGTTGTTCCAGTGACTGTAAAAATTACATCAGGTGCAAGAGAAAACAAAGTTGATTATGTATTAACAGAAGTAAATGCTGGAAATCCTTATCCTGACTTGAGAACATTGAGGTGGAATTAAATGGAAGATAGTGATTTCATAATTTACTCAATCATAGTATTAGTACTTATCTTAGTATACATCTTTGGGTTATGTTTGCTTGAAGACTTTGGAAATGTATTTTGTTTTACCCTTTTTTAGGGAAGCCAAAACAAAGGGTCCTAAATGTCTGATCCATACAACAAACTAGATGTATTGCATGGGATCCACATCCTTTCTTTCAAAGGTGGCTGGCAGAAATCCTTTTACATATGGGTTCTTATTTGTAACAGTACATTTCAGAGGTGTCAGAAGGAGTCTGTAAAACCTTTAACACTTTCCTTTTTCCCTGAGGGAAACTCATAAATTAACCATGGAGTTCCTGTTCTGTATCATACAAGCCTTGAGTATTGGGATTCAAGACTTGAAGATAATACACTCATTAGGATATCTCATGAACAAGGACAGGTTATCAGGAGAAGTTGCTGAGGGTTGGGCATTGCCAGAATGCCTGGGGATTATGGTTAAGGGCTTCTGCACATTCCCATTCCCTTGTCAGCAGAAAACCTTGCCTAGTGGGGGATACTATGGGCCTGAACCATTTGCCCAGGTCTCTAAGTATCTCTCATGTTCTTGGTTCAGTAATGGTAATAGAAAAACTTGTTTAGGGGGAGCATGGTGAAATAAAAATAGTTTCAGAAAGAAAAGTATAAGATTGCTGCAACAGTTTGAACAATGCAGAAACTAAAATTCTAATAAAATAAAAGAGGACAGAATTTGAGAGAAATAAAATATATTTTAGTTTCTGCAGTATTATTAACATGTATTAATAACATATATGTATTAGCTTATAAGTATAACACATTTCAGCCTACCATTCCGTTCTGTTAAAGGGTTAACATGCTTTTTAAAAAACAGATTTTTAGACCTGGTAGCTGAGTGAAGGAAGACCTTGAATCTTCAGGTGCAGAGAACCAGATAGATAAGGATGAGGTGTCCTCCTCTCTTGGGACTCTTGGGAGGCACCCGCAAGTCTGAAAGACAAAGGAGTAAACCAAGTTGAAAACAGAAAGTTGGCACTGTTTAATAAAGGGGCAGCTGTAACTTTTGGGTCCTGTCCAAGGGGAGGGAAACCTGCGTCAGGCAGGGGGATAAAATGTGAGCTGTTCCATGGTGGGGATGTCTTCTCTCTCTAAAAGAGACACCCGGCTCTGCAGAGATGTATTTTTTTAATAAACATCTGATGCTTCAGCCGATCC
This sequence comes from Ctenosaura bakeri, assembly GCA_948474755.1. Lineage (NCBI taxonomy): Eukaryota > Metazoa > Chordata > Lepidosauria > Squamata > Iguanidae > Ctenosaura > Ctenosaura bakeri. The sequence continues at coordinate 140,739 of CAOLHI010000849.1, forward strand.
TGTGTTAGTTTTATGAGTCTTATCAGCTATTTCTTACAGTAAACCGTCCAAGAGAACCCTTGAGAGATTGAGAAGTTAACTAGTGTATATTATACAATATAATATGCTATAATATGTGTAGTGTGTCAGGAAACCATTGTCTCTATTCAACCCATTGTTGGTGGAGTTTGTGGATATATAGCGAGCCCTCCTTACCTCCAAACTCTGCATGTGGGACTTCCAGTATGCATGAAGTGTTGTCCCATAGTTAAAATGACAGCAACAAATGCACAGATGCATTGAAGCATCTGCACGCACTTCAACACCATTGAATATAATAAAATGTGATTTCCTGAATTTGAGGGGGTTCCTGAAACAGAGCCACCACTGTATTCCAGTTCTGCTGTTTCTCTTTCCAGTCTTTGTTTGTAGGGTTTGTAGCTGTTGTTGCTTTGTTCTTAAGTCTAAGATGGAATGCTCAGGAAGACTGGAGTGTTTTGCAACTGGTTATTGTGTTTAAGCTGTTTGAGATTGGGAGTAATGTTACCCTGATTTCTGGGGTCCCTTGAGGGATGCCTTAATGTGCTCCACGTGATGGGGAATGGAAACTAGCCAGAGCACAAGCAATAGCAATGTGAGAGGCAGGGTAACCTAGCCGGGTCTTTTTACCCAATTTTTACGGGGTCAGGCCAAGCCAAAAGCCAAACGAAGATGACCAATAAAATGATTTTATTGAATAAAAGCCTCACGCACCAACGCAATCACTCACACACTCACTCAAGACCTATTAAGAAGCAAAAGAGAGGAAACTGGATAGGGGTACTATTGAAGGGATTATAGGTGGGGTAATATTGCACCTTTTCCTGAAGTCCTTGGTCTGGGGAAAACAGCGAAGAAAAAGTGGAGCACGGAGAGGGCTGCGGGGATTACTCAACAGACAGAGAAACGGTCTGCTGCAATGACCGGGAGTGATCCAAAGGAACTCTCAAAAACTGGGACTATTTGTAGGGGAAAAGGACCCTGGAGGGCTAATCCTTTCCCGGGGAGAACAATGGGTGTTGCAATGGAATGGAAGCTCCACGATGGCAACTCCTTTTGCATGATGAGATCACAAGGTGTTGCCAAAGTTTCAGGATCTTGAGTTGCATTGGGTTGTGGTGTGAATTTATGTAGATGGTCTTTGCCTGATAGGATTTTATTGCTATCAGTGCTCAACTTGGGGAAAAGATGCTAAGCCCCTCAAGTTGGCTCCTCAGTGGCTGAGGACCCTTTGTTTACTGTGAGTTTGCACAGCTTGAGGTCTCCTTGGGCCATATAACTGGGGATTTTACTGGCCTGACCTGGTTTTTGATCATTTGACCATTGCTGCCTACGTGCCCATCCGGGTGACCTCTCAGGCACATTGAATCATATTTTAATATCAAAATCGTAGACCCTGGGACAGGGTTTACCAGTGAGGTAACAGTAGGAAAGTAAAGTCTTGCTATCAAAAGCTTTTGAGAGGATAGGATTATTGCCCCCAATGCTTGAGGTTATGGGCTCTCCAAGGTTGCCCTGTTTATATATTTTGGGTAACAGATACAACGTGCCTGGTTGAGGCTCCTGGAACACATCAATTCAGATTTGGTTCTCACCTACATGGGAAATTTTCTGTATAGTCTGTATAATTCCTTCTAGTATTAATCTGTGGGATCATTAGACAGGATTCTGTAAAATGTAGTGTTGGACAGTTGCCCCTCAGTATCCTATATGTTGTCAGATTTGTCCTTGATGACTACTGCTCCTCCTTTGTCAGTCATCACCTCAAGCTTTGGAACACTCACAGTTGGTGCCTCTGGTGCCTCTGGACATATGGACCATATACCACCAACACTCCTAGCTATGTGAAGAACACTACTGACTTTCTGCAGAAATCACAGACCATCCACAACTTTTCAGGGAACACCATCTTAGCCACTATGGAAGTGGTATCCGTATATACTAACATTCCATACAAGGATGGACTACAAGCTGTCAGGAATATCATTCCAGTTGGAACAACAGTAGACTTAGCCACCAAGATCTGCCATTTTGTTCTCACATTCAACTCCTTCACTTTTAGTAATAACATATAGCTTCAAGTTAATAGTACCGCCATGAGCACACACCTGGCACCACAATATGCCAACATCTTAATGGCAGGCTTAGAACAATGCTTCCTTAACCCTGCACCCAGAAATCTCTCCCCTACCTGAGGTACCTTGATAACATCTTCCTAATTTTGATTCATGGAGGGGATTCACTCAAGAATTCCACCAGAATTTCAACAACTTCTCAGTCTGGAACTATCAACATAAGTTCATTTTCTGGACACCACCATACAGCTACACAATGGACATCTAAGCACCAAACTATATTGCAAAACCACTGACTACTACACATACTTACATGCCTCCAGTTTCCATTCTGGACACACAGCCATAGTTTACAACCAAGCCCTCCAATACAATTGCATCTGCTCAGACCCACAAGACAGGGATGCCAAATTCATGGAACTGCAACAAGTATTCCTGAAGCTACAGTACCCACCATATGAAATAAAATAAATAAATAAATAAGGCAAGACTTGTGCCTAGAACTAATCTATTACAGAACAGACTGAAGTCAGGAAACGGCAGATTCCACTAGTGGTCACATAGAGCTCCCAACTGAGACCATCCAGATGTATTATCAGTGAACTACAACCAATTCTGGACTGCCCTCTCAAAGGCCCTAAAGACAGACTCCCAAACAGTTACTTACCTACAGGAGGACACACAACATGGACAGGAAGATAAGTACAAGACCTTGCCATAAACCCAGATGCCAACTCAGCCTACACATCTGTGGTGGGAAATGTCACCACAGAACCTAATCACATCCCCCACAATATTAGAGGTACTTTTATTTCCTCTAATGTGATATATGCTATCCTCTGTCAGCAATGCCCTTCAGCACTCTACATTAGGCAAACAGGCCAGTTCTGCACCAGAGGATAAATAGACATAAATAAGATGCTAGAAATCGGACTATACAAAAGCCAGTTGCAGAACACTTCAATGTTCCTTGGCATTCTACCTCAGACCTCAAAACAGCAATCCTTGAACAAAAAAACCCAAAACAAATAAAAAACACTACAAAGGAAGATTGGAAAGAGAAATATCAGAATTGGAATACATCCACAAACTCCTGTCCATCAACGGTAGGTTGAACGAAGACAGTGGCTTCCTGGCACACTAAATATATTACTAGTTAATTCCCCAGCCTTATGAGGGCTCTCTTAGTTTATCAAATCTCCTTTCTGATTGCCAGTCAGCATCATGCTACATTCCAATAACAGATGGGAAAACACACGATTACAAGAAGCGCCCACCTTTTGATGCTCCATTATTTGAGGACTCACTCTTTCGACACTTCCAAACTAAGGATAAAATCAATTAATTTGACAACTTGGGACCATGCATGCACTATGTGCAAAGCAAGCTCAGAGCAGGGGAAAGATGTTACTCCAGTTATGATATGTCAGGTGAGAGCACTAGATATCCTTTTGATATCAAATAATTTGGCCTTTGTTTGACCTTTCTCTTCCACCCTACTCTATGTGTTTGCAGAGGTCCACGTAAGGGCGCGGCTGTTAATGGTTGCATATTCCAAAACCTCATTCAGGCAGGCAACTTAAGCCTCTCCGTTGCTTTAGGGAAGAACCTCCCTGCAAACTGGCTTTGCTCGGCGTGTATACACAAAGCTGCACGGCCAAGAGTCGAGCCATTCCTTTATGTCGGGCCATCAGCGTACTGGCCAAACTATTGTCATCCAGCGCTAAGCCCATCATGCAAAACCTGACCTTTTCCAATTCCTTTGTCCAGCTCCAAAATTCCTTTGTTCTCACCGAGCATGGCATAGCCTGTAGGTAAACTCCACCCTATAAAAAGTCCCTTTTGGGACTTCCTTGGATCACTCCTGACTTCTATCCAGCCTTGCTGCCATTGTGTTTGGCGAGCTATCCCCTCAGTTTCCAATAACTGAGTCTGCCTCCCTTCTTGGAACCCCGGCTTCTCTCCACGACTACGAGACCAGGTGTCGTATTACCGTCCCCAAAGCTCTCCATTTCTATTTCTAAGTTAGCTAGTGTGTGTGTTGTCTTATTTGCTGTTTATCTCTCAATAAAACTGTTGTTTTTGTTACTTTTAAACTTGTCTGGCTACTCTCTCTGACCTGAAGCCATAGACATAGGGTAAAAGATCCTAGCTGCAGTTACCCTGCCTCTCGTTAGCTTAAGAGAGTGCTCAAGCTTAATTTCCCCAACTTGCACTTTTATTTGGTTATTTGGGTACCCCTCCTGGGACCCCCAACATACAGGGTAACAAAGGCATCAAGCCAGCTGAAAGAACTTAAAAGCAGCATGCTTGCAGGGTCACTCCCACTCCCACATGAGCCTCCATAAGTCCTTCATGTTCCCTACAGTAGATGGGTTTTGCTTTTTGATCATTTCCACATTCTGATTATGTTTATAATCTGGTTCATAATCTGTCAAATAAGCAGGGGAAGCCTGTACAGTGTGCCTTTCACATATGCAGGAGTTCTGTTGTAATAACCCTCATGTAAAACAAAAAACATCAATGCTCTGTCCCATTATCATTAATAGGCGCAATGTGTGTGTGCTGCATGGGCCAGTGCATCCATTAACAATAATGACACAAGACTTCACGTGACATCAGATACATGTGTGCAGAAGTCGCATCAACAGAGGACACGCTGCATATTCAGGCTATTTTTACTGTAGCTATTTGTGCCTTCCTACCATAGGTAAGATAAACAGCAGCTACCTCCAGAATCCCTTACGAAGCATATGCAAACAGAAAAACGGAGAAAAAGGGGAAAGCAGGCAAGTCTGCCTCACCAGCTCCCCCTAGCATATTAAAAAGGTATAGATTTTTGGCCACCAAAATGGAAACCGTAAGAGAAGCAGAGGCTAGTGAAAAAATAAAAAAATCATCCCTGGTTGGAAGAAACTTTGAGCCTTTCCGCCCTACACTGTTATACTGCTCTTATTCCACTTCCAACATCCTATGGACTCCTGGGATCTGAAGTTTTGGGAGGGGTCTTTAGAATTCTCAGCCAAAGATCTCTTTGGCCTCAGTAAACTACAAACCCCAGAATTCCACAGGAGGTTGAAAGTGGAATAATAGCACTATAACAGTGATGGGTGGAAACGGCCCTTTCAAATGTTCTCCAGAAGGCTCAAAATGCTTTTGCCTACTTATGCAAGGCTTATTATTTCATTTCATAGGTGCATTTCGTTATTTTTGAACAAAGTCTACTGAATCATGGTTACTGCTTTTCCTTTTGTAGTGAAGGCACTTCATGTTATTTCTGCTTCTAGTACCAAAATTTCTATTGAAGTACTAATGCCCAGGAATATGTTTATTTCGTTAACTCAAGTATAACCGTATACAAAAGAAACAGAAACTTCTAATACGTTTTTAAAGGCACAGAACACCAGGCATTTTCCCTCAACCTGAGGCGTCTTGCAATGCTATGAAGCTCTAAACCAGTGGTTTTCAACCTGGGGGTCGGGACCCCTTTGGGGGTCGAATGACCATTTCACAGGGGTCGCCGCTCCTCAATCCTGCCCCCCTTTTAAAAGAAGGTGGCCTCACAGCAAATGGGAGCAGTGCTTCTGAGACCCCTGCGCTGGGGTTCAAACTGCAAACCCCGGAATTCCATAGGATGGTGAAAGTGGAATCATAGTGCTATAACAGTCTAGTGCAGAAATAGCCAGGATGACTTTCTCCTCTCGCTTTTGTTGTGCGTGGACCCTTGGCGCTTGCCACACGCACGTGTTGTGTTCTTCGCCCTGACTGTCTTGCATTCCTCGCTTTTTGTATGTTCAGCGTCTGCACTCCCTTTAAGGGAGGAAGGGAGTGAGGGAGTGAAACAAAACGCGTCTGCTTATGCCGCCGCCATCTTTCCTCTCTCCCCGTCCTTTCCTCCCTGCACCTCGTGTAAAATGTGGGCTGTTTTGGCATTGCCTTTGGGAGTGACTGGCTTTTTGAACTGTGGAAACCCAACATTCAGAACTAGAACTACTGCCTTAATTCTGACATTGATGGACGCTTTCTGTGCTTAAAAAAAGGGGGGAGGGTTACCAGTTTTTAGGCATTAGAAGTCTATCCAGAGCAGTGATTTAGGGCAGTGTTTCCAATCTATTTGATGATGGAAATAACTAACTAACTAAATAAATAATAATGAAAAAGATTTTATGGTTGGGGGTCACCACAACATGAGGAACTGTATTAAGGGGTCGCGGCATTAGGAAGGTTGAGAACCACTGCTCTACACCTTCAGACCCTAAAACTTAAAAGTGTGGTGAGAAGTAAGTTGGCACGACGGAGCTCAGTCTATTGTCTTGGTCGCCGATAAGCACCCACACCAGACTATTACAGCTTTAAATAACTCTCGCCAAAAGCACCCCTGCCTCATAAATACACAGGCAAGGATGGAGCGGTGGACGGCAGAGCCTTAAAAAACACCGAGGCGCCTGAGAGGAAGCTGCGAGGCTCCCCCAGACCTCAGCGCGCCTTTTTCAAAACCCCTCCCCTCCCCCCCTCCCTCTCTCTGCCCCCACCCCCCCAAACCGCCGTCCCGTCGGCCTCAGCGGCCATGACTTCCACGCGTAGCGCTTCAGGCGCTTCCTCCTTCCCGTCCCATGATGCTTCGCGCGGCAAGCGGAACAGGCGCAAGATGGCGGCGGAGCGGCAGGTGGCCGGAGGCGGCAGCGGCGGCGGAGGAGCAGCCAGCGGCGGCGGCCGGGGTCCCACGGGAGGTGGCGGCGGCGGCGGCAATGCTGGCGGCGGGGGCTCTGCGGCGGGCCTCGAGGAGAACAAGGAGAACGAAAAGCCCAAGTCGGGCGACCTCGGGGATAGCCTGGGCCTGGAGAGTATCCTGCCAGCGCGACGGGGCTGAGGGCGTTAGTGGGGACGTGTCACTTCGGCCCACGCTGCCCCTGGGCCTAGGGGCGCCCCCCACCCACGCCCGGGCTTCACATACCCCTTTCCCCCTTCCTCGTGTTTTCGGCTGCGGGGGGCAGGACTTTCCCTGACTTCCCGCAGGCGGGAAAGAGAAGATACGGTTGAAGTTGGGGCATGAGGGACATTTCACTCGTAGGCGTCTCAGAACGCACGGGGGTGGGACGCCTCTGGTCCTGTAGCTCCAGTCAGGTCCTGTGAGCCTTTCCACGCTTCTTTAAGATAGCAACTTCATGCAGTATCAGGGTTTTGTGATACTGAAAAAAAAGTAACCTCCTCATGTAAAGTTCCCCGCTCCACCTATGGCCAGGTTTTCAGACAGTCCAGTGTTGGAAGCTCTCTTGTGGGTTTGGACCAAGGTAAACTAGGTAAAAAAGGTTGCAGACGTGTCTGTATATGGAAACAGAACAATGCTTCAAAGTGAGGTTTGTAGGGAGGCTCTTCAAGCAAGAAGTGAGATCTCTTGCTTACAGACTTTAACGGACGGGGGTCCACAGTGGCTTTCGTGTGTATTCTTTCATGGAGGAAAAAAGAAATCGTTCGATTGTAGTCTAGTCCAATGGTTCTTAACCTTTTCTTTACTGAGAACCCCCTATAAATATAGTTTGTTGCTGAGAACTCCAGAGACTTGACTCAAGATATAAATATTTAAATTTAGATTTAGATACTCAAATATGTATTTAAATACTCAAATATTTATTTATTTTTGAAGGTTTCTGGAGACTAGGATTCAAATCCTCGCTCAGACACTGGGTGACCTTAGGTAAGTCATATTCTGTCAAAAGCACACCCCCCCCAAACAAATCTTGCCAAAAAGGCCTGTGATAGGTTCACTTTAGGGTTACCATAAGTCAGAAGTGACTTGAAGGCACACAACAACAAACTGCTGCTGACAGGGGCAGGTTCTTTCTAGCCACCATTTGTACAGCAGCCCTAAGCAAACCTGTCATGGGGGTTTTCTTTGCAATATTTGTTATTTTTGCCTTTCTCTGAGGGTGAGAGAATGTGACTTGCCTGACGTCACCCAGAGGGGATTTCCATGGCCAAGGTCTCCAGAGTAGTAGTTTGGGCACGCACACATGCCTACCACCATGTCCCTTTCACCAGAGATGTGGCAGCAAAAGTGTGTGTGTAGGTGCTAAAACTGTTCCTTCAGAGTCGTTTGAGTGCACACGCACTCTTGCCACCATCTCCTTCTCGTCAAGTACATAGCAAAAGGAGGTGAATTGCATGTGTGCAAGGATCAGGGATGTGGCAGCAGGGTGTGTGTATGCATGTCCAAACTGCTCTCTCATTTGCAAATGAGGAGAAGTTGGCCACATGCACACACTTGCTGCCATATCCCTTTTGTCAGGGATGTGGCAATGGGGTGTGTGCATGGGCACTGAAACTGCTCACTTATTTGCAAATAGCAATTTGAGTGTGTACACACCTGCTGACATGTCCCTGAGAGCCCACACCTCCTGCTGGTGCTGCGTCCCTGACAGAAGGGACACAGTGACAGGCACGTACCCAAGCTGCTCCCAGATTTGTTTCAGCACCCACACCATCACCCTGATACCACATCTCTGCTGCTGGTTTACAGCAGGGCTTTGCAGACCCCCTGTGAAGATTCCAGGGACCCCCAGGGGTCCCCAGATCCCAGGTTAAGAACTGCTGGTCTAGTCTGTATATCTGACAGACAGTTATCAAAATACTCCCTTCTTTGAGTGGTAACACTCCTTTCATTGGGTTGTGCTGAGAAATAGATGATCAATACAGTGAAAGAATGGTGTACCATGGCAAGAAATGCCACCTGAACTGCTCTTTTGCTAGTGCTTGTACATTTCTTGATGAAAAGAACTATGACTTGACTGTTGCAAATATTTTCGGCTTCCTTAGTCAGGTGAATGAGTGTGGATCACGTAAATCAAAGGTCTGATAGGAAAAATTCCCTCAGCAGCAATAGGAAGAGAGTGAGGAGGTAAAACTAGTTGAAGAGATTTTGGTCAATCTGACAGTGACTAAATTGCAGAAATAGTGGTTGCAGGGCAGGAGCATAGGAAGCAAGGGCATTAAAATAATTGGTATAGTTACAGAAAACTCCAGAGAGCTTTATGCTAATACAAAATCAAAATAGCAGAATGATAATTGAGTGACAAGAAAGGGGAGTGTTAAATAGTTAGCAAGCTTATAAGGATTATAAGCAGTGCATAATCACACAGAGATGTAATCCAGTACTTGGCTAGGAAAATGCCTCAGTGAAATCAGCGGGATTTATTTCCAGGCAGACATTTCCCTGTACAAGTCTTGTGTGGTAGGAAAACTCAACACTGTTCCTAAAAATAATTTTAAGTCATAAGTCAATGAGAAAATATTTCTCATCATTATCCCAGACAGCTGCAAGATGCTGCAAGCTTTTCACAGTGGAAACTTAACAGCAGGTTGCAGTCATTGATGTTTGGTGAAGGAACACCATCCCATAAGTTCTTGGTTAAATGAAGGTACTCCTTGTATAGGGTTTTCTCTTAATAGTGAAATGCTTTCTCTCACCCATCTCCAGAGGGCTTGCTCCTACTAAATTATGTTTTTTTTTCTTCGTAATAAATATTGTTGCCCCATTCTTATACATAATTACTGAAAGCCTGGCAGGTAAAACACTCCTGGCCTGTGCATTTTAACTTTACCTAGTAATAGTCAACATATCTTTTGAATCCATATTTGGGTACCTGCAAAGAGATTTACTTTACTCTTCTGTAAAAAATAAAGAAATAAAATGTATTTACATCATAGTATTTTGGTTTAGCTTTTAAAACTGCATACAGTTAGTCTCTAAATGCCAAGGAGCTTTGTGTCAGTAAGTTCAAAAACAAGTGTTTAAGTGGATTTATCTATTAAAGCAGTGATCCTGACTTTCTGATTGACTTGTCTACTGCAGAAGCCCAGTGTGTGGCAAAGGATTCATAGGCATGTTCTCTAACACAGTGCTTCGTAAGCTTTCTGATATGGGAACTTGATTTTTTTTCTCTCAACGTGTCAGGGTTTGTGTCCATTGGCTACAGTTGTTTCTCTCTTTCCTGGAAACTCTCCAGGGACCAGCAGTTGAAGTCTTGTGGACTGTTACTACTCCAGGGACCACCATTTTGAGTAGTACTGCTCCAACACACATTCAGCCATGCCTGTCCTTAGTGGACATAGGACTTGTCTAATGCATTTTTGTAGCTGCAAATTGCCAGGGAGGAATAGTGGTACTGGGACAAGTGTCTTTCAGAAGAATGGTCCATTTTCATCAGTCTTTTCATCAAGAAACCCTTGATGATCTTCCAGGAGCCACTGATTTCTCCATAACATGATTTATTCTTTAGACCTGTGCTACTGAAAGTCGTGGTCGCTAGACCAGTGCCAGTCCCTGACCTGTTTGCTGGCAGATCCTTGGCAGATTTCCAGGAAAGGACCTGTTGTACCCAGTGGTCACAGATGTAGTGCCAGTCCCTAGAACATTGAAAAACAGTAATTGTTGGTCCTCTATATTAGGTAGCCTACTTTAGGCAATGATTTTCAAACTAACATTGGTAGAAGTAGTTGGTCTGGCTGAATGCTAAATACTGTGGGGGTATGCAAAACTTATTTTCCTTAATATTTTCCGGTCTAGAAATAAGCAGCATAGTGTCAATATATCATCCAGTTACTCTTAACTGCTGTTAAATATCCGTTGTTATGATCCAGTTAATGCAGTTGAGACTTGTTTTTCTCCCAAGGCCAAGTGAGCAATAAGTGTGTCAGGTTTTCAGAATATGTATGCTGGGCCGTCTTCTGCTATTCAGTTTGCTTTGGTTTAACCATGTTCAGAAAGTTGTGTGAACTGTGTCCTTTGACCTTAGCTTGAGCTGAAGTGTTTATAGAAAGTTTAGTGCATGTGATTTTTTAAAATTTTTTAACTATAACGCACATCTCTAGTGTACTGGCTAAAGTTTCCATAACGAGCCCTTCAGTCCTACAGATTGTTAAAGAATCGCAACAGCAACATGGGTTACGGCATGGCGATTTTCAGAGATACAGGTTAGTGTGGAAAGATTCATGAATGGGTCATATTTTGTGGCAAAAAGATGCCTTTGCCTTTGTTAATATAAGTGGAAGTAAATAACAGCTTTCAGAAAAGATGCAGCTTTAGAGAAAAAATGCACAAACCAAAGAAACCTTGAATCTAAACCATTGTATCTGATTGGTTTGTAAGAACCTTTCCTATATACTTCAATTCTTATGCTTGAGTGGTTAGTTTCCTGTGTTGCTAAGAATGCACATACAGATGTAAGCTTTTTTTTTTTTTTTGCAATGTTCAGGGGTATACAAATGATGTAAGCTTTTTTTACGGTGTTAAGGAATATACAAATGACTAGAAAGCAGATTGCTTAGAACTGTGTGTTAGGGCAGACTGTGGAGCTAAATAATGAAGGCCCTCTGACACTCTGTGGAGGAAAGTAAAAGAATTGTTATTTGTCACCATATGTTATTTTGGAAATTCAGTACCTGCAGCACCACTGGCCCAGCATTGTAAAGCACACAATTCAAAACAGAGGACACTTCCTCAAGCCATCTGTGTAGTGAAGTGTAAGCTGAAGAATCCACAATGTGGGTTGCATTAATCTTGTGTTTTTCCATAAGTCTAAACTTTCAGTCTGGGTGTGCAACAGATACATACTTTCTCTGGGTTTTTTGGGGTTTTTTTTTTTGTTTTTTTAGCATGGTTCCTCTCAGAACTATAAACTTACTGGTTGGCAAGACATAGTTATCACTTCTTGTATGATTTCTTTTTCCCCTTAAAGAATTGATGATACAGCCAGCTTTATATTTACTAGATCGAACTTTTTCATGTTTTCATCTATAGCCACTTCTAATACTTAGTATAATCCTCTAATTCTTCAAATATAATTCTGAATTTGTCACATTTTATGTAACACAGATGTGTTCTACATAGAGGAAATGTTCTCTCTGTTTAGGTTAGACAGAGGGAGAAATACAACAGAAGGCAAGTTTAGGTTCAGACAGAAATAGAACAGAAAGCAAGTCTAGGTTACAACTAACAGTTTTTAATTTACTTTGACCTCTAGGGGTTATTGCTCCCGCCGACTAAGAAGACTCAGAAAAACCCTTAATTTCAAGATGGGAAATAGGCACAAATTCACAGGGAAGAAAGTAACAGAAGAGCTGTTATCTGACAACAGGTACTTGGATATTCAGTAACTGTTCTGAATGTATTGCACGCAGTTGATTAGTCCAAACATGCACAATTAAATCCAGAATCTGTCAATCTTGCATGTTCCCCTCTTTGCTCTGATAAGGGGTTAGGCAGGCTGTAGTGAATGAGGTGAGCCAGAGGCTTCTTGTGAATGCTGTAGGTACAGAGGAGAAGGAATAAATTGTCCCCTTCCATATTCTCCAGATTCAAATGAACCCTGGAATTTATTTGGCTCTGTACTTTCCAACAGAAGTGCAAAACTAAGGCCATTTCCGCACTACACTGTTATGGTGCTATTATTCCATTTTCAACATCCTGTGGAATGCTCGGAATTAAAGCTTAGAGAGGGGCGTCTTTGGCCTCCGTAAACTACAAACCCAGAATTCCACAGGATGTTGAAAGTGGAATAATAGCACTATAACAGTGTAGTGTGGAAATGGCCTAAAACTTCTGTTTCCTGCTTTGGGCTGGATTTAGGGAAGTGGGAGGGGGCATTTTGTCTTTCATCTGTATTAGACAGGAGCTCTGGTCTTAGACTTTCTGTTGATGGAGAAGCAGAAAAAGTCAACCCTCTTTTCCCTATTGTGTCCAACTTGTAACAGAAGGAGGAAGTGCATATACTTTGCCCCTGTGCTTCATGGGAGCTCAAGATAACTACACATGTAGAAGAAAACCACCAAACATGGGTAATAAATGAACAAAAAGCCTCAATTATTACTGAAAAATATATGAAGTCCTGATAACATGCTAACATGCCCAGCATATGTGGAAAAATAGGGGCATAAGAAGGGTTTTCTTGCTGCTTTAATAGGAAACTGCTTTCCATGAAGTTTTTTTTCAAAATGCATTTTGTGCTCTGCTCCTTGGTTTGCATTTTGTAAGCCTTTTCTGTACAAATTTCTGTACAAATTTAGTACAAATTTTGCCACCTCTTTTGATTTGTTGCTTCTGTGCCTTTTATGTGATTGCAGTACCTGGCAATTATACAGCTAAAAAGAAACCTGTACCTTCCTGCCTTACTATGGTTTTTCCTTGAGCAAAATCCTCCTCCTAATCTCTTAAGTTTAGAGATGAAGAGAGGAGCAGAAGGTTTCCAGTAACCTATCCATGAATGGGGGCAGTCCTTGTCAGCCCTTGCTTAAATCATCACTAACTAGTAGTCAATGCTTCTTTTCTGTACAAACTGTTCTTGAATACAAGTGGAACCTCCTGGGAAGTGCCATTCTACGTTCCTTGTGAGTGGCATTTTTCAGCTGGAGAACAGTTAGGAGAGTTATGTTTGTGCCATAGGCAGATTGGAGAAAAGAGATTAGAATTTGTGCTTTAGTCAGCAAAGTGGCCATGGGCAGCCCTGACAAATATGATAAAAATGTTTTGCTGCAGATTTTTACCTTCTTTGAAAGATGTGTATTCCTTCTGCTAGAAGATTACACTAATTTGTTTGTGGATTGAAAGTGAAAACAGCAGTGTCTCATTTCAGTTAATGGTTTCTGAGCATCAGATGACCTGATTTCAAATGTCTGAGGTGATACAAAAGCTGCATGGAAACTGTCTGTCCATGTGCCAATACTAAAGAGCAGTGTGGGAACTAGCAAGTTGAGGGTGCATGGCACAATTCAAAACAGCCATTGCTGCAGCCAACTTGCTTAGAGCAGTGGACCCTCCATGTGTGGCCTCCACATCTGCAAATTCCAGGAGTTGCTGAGCGTTGCTTACTATACCTAAAACGGCGGTGATGTGAATGTGCTGAAGCAGATGCATGCACATCGCTGCCGTTTAATGGGACATGCACGTTCACATTTTTTTGCCATTCTTGGGCGGCCTGGAACAGAACACCTACAGATACAGAGGGTCTAGCATACTACTTTTTCAAGGTGATTGTATCTCCTCCAGGCATAGTACTGTATAGTTATGCCTCACTTGGAACAACTGTTGTCAGGATGCATTATATAGAAGCAGGATGGAGATGAGGGTCCAGTATATCTTATGAGATCTGTAGATATAGTGCCAGAGTTACGTTGTCACAGAAAGATCATATGGACATAGCTGCTATCTCAACTTAAGTTTTTAAAAGAAATTTGAAAATTTTGGACATAATATGATCTTCTGACAAGATGTTCAGTTAGGGCTTTAAAAGTCTAGGACCAAATAAATCTGTATTCTAGCTCCATGGGACTTATTCTCAAATAAAATAAAGAAAAGGTTTGCTTGTATACATTTTTGAAATAACAACATTGCTTCATATCTGACACTGTAGATATTTGCTCTTGATTCTCATGGATGCCGAGAGAGCCTGGAGCTATGCTATGCAGCTTAAGCAGGAAGCCAACACAGAACCTCGCAAACGATTTCACTTGTTGTCTCGCCTGCGCAAAGCAGTAAAACATGCTGAGGAACTGGAGCGGCTGTGCGAAAGCAACCAGGTGGATGCCAAAACCAAGCTGGAAGCTCAGGTTACCACTAATTTTCAAACCTTTTATAGCAAAGGCAGAGAAAATGTAAACTAATTTTTTGTTGCTCGTTGAGTAGATAAGTGTAAATTGTAAATAATATTGAAGCATCTTGTGAAGATCAGGTTAGGAATGTACAGCATGTCTTCAGTTGACTTATTAAGCCCTGGCGAATGAAGATTTATTGAATCAGGACAGTGGTCTGTGTAATCTAAGCCAGAAAATAAATCAGACCAGCACTGAAAAAGCAGGAAAGAGAACAGACAATAGCTAATTGTAGGACATTTGTTAGGATGATCTAGTACGAAGCTGGATGGTGTTGTGGAGGTGTTAATCTCTCCCACCTTTGTCCACTTGGTTCTTTGTACAGCAGGAGGCTGGGTGGGAGGCAGGAAGCAGAGTTTCAGTGGTCTGTCAATATTCCATCTCCCTCACCAGATGCCGTGTTTCAGAATCTGCTGGGTTTGAGCATATGTTTTTGAAGGTCGGTGGCCAGGACAGAATAGAAATTCTGTTGGTATACTGCCCACCCTGCGGCTCAACAGTCTTCTTTCCTGAGCTGGTTGAGTTGATCTCAACAGCAGTGTTGGATTCCCCTTGTCTTGTTATACTAGGGGGCTTCAACATCCACACGGATGCTGCTCTGTCAGGAGCAGTGCAGGAATTCATGTCCTTCATGACAACCACAGGCCTGTTCCAAGTGACAGCTGTTGTCACCTGTGTTGGAGGATGCACTCTGGACCTGGTTTTGTGTTCTGGGAAGGATGACAGTGGTCTAAGTGTGTAGGAACTTTCTATAGTTCCATGTCACAATCACTGCCTGTTGGGACTTGGAGTCTCAGTAGGGACAAGAGGACCAATTAAGATGATCCACCCCAGGAAGCTTATGGATCCAGATGGATGCCTGATAGCTCTTGGAGAGTTTCTTGTTGCCCTGGCGGGTGATCTTGTCAAAGTCCTAGCTGATCTCTGGAATAAAAAAATGGCCAGGGCAGTGGACACGATTTCCCCTAAGCATCCCTTCCCATAGAGTAGAACCAAGCAAACTCCATGATTCGTTAAGCTGCTGATGGTGATGAATTGGATAGAGACTAGAGTGACGTAGGTAAAAGACTCAGAGGAAATTCGACTGAACATGGGCTAGAGCCTATTGGAAGGCCTATGCCATGGCAATGATGGCAACAAAGAAATTATACTTCTGTGCCACCGTTGCATCTGCCCAGTGCTGTCCAGCAGAGCTGTCTCAGATGGTCAGGGCCTTTTCCCTTTTGGCCCACAAGAAGAAAACAAAGACCACTCTTGATTCCACTGTGATGAATTTGGGGATACTTTGGAGACAAAATAATTCCTATTTGCTCTGACTTGAATGCTGTAGTTGAGACAGGTGCAGTGGATGTAATCTTGGCACCTGCTTGTCCTGTATTTATTCATTTCAATTTGTGCAACCTGAGAATGTGGGCAGGATTCTTGAAGAAGTGAGAGCCACCACATTTATACTGGATCCTTGCCCCTCCTGGCTTCTGAAAGCAGCTGGAGGGGGACTGGCTGAGTGGGTAAGGCAGAGCTTTCCAAACTTTTCATGTTGGTGACATACTTTTTAGACATGCATTATTTTGCAACACAGTAATTCAGTTTTACTAGCAAACCAGAGGTTAGACTAATCCCTTATAAGAGATACAGACAGGTGCATAAATTATAATAACAAAACGTATGGAGACACAACTTTTCTCATGAAAACCTTTCATATATTTTTAAAAATATATGATTTATAAATAGTAACATACATTTCCAAGATTGTAGGTGACACACCTACACACTTCAGGCAACACACTAATGTGTTGCAGCACACCATTTGAAGAGCCCTGGGGTAAGGGGAGTGGTGAATGCCTCACTGCAGCAAGGAAAGTTCCCAGCCTGCCTAAAAGACCCTGTGGTGAGGCCATTACTTTAAAAAAAAAAACCTTCCTGGATCCCACCATTCTGAATAATTATCACTAGTCTCTAATATTCCATTTTCAGGCAAGGTTCTGGAGCATGTTGTGGCCTCCCAGCTTCAAGCATTCCTGCATGAAATGGATTATCTAGATCATTTCAGTCTGGCTTCAGGCCTGGTTATGGAGGACACAGCCTTGGTTGCCTTGGTGGATGACTTATACAGGGAATTAGAGGAAGTATGTCTCTGTTGGTTCTGCTAGACCTCTCAGCAGCTTTTGATACCATTCACCATGGTACCCTCCTGGGCCAACTCTCTGGGATGGGACTTGCAGTGTCATGCAGTGGTTCCGGTCATTCCTAGAGGGATGAACTTAAAAGTTGGTGCGGGGACTCCTGTTTGATTCCCTGGCCATTGGCTTGTGGAGTCCCCCGTGCTGTTTAACATCTACATGAAAATGCTAGGAGAGGTCATCCAGAGTTTTGGGGTTTGGTGCCACCAGTATGCCGATGACATCTAACTCTACCTCTCTTTCCATCTGACTTCAAGGAAGCAGTCTTGATACTAAACCAATGTATGTTGTCAGTAATGGACTGGATGAGGGAAAACAAATTGGAGCTTAATCCAGACAAGACAAAGGTGCTATGTCCTGGTGGGCCAAAAGGTAGATCAGAGAATAGAGCCTCTTCCTGTACTAGATGGGGTTATACTCCTTCTGAAGTCTCAGCCTTGCAGCGTGAGTGTTCTTCTGGGCTCACCTCTGAGCTTGGATGCCCAGGTTTCAGCAGTGGCCAAGAGTGCATTTGTACAGTTAACACTTATACGCTTGCTGCACCCATTCCTTGAGACATCAGATCTGGCTACAGTGATATATGCCTTGGTGACATCTCAGTTGGACTACTGTAACACACTCTACATGGGGCTGCCTTGGAAACTGTTCGGAAACTGCAGCAGGTTCAAAATGCAGCAGTAGGATCACCTGGTGAGGACACAGGAAAAAGGCTTCTCAGTGGCTGCTCCCACCCTCTGGAACTCCTTTCTTCAGGAAGCTAGGCTGGCCCCTCTTTATTCTCCTTTCACCAGCAGGCAAAAACATTCTTACTTAAGCAGGCCTTTAATATATCAGCAGGTGGGCTTTTAATTTATGAAGATTTTGTTTTTAAAAATTGTAGTTTTTTATAATTGTATATGTCTTTTAATGTTCTTTAATTGGTTTAAATGCTTTATTAATATTTTTAACTTTTTGAAAGACCCTTTGGGTCCCACTCTGGGGGAAAGGCAGCATAGACATATAATTAATAAATAAATAAATAGTCCACCCATAGGTTGTTAAACCACTATCTGAGGCTGAAGGAGTTAAGGTAGTACATAGTAACACCTGCAGCAAAAGGTGTAACATGTATAAGTCAGCACTATATGATAGACTGTGGTGCATACTTATGGGCATACAAAGGAAGGTGATGTGCCAAATGTTTGAAGATGTTTTTCAGAAATACCAGGCATCATATTAATCTGTTCAGATAAACATTACTGCATTAGATACCAAATTTTATTCTGCAGTTGGGAGGACCTTCCCACTGTTCTTTAGGTTTCTTGTGAAGCAGACTTTCAGACGTTATAAGAGACTACAGAGTTTGAAGGCTGATAATAAAGATCACTCTCTTCTGCATTCAGCCAGCAGAAAAGCTGCTAGATCAAAAGCATGCCACTGACAAAAGGAATCTGTATGATAACTGGACTAGGGCCATAAGAGGACCACTGAGAAACCAGAGGGAGATAGTCAGCATATTTGGCAGAACCCTGAGGTTTGCAGATTTTTTTTTTAAAGTAGCTGGATAAAATACCTATCCAAAGCACAACTGCCTGGTGAAGACCCAACATTCTTAGTAGCCATAGAATGTTGAGTGCTAGTTAGGGGAAAGAGAGGAAAATAAACCAAACTGTGGAAATGGGTTATTGAATATATTTCTTGAGTTCTTTATAGCTTGGAGTTTCCTGGAGGAATACATAATTGGTTGGCTAGAACCATGAACAAATTACTGTCCTGCCAGGAGCTGAAGATACAGTATGACATTTTATTGTAGGATCTACATTCCAGAATCAGGCTGGAATAAATGAGCCTCTTCGGATATTAGAGGTAAAGGGCAGATAGTAGGTTACAGAAAAATCTCCTGTCTATAAACTTATTAAGTACTTGAAACTTTTAATTTATATAACGTGTATTCTCTGAATGGTTGTGTGTAATAGATCTACTGTATTCATGTTTTTGTAGCGTGTTTCAAAGAATTTGTGGTAAGAGAGTTGACTAGAGAAAAGAATGATGTTTTCAGTAAGTCCGTGCTCCGTACTGATTATATTCCCATATAATTATAGATGGAAAGCATACGGTTGCAGTGACTAACAGTCATTCAATCCTCTTTATAGGCATATACAGCTTATCTTACAGGAATGCTCCGCTTTGAGCACCAAGAATGGAAGGCAGCAATGGAGGCTTTTAACAAATGCAAGTGAGTTTAGCCCTCATGTTATCCCTATCCTTAAATAACCTGTTAAACCAACTCTGACACAATTAAGAATATTAAATTTTTCCTAATTGAAAATGTATTCTGTTTGATAAATTTAAATCAATACTTTCTGTTCTACAGCTGATCATTATAGCCGTTAATTTTTAAAAGGATTTTAAATTCCAAAATCTGAACTGTACTTCAATAATTCTTTACTTAAGAAAAAAGAGAAACAAAACAAGAACTGCCATGGCTTAAGCTGTTGCAAAATACTGAACATTGTTTTTATCTTTGTATTACAGAACCATATATGAAAAATTGGCTAGTGCTTTTACAGAGGAGCAGGCAATATTATACAATCAGCGGGTAGAGGAGATCTCTCCAAATATTCGTTACTGTGCTTATAATATTGGTAGGTTATCCATGGGGAGAGGGGGAATTATGGAAAGAGTGTTAGAAATATTTGCATGGTTCAATCTGTAAAATAAGACAGTAAAGAGTAATAGATATTAGGTGCATTTTCATGCTTCATACTTTGGAATCCAGAATGTTTCCCTGCTTTTTTTTTTAAATCAAAGTGGATATAAACAAGAGTTCTTGCTTGTCGTGAGAGAGTACTAAAATCTGAGGAAACAAATACAGTAGGGATTCAGTGGTCATGAAAATGAACCTATGCCCATGTTTCCTTTCTACTGTTATGGTTAACACTGTTACCTTCTCCATGTTATTGCCTTCAGGATCTTTAAAGAGAGAGAGAGAAACAAAATCCAAGCATTGGATTTTCACAGATAAATTTCCTTTTTTAAATTATTTTTTTAATTAAGCAAGAGGCTACGATTGTCACATGGCATATGTATCTGTTTGAAAATATTCTTAAACCTATTCCCTCCAGCATTTGTTTTTTGTCCAAGGGGTTTTCTTCCCCTGCAGATACTCATGTCTTTTCCCATGCAATGAGAAAGGCAAGGAGCTCTTACTGGAAAAGAATGTGAAAGCTCATTCCCACATTCTGCTTTTACAATAACAATTATTTGTACCTCAGAAAAAAGTATAATTTAGGCCAAAAGACTAATGCTTGTAAAAGTGTTTTGAGTACTTAGGTATCCTTGGTATACAGTTTGCTCCTATGTGGGTTGCAAATAGCAAGTTTGTTCTTATGTTTTTGTTTCAGTTCTAGCGTTTGTTTTATTGTTATGGCATATTTGCAGATATGCATGGATTTTAGAAATGCAAACTAATTTTGTGCTCCCCATATCCTTACGTTTAGTTTAGTCAAGGAGCTCCCTTGAGGCCTTACATCCTATTTTCATTACAGAACAAACTGTTGCTCTGGACTATGTACTAACTGTTTCTTGTCATTTGTTTCTTAGGTGACCAATCTGCAATTAATGAGCTAATGCAGATGAGACTGAGAACTGGAGGCACCGAGGGGCTTCTTGCTGAAAAACTGGAGGTAACTGATTGCACCTTTTTGTGCTTTGGGAGAAGCACTGATGGGCATGTCTTATTTGACTTCTGTGTCACTTTTCATTTAAAGAAGACCCAAAGCAGAGTACAACAATGCAAAGTTTAAAACTCAGAAAACTAATTACAATAATAAAAAAATGCTGTAATGGCTGCACTACAACAACATAAGACTATAAGAAAAATTTAATAATTATCATTATTAATGATCAGAGACTCCTTACTTCCCATCCCAACTCAATCTCTTTCCTTCGGCTTACTCTCTGCTTCCCCCCACTTTCTCTACCCCTGTATTCATTCAGACTTTCTTTCTTTTCACTCTCCTCCCTGCCCCTTTACAAGCCAGTGGAATCTTTTGTCTCTCTTAATGATTAGAAGAGTTTGACTCCTCCAGAAAAAGCACCATGTGAAACTGACAAGAGGCCCTCTGGAGAGAGTAGCCCAGATGTTATATCCATCATGTCTGCTTAGTGACCAGGCAAGGCTTCAGCTGTCTTAAGCTGCACAGCATTGGAAGTATGGCAGGTGGAAAACAGAAAATGGGCACAGATTTCCTTTTATTATTACAGATTGGACTCTTATGCAAATCAAACACTATGTGTCCTGTTTCACAACTGTGGTAGAGAGTTAGTATCTTTGGAGGGCTTCCCATTCCTCTGGAGCGGATTTTTACGGTCAACAGAAGACTGCAGCAGGCCAGGAGATGGTCACCCTCTCCATTCTGCTCACATAAGTGTACATATCCCCTTAGATCCAGGTCATTGTTTAGAAAAGTTAGAGTTTGATTCTTTTTGCCCTGACAGTTGTCCTTATGGATATCTTTTTTTGTGCCTTTTCTTTTGTAGTTGTAATTAACATATTTTTGTTGTGAAGAATTTAGATGTTGTTAAAAACAAGGATGAGGAAAAAATGAAGTGTTGTGGAGGAATATAGAATTAAAAAAAATAAAATCAATGCAGAATACAACATTTAAAAAAATTAATCAGCAGATGTTACTTGGAAATAGAACAATTTGAAATATTCAAGCTGTAGTCAAAAAGACCATGCTGCTTGTGAGAGCCAGTCTACCTTAATGTAAAGTAGTCTGAAGCAGGGCTTCCCAGTACTATTTTAACTGCTAGGAGGGTACGTTGTTTCTTAAGCTGCTGGTTCTTAAAGCCCCAAAAACTTGAGCTTTTGGTGACATCACATCTCCAGTCATCGCCTGTCTCAGGGCATTTCCTCACTATGCTGTTGTAGTGCTGTTATTCCATTTTCAACATCCTGTGGAATCCTGGGTTTTGCCATTTAGAGAAGGACCTTTAGAATTCTGAGCCAGAGAGCTCTTTGGCCTCAATAAACTACAAACCCCAGAATTCCACAGGATGTTGAAAGTAGAATAATAGCAGTGCGGGGTGGAAAGGCCCTCAGTCTGTTCTTAGCAGCTTCTGGATTATGACTTGTTCCTGTAGAAGGCTATAGAATGTGGTACTAGTGCTGTGGGTCATGCGTCAGGCATCATCCCTGGCCCTGTGATTGACAAAACATACCTGTATCTTTTTAAGCAAGCATCTTATGCCCAAGTATAAACTGGTCAAAGTTGGTTGCCTTCCATTGCAGAGTGTGTTTCTGTGTCCTTAGAAGTACTTCAGATATTTTGAGTTCTAATTATTATCTGCCTTCAGGGGCAGAACAGAATACATCTTAAAAGCATCACAATATCATTGAAAGCTTAACTGCCACATTTTATGGTAGTATTATGGCTGTGTATTAAATAAGTGGAACATGGTTGAAAATAAAAGCATGCATTTCTAAATAATTTCTACAGGCATTAATCACCCAAACTAGAGCAAAGCAGGCAGCTACTATGAGTGAAGTGGAATGGAGGGGAAGAACTGTGCCAGTCAAGATAGACAAAGTAAGGATCTTCCTGTTGGGGCTGGCAGATACTGAAGCAGCTATTGCTCAGGTAAGTAGAAAATCCCTGTTTTCTCTCACTTTGTGATTTTTGCTGTAATCAACATCATATAGTTTGTGTGCTGAAGTTGCTACACAGCCTCTTTTATATGGAGGAGGGAGATGAAAGAAAAAGGTTTAAATAAAGAAGATTTGTAATACAGCTGTGTGGTAGTGACTCTACTTAATATGAAAACATATGCTACATAATCTAAACCAGCATCCCCCAACCTGTTGTCAGCCGTGCTGACTGGGAATGAAGAGAATTGTAATCCGAACTCTTTCAGAGGGTACCAGCTCATCTAAACATCCAAACTTCCACCTTTTTCACTGGCAGTTCTAAAAGCTCTGTCCAGATTTTGGACATTTTACCTGATCACTATTCTAGGTTGTTTTTTCTTTGCGTTTCTAAATTGAAAGCCTCCCATGGGTGTACTTGAGAATGCTATCAGACTTGTCTAACCTGTCTTAGATGGTTCAGAAGTTTAGAAAACCTCCTAATATAAGCTCTTTTAAACATACCTGAGGAATAAGGAACATATTTGTAAAATTAATCAACATTTGAAGGCTGAGTGGTTAACGCTGCTGTTATCAAATTTATCCACCAGCTGTCATATTCATATTTAGTGTGTTTTTGAGAGGCTTTTCAAGTTAATGGAAATGCTATGTAATTGATGTGCAGTGCAGCTGTCTGTGGGATCTGTAGATCATGAATTTTAAACGCATGCATCAAACCAATCTACAACAACACTATAGGAAGACTAAAGAATCCCTAAGATCAGCGTGGCTGGGAGAAGATTCACTAAGATGATTAGGCCCAAATTTATAAGTTTCATGCCTCAGATTTTAGTACCTGCTCCATGGAAAATGGAGAGGGGAAAACTGTAGGTAATCACAAGAGAGAAACTTTTCTTGACAGTGGTGGATTGCAGTTTTAGCATCAGAATAAGGATTGCATCCCATAGAATGGGATCAGTGCCAAAACATAGAAGTTATTATTGTACCTTACTGTGGAAAGGAAAGGAGATAGTGCTTTACACTTCTTGTTCTTATCCAATCCTGTGAGAGCATCTCCTTACTCATGTGTCATGGGATAATCATTTTTCTTTCAAGGAAGAGGATCCTGTCTTTCAGTTTTATCCCTTTAAGCTGTTAATCAGATGACACTTAGGTTTTCACCGGTCTATTGTTGTGATATAGTGTTTAGGAACAGGTAGCTAACCTGATAAAAATTCTCAACACATTACTCAAAAGCTACATTGTTTCTGTGCAGTGATTTGAGCATAAGCAGTATGCCTTTCCTCAGAATATTGTGTTAGTCATAGAGATAACTGTCCACAGTTTGTCAACATGTGGCATGATCCTACACAATACTTCTGATAGCTTCACCTGCTCATATGAGGGTTTTTTTTTTACCCCCTTTCTGACTTTGCTGAGGAAAGTAGCACTGGTCCAAGGGATATAAGTGTTTCTGTACTTCTTTATTTAGGCAGAAGAGGAAGAAACTAAAGAACGCTTGTTTGAGTCCTTACTGAGTGAGTGTCGGGATGCAATACAAGCTGTTCGTGAAGAACTGAAACCAGATCAGGTGAGCATAAAGTATTGTACATTACCACATAACTAAATCTTATTGAAGAAAATCACTTATGCCAAGTTCTGTAAAGTTTTTTCTGGATAATAAACCTGTTTCTTCTGTGTTTGATTATCTGTGTCTTTATGTGCCTTCCATAAATAAATACAGTACACCTTTGTTTTCCTTTATACAGAAACAACGGGATCACTCTTTGGAAGTGGATTCAGGGAAAGTCACTAACATCCAATACTTGCACAGGTAAGAGTTCTTCTGGAGGCTAGAATTTTTTTTACTGTTCATTAAGTTCCTGGTGAATAGTGTCACAAAAAATGCAAAAAATGTGACGGTCGTCTCCATCTCTGATGTGCTCAGTCTAGTAGCTGCTTATGGTGCTCCTTTGTAGTTTTACTTTTAACAAAATTGGCTCATTTAAATTGTGCCTTCTAGTTACCTGACTTACATCAAGCTGTCTACAGCAATTAAGCGCAATGAGAGCATGGCAAAGGCTTTGCAGAAGGCATTGCTTCAGCAGCAGCAGCCAGAGGAAGATGGCAAGCGTACACCACGGCCTCAGGATTTGATACGCCTCTATGACATCATTTTACAGGTAACAACACTGGTGGAAGAGGACTCATCTTTTTGGTTCCAGTCTTCTAAAGCTGATGTGGAGGTCATAATGAGAAAGCAGAATTGCTATCAACTTGAAAGGGGACTCTAATGGCCACAAAAGATCACAATCCTGTGTTGAAAAATCAGCAGAATATCTGTAGTTCTTTTTTTTTAGACTTAGGCTTTCTGCAGAGATGCACTCAGTGAATGGGAACTAAACTTAATGTACACATCACTTCACTTTTCTGCAGTGGCCACATGGATAATTCTGATAATTGCAGGTTATTCTTTGGAGTACGAGTAGGAAAGATGTTACATTGTAAGAAAACTGTAGGGTTTTGTTTTGTTTTGTTTTTCTAAGAAAAGAGTGCTGGTAACTTTGATAGCTCCTTTATTCAGTTATGTACTGTGCTGATTATTCCTTTCTTAAGAAACATTTGACTCTCACTTGGTCCCCACTGTCATGATATATAAAATTAAGTTGAGTAGAATCTACTTTGATTTATAAACTGCTAAATGAGAAGCCTATTTAGATGCTGATTTTTTTTTCTTTTTTAAAAAATTCTTATTTCACTCACTGAAGAATCTGGCAGAATTGCCACAGCTTCCTGGCCTAGAAGAAGACAAAAGCTTCCTAAAGGAGATCGGGATAAAGACACTTGTATATAAGGCTTACAGGTAATTTTCAAACAGACAGGTCCCTTGATTAACTGTGACAAAGCTGAGCAACGTCCACCACATATTTAATATTTTAATACAAAGGTTCAGGTGCAAAGGACTATAAGTGAAAGGAAAAAATACACTAGTACTGCTTTACTAACTGTGGTGTAAATAGTGGAAGGAGTCTGCTTGCCAGGACATTCAGTGTTTTGCAGATTTCATAATAGCAGTGGAAAAGCAATTTTAAAAAAGGTATGAACAGAACATATAAACAGATAAAGAACATAGAGGGCTTTAATAATGTCTTGCACAGCAGTGGAAAACTCCAAATTGGAGTCACTTTCCTCATGTACCACCTTTCTCCAAGCTAAATAAGAAATAAGGTGGTGATCCCAATATTGGAGGAGGCATTCAGAGAGATACCATGTTAGTAATCATTGTTGTCCAGCCAGCCTTCTAATAAAATCATAGCCTTTGCAATCCTCGCTTTTCACTTTCCCTGTGAAAGTATCCAAGAGGGCTACACTTGTCTGTACTGTTGATACGTCTGCTTTTGATTGATTTTGCTGTAGTACAAATGTCCCCAATGCTATCTTCCCATCCCACTAGGTGTTTTTTCATTGCACAGTCATATGTTCTGGTGAAAAAGTGGAGTGAAGCCCTTGTTTTGTATGATCGAGTTCTGAAATATGCCAGTGAAGTCCAGGCCCAGGCCGGAACTTACAAGAACAGTTTAAAGGTATGCAACCCCATCCAACATGGCAAATTTTTTGTTAATGAGAACTGTGAAAAGGGAATGGACAACTAGCTAAATGCTGTATGTATATATTCTTAACTGTCAAGGGCCTAATACTTTGTTCAGAGTCTTGCTCTGTAGACCTAGTCCAGAAGAATCCCTATGTTAGTGCAGCAGAAACAAGAAGGACTCTTGTGTTGTGTTAAAGATGTTCATTATAGCAAAAGCTTTGCAGGATAAATGCAGCTGTGGGCTTGCAGAGACTTTCCTAGTATTTTTGGAAGCGTACTGGTAATATGTAACTCTGTAGGGGTAGCAGGCTGGGAGTGTGATAGCTACCCCATAGTGAATCTCTACCTGCTTAATTTTTTTCTTCTTTGGTGATATGACCTACCATGTTCAGTCCTTTTAAGGAAAAAATGACCACTGGTTGAAACTGACTAAGAAACATAAAACTTTAGTATCTGCAAGATGTGTTTTATAGATATTGATCTGGTATTATATAGGAACTGCCTGATGTGCAAGAACTGATCACCCAAGTGAATGCAGAGAAATACTCCTTGCAAGCTGCTGCCATATTAGGTGAGTGGGGGCTTCATTTCTTCTGTCTTCCAAGTGTGGTCATCATAAATACCAAAGTGGCACCACACGTGGCAAATTTTACAACACTCTTTGGCCTTATGCATCTTTGTGTGTCACATTTAATACTCACAGTTACTTGGCTTGCTGATATTGTCAAATGTGCTAAGAAGATGGAAAAAAACAGTGGCTACATAGGGCTCTTCCTTCCCCCTGACATGTGGTTACATGCTGTTTCAGTGATCAGACTGTTGTCACATTATGAAAAGAAAGTATCTCAAGTTGACAGCTGAATCATATTTTCATTTACTTTTCTTATTTTACTGTCACAATCTAACAAGTCTATAGTAAAAACTGGTCTAAGATGGTCTTCTCTTCTCTTTAAAAATACAGTGAGCCTCCTTCACGGGATTGTTGACTCCTTTGCTCTCTGTATCTTGTCCCTCACCAAGTTCTTCCTCAAAGACAAATAACAACTTGGCAAGAGACAGGATGTGACAAAGACCTTAAAGCAGTGAGAAAATGATGGCCTTTATTCTCACCAAAATGCTACTTCATGTTCTACATTGTTTGTTCAGTTTAGATCCCATGTTTTTTCCAGTATGAGACCTATTTTTGCTACTGCAACCTTTTGCTCTTTGTTTATGTAGTGTCACACTTCAGCCCCCATCTACGATTCTGCCACCAGAATTATTCAGTTCTGACACTACATACAGCTCTTCTAAGATAACATCTCTTAAGATAACCTCTCCTTAAATATCTACTTGTAATTCCTTTATAAAATGAGTTACATTATGATAATGAAACAAGAGATAACTTCACTGTTCATGTGTTGCAATGAAAAGTGTTTTAATTATTTTTAGAGTTACTGAGAGTGTGCCCTCACTGCTTAGATGTATATTGTACCATACGCCAGTGCCTTGAAACATTATGATTATTTTACATAACAAGTAACTTTTTTAGTTGCTTTCAAATAGTGAGAAAGGAAACAGTTCCTTTTAAGACATCAGCTGTAACAGTAATTATTCTGTGGGCTTGGAACTGAACTAATTACTTTTCCAAAGTACATGCTTCCCACACTTTTGACATTATAAACATAAATCATAAAGGACAGCCAGATATGAAACGTGCGTGTATGAGAGAGAGAGGGAGGGAGAGAAATAACAAAACTAATGGGGAGGAATTGAAAACCACCACCATTCCCTCTCCTTTCTTTTTCAGAGAGAAAAAGCTCTGACTTTGACACTTCATACAAGCTGCTTCAGGCATTTCAGAATTTATTCATAGTGCATTTTGGAAGCCATTCTTACCTCTCTTTGTCTAGGTCTGTCTGTGTCTAGTAAGGTAGTTTTTTTACCAGCATCTCCATTTTCCTAAAGTGTTCTTGTCTCTTGCCCAGACGCAGATGATGGCCATGAGACTGAGTCTCCATCCCAAGTCAAAGATGGCAAGGTAAGTCATTTTTGATAATTCCAAACAGAAAATGCATAATTTTAAAATGATTAACAGAAAAGTCTGATTTCTTCTCAACTTACAGACTATTTCTTCTCAATTTAGACACAATTTCTTCTCAATATAGAAACAATGAACATATCTTTTTATTTATGTATACGAAACAAATGTTCAGTCATGCAGCTGTGGTTTACAAACAGTCTCTCACCAGAATTCGTCCTATTTATATGTTCACTCTCTCACTTTTAAATCTGAACTTCATAACCATGAGAAATGCAGACATTTTAAAAATGAAATTTAGAGGATTACTTGGTAGTCTAAGAATTAGCATCATGAGGAACAGAGGAAGTGGTTTTATGCTCAGTCAGATCATTGATCCATTTATTGCACAGCTGCCAGTTTTGACTAGCAACAGTCCTCCAGGTTTTCTGACAAAATTCTTCTCAAGATGTACTAGGGAGATCTCTGGTGATGCTGATTATGAGTACTAACCAGGTCCAGCTCTGCTTTGCTTCTGAAATGAGACAAGATTGGGCACATTCACACTGATAAGGGGTTTATATCTGTGCACAGATAAGAAAGATAATTTCAGGGAGGAAACCTTACATCTGAAGTGCTCTTTGAAGATGAAATATCTTTTTTCACTAGGAAGTCTTAACACTTGACTTAACACTATGCCATCTGTATTTGGGTGTTTTTGAGATTATGAGTTTTCTCTGCATGCACAGACTCTTGAAAGATTTTTTTGTTTGTTTGTTTCAAATATTCTAAACATATTGTTTGTGAAATAGGAGCTGATGGGAACTGAAGTTTCTGTTCAGATTTCTGCTAACCATGTATCATTCTAGCTGACATTAAACTATACTTTATTACATAGCAAATTTTGTTTCAGCTAAACTAATCATTGTTCTTGTTTCCTTTCCATATCCAGCCACTTTCTGAACGGTTTGAGACTTTCTGTTTGGATCCTTCTCTTGTCAGCAAGCAAGCTAGTTTGGTGCATTTCCCTCCAGAATTCCAACCAATACCATGCAAGCCTTTGTTCTTTGACCTGGCTCTCAATCATGTCACTCTTCCACCCCTAGAAGACAAAGTGGAGCAGAAGACAAAGAGTGGTCTTACAGGATATATCAAGGGCATCTTTGGATTCCGGAGTTAACCAGTGTCGCCTCACAGAGAGTGCTTATCTTCCTATATTTTGGAAATCTTCCAAAAGATTCAGACTTTAGCATACCTATGTTGAAATCCACATAGGAAGTTTTTAACATTTACCCAGTATTCTGTCTCTGTCTACCTGGTTTATTTGAAGCATTTCACTCTGAGAACATGCATATAATGTGATCTGTCTCCAGCAACATCTCAGCCTGAAGGAGTGAAATGAAGTCTCAAACCACTTCTGTGTAGTGGCTCAGGCAGCAACAATATCCACTTTATATGGGCTAGGTATCTCTACATTTGATTTAGTAGCCAACACTATACATTTAATTTTTCAAAAGTTAGTGCATCCCTCTGGATCATACAGAGCAGAGGCAAACCAAAGGCACAAATATGTATCTAGTCTGGATAGGACTGCCTAAGAAGAATGTGTGAAAACCAAAAGTTGAGTAAATTCTTGTGCTGCTTGCTATGTTTGGGTTTTATCTACAGCCATGTAATTTCTTTTCTTGTAGTTTTAGTTCCAGAACCTGCAGAGCTCTGAAATATTTGGATCAGGGTTGATAGACGGTGATTAAAATCGTTAAAGTAGATTGTATAAGCATACACTTTGAAGCCTTTGGTATAATCTTTCTTTACTGAGGCACTACTTCTTGTAATGATAGAATGTTTCTCAGAGGGTCTCCCTAGGAATATAAAAAGCCTTTGGATTCAGAAAGAAAAAGCCACTTATAATTACACTTTGTAAAACTCCTTACATTTCTTCCTTTCCCTCTTCAAATTAGCTGAAATCAGTAAATTGAAAGGAGTGTTTTGTTACATACTCTGTCTTTCATCCTTTCCAACACTTTACATTTGGTTGTTTTAGGGAGTCTCCATAGGGGAGAATAAGTAAATTGAGCCACTGGAATCTTAAGCAATAAAGATCTTAGCCATGTGTTCATGGGCACATCTTTCCATGAGAGCTTTTAACTGTGCTGTGGAAGTCCACATATCTTTGTGTGAATATCTAAATATTTGTGAACCTAAATTGCACACAGGACTTTTCCACAAGCAGTTATTTAATCTAGTTTGTCTGAAATATTTAGTTAGCTTAGTTTAAGTTAGTTTAAAGTTCATCTGAAGCATTAGTTCATCAGATGGCCCTTATCTATATTTTAGTGTTCATATTTTTCTCATTCTGTGTTCCAGTTTTGTTCTGTTTCATGGGATTGTTGGGAAACAGTATTAAAACTGGATTATTCAGTTATAGAAATACTCCACAAATGCTTCTCATTCAGCTTTGAGTGAGTAAACAGCAGAAAATTGTAATTTTCAGATTAAAGAACAATCGGGTTTAATTATTATCAATTATTGGATTTGTTTACCATGTATATAAAGATAACCCCTTTCTGCAGGTCCCCCATCTGTTTTAAAATATGTATATGAAATGGCCTTTCTGAACTCTGTGAGAGGGAATTTTACAGAAAAAAATATTGTGAGAGAAATGGAAGTAAAGAGTATTTTTTAATTTTATCAAGTGGTAAAATTTCAGACAGAGATGAAGTCTCTTTAGCCAGTGATTGATCAGGTCTGTTGAAAGTCAAATGGAAACAAGATATAGGTACAATGGCTGCAGCCCATTGTACTTTCTCTTTCTGGCAGTGTGCCTATTAGTGTTTTGTTAATTATCCTTTGCTTCAAGTTCCCTAGTCTTCCTGTATTCAGATCTGCATTAGATTTGGGAATTGTGTTCCTCTTAAAGTAGCAAACTAACTTCACTTTGTTTTGCCTTTCACCCCAGGCCTGTGGGCACGACAACTGGGTACATTCCACTCCCACTGCTTTTGTCTTTGTTTGCTGTCACAGATGGTTAAAACTTTCTTTGTTAAACAAATTGTGGCACAAAACATTAGTGACACAGAAAAGAGATCCTGAAACAATAAAGACTTATTCCTGCCTTCTGAAGGGTATGTTTTTAAATTGCTGAGCCTTCATTTTGATACTTTCATAATTGAAAAACCGCCTTTTAAAACTATTAGACATAAATAGTAATAGAAGAGTAAAATTAACAGGTGAAAATTGCAGTAAAAAGCTTCCTGCCACATAGAGGTGTTGATTGCGTCTTCCCAGCACCACCTATTCACCTTAAACTAACCAAAAATGGATCAGAGGTATTCTAGGGTGTTATAGTGTGTACTTCATCCTCATGTAGTTTCATGTTTAGTATGAATCAGGCTTGAAACCTCTGAAATTCTTTCTCTGTTCCTTATGTTTTTTGTAATATGTTTCTGGCAACTCTACTGTAGCAATGTGTTTGTCCCTGGATCTACTTCAGGTATAATTACCTGTTGTTCTCCATATAGCATTTGGAGTGGAACACTTGCATATTATCAAGGGACTCCTGTAGAATTGTGAGGGACACCACAGCATTTCAGGACAGATTGTGCATCAGAAATAGATTCTTTTAATAGGTTGTTAATGTGTTTTACTCCCAGTTTGTGAGTGGCTGAAGGACACAAGTGTTACAAAATGATCTAAAGATAGTAAATTTGCAAACTATGGCTGCCTAAATGGCTAAACCAACTAGTGTTATAAAAATGTGTTGGTGATCCTTAAATCATGTCAAGAGACATTTGTTAAAAGTAGAATGTTGAATCATAAAAATAAGTTTGCAATTCGCAATAGTCAGTGTACAGGTTCTGAGTAATTTAGACCTACTAGTATCTCTCAGATGAGAAACTAAACTACTGTTAATATATTCATTAGTGATGTCATTATCTGAAATTTTATTTATTTTGGCCTGCTGTTTACTACATTTCAAAATGCATGGGTTTTAAAAAAAAATTGATCAAATTCAAGTTCCTTCTAAAAGGTAAAGAAAATGATTTGCAAGGGCTAAAAATACTCTGAACAGATTTGGCTAAAAACTGGACATCACTTGCTATAATATGTATGTGTATGAATTGGTTAGTAGCAGAGCTGCAATCTGTTGTGTCCTATTATCTGTTACTGGGTCTAAAAATACATGTCTTTTCCTTCCGTTTGATCAGGTTGATATTTAGACATCTTCCAAATGGTAAACAAGATTATTGGCAGGGCTAAAAATATTTGGCTTATGAGTATGTTTTTGTTGCTGTGTCTGGGCTTGTAAGTTCTATAACAATCAAGGATTAATAGATAAATGCAGCTTGGGTAGGTTGAGAGCATAATCTGATGTGAGTATCTTGGAAAAATGAAGAAGTAGAAGTAGAAGAAGTGGTGTTAAGAACAGAGATGGAGAAACAGATAAGCTTGGTGATGTGACACCTTTTGGGTGGGAGGTCTATTTAGGCAATTGAGATGTTCAGTCAAGTCAACAGCCTAAGGTCAGAGATAGCATTTGCCTTTTACCACTATCTCCCCTTTCAAAGCTGCCTTAAAGTGAGAGACTGCCCCATGCTGCACACCATCCCTGGGATTGTAGCAAGGACCTCAGTTAGGGGGAAATGTGCTCAAACATGCCTCAGGCATCACATACAACACAGATGTATTTGAAAACAGTTTTCATTGAGAGCTCGGTCATCAGACTTATCACACTGTGGTTGCAATTTGGATAGAGTAGTTAGAGAATCATCATTCCTGATCTAAATACAAGAGATGGGGGGAAGTTGTGTCCCAAAATTGAAAGCTGCTTAACAATGACTTGACCTTTACCTCTTGCTTCCTCCTTCGCCCAAACATTTGGGAATGTTAGAGTCAATAAAATAGAATTTTTACTCTTTCACAAGTGCTGGTATTGATGTGTGAATGTAGCTGTCAAGAACAATTTGTGTTCTGTGGGTTTTTCTCATTGTCTTGCTTACTTTTAGACAAGATAAAAAGGTGCAGACGAACTTCCTTTATTGTGATTAGCATATGCTTTGTGCTGGAACTTGTTAAGCCTGCCCATAATTGTTGAGAATTCAATTCATTGTGTTTGTTTAAAATCAGTTGTCACTGAAAAGGAAAAAAGACTCATCCAATTCTCTGCTGCTGAATATATCTCCTGCTGCTAGGAACAAAAATATTGTTCAACAGCACACTTGAATTACCTTGGTTTCAGTCATTGAATAGTTTCAGTACAGAGGACGTCATCGCTGAAAGTAAACTCTATACTTAGTCACAACTCACTACAACCTTTGAGACATAGAAATGCTTTTAAAACTCCATGTGAAAGAGTTATGCACAAAAAACCCCCAGCTATCACTATCTGCACCCTAACAAAGCTGAGATAAATGTTTCTTTCATGATCTACTGCTATATCTTCAAAGTAGCCAGTGAGTTTAATTTGATTTATTTGATTTTACACCACCTTTCTGTGAGACCTGAGGCAGCTCATAAAAACAACCAGCTAAAACCTAACAATTAAATTTTAAATACAATTGAAAGTTAACACATTAAAACGATAGATTATAAACAGTAAAATCATTAAAGGCATTCAAAAAAAATTAGAGCACACACACATCCATAAGAAGACTTCCTGCAAGCAGTTGTTAAAAACCTAAAACAAAAGGTCTTTGCCTGCCGGTGAAAGGAGATCAGGGAGGGTGACAGCCTAGCCTCGGAAGATGGGGGCAGACACTGAGAAGGTTCTTTCCCATCTCCTCACCAAAGTGAGGTGATACGGGCAGGACTAAAATAAAGTTCTGACTTATGGATCTTAAGATTCTGGCAGATCCATACAGGGAGATAAGAGTCATTCAGATAGGACTTTACAGTCCATGACCAGCATCTTGCATTGTGTCTGGAAACTGATAGTCAGTGAAGCTGTTTTAACAAAGAAGCTGTATGCACCTCCATATGAATGACATTGATAGTGGTTTGCATCTTTCAAAAGCAAATCCTGTTGTCAGAATGGAAAGAGAAAATCATTATAGATGAAAATATTTATTTTATTTTTTCAAGATGTATAAATACTTTGTGCATAAATACTCTTTAAGTAAAATAATGGTAAAAATTCATCAAGAAGTTTCATATACCTGATAATCTACTGATGAGGATAATCTTGATGAAAAGGTGTGTCTGTGCCATGTTGATTTTTCTGTGGAGAACATTTTGGTATGGTCCTTTGCATGGTAATTGCCCACACCTAGGTGAATCTGTGGAGGACCTTCTGACAATCATCTTAATTGATGAGTAGGTTTATGCCGGAGGATGTGGTTTTCAGGGTTCCTCGGCTGTGAGCTATCTAGAGGCTCACCGACCCACTGGGCTGGAATTGAAGTAGGACTTCATATTCTGACCCAAAGTGGACCAACTGCCAGCGTAAGTTGTTTGACAACTGCTTCCTCAGGCCATTCCCAATTTGTCATCTAGTAGTAGTACTCAGAACTCAATGAAGTTTTTCAGAATGAGATGTAAGGCACTGCAGTAGATCAGAATATGAGTGAACTGAGGATGTCAGCTTTTATACCAGACTCAACTTGTGGAAGGTGCCAGTTGCACAGAGACCACCTGAAATTAATGAGAAGTCCAAAGCAATTGCTTCACCCACAGGATGAGCCTCCTCCTTCTGTGACACTACTAATTCCTATAAGAGGAGGTTGAATCCTACTACAACCTCAACCAGTGCAAGTTCTGCCACAGGAAACATGATGTTAAGGTATTTCCCCTAATGATTGTACGTTATTTAGCACTTGCACTGAACTTTCTTCGCCATTGTGTTGCCCACCCATTCTGAACAGAGCCTTTTGGAGTTATTTTATCATAAAGTATTTCAGTAGTTAATTCTCTGAATAATTTGATGTTTTCTGCAAACTTAATCACGATGTTCACTGCTGGCTCCACTGATGTATGAGAGTAAAAGCCTCAGTACAGAGCCTTTAATATGAAAATGTATTCTTGCTCAGAAGAAGGTTTCTTTTGACATCAGTTGTTGGGAAGCAACCGGCACAACCACAGTTCCCTAGCGTGATTAGTGAGTCCCAAGCGCCAGTGTGACAGGAGAGATGCTGGCTAGATTTTCAGTTTCCATGCAGTGCACTTCTTGTAATCAGTGTGGGCTCCTGCAGTGTTCTTCCTCCCTCTACAACAGCAGCACAGTGGGCCTTTTCACACTGCAAAATCATAGCACATTGATTTCACTCTAAACTGCCATGGCTCCATCCTATGGAATCCTGGGGTTTGTAGTTTGAGAAGACACCAGGGGAGCTCTCAGGCAGAGAATTCCATACACCCCTCTCTGAACTCCAAATCCCAGGATCCCATTAGATGGAGCCAGGGCAGTTTCAGGGGAATCAGCAACACAATTGTGTAATGCAAAATGGGGAATGGAAATGGCTTCCTTCGCTCTTTATTTTTTCCAAGCTCAAAATAGAGAATGTTGAAACTCTAGTATATTTTTGGTGATCAGACACTGATGGCTGAGGAAACTTGATAAACAGGAAAGAAGGGAAAGAGCCACTGATCTGTTTATGGTAGCGTCAGTTCACCTTAGAACCCTTTAAAGGGAAACCTTTAAACTACCTTAAGTCCCAGTTGTGGGGAAAAGGGGCAGTATGGGTGATGACAATGATGATGCCACAAATGTGGGCAATATATGGCTCTACAGATGTTGGTGGATCATTACTTCCACCATCCCTCACCACTGGCTATGCGAATCAGAACTTGGAAAGTAGTTTTTGAAATTACTTTGTTCTTTTTTAAATTAAAAATAAAATTTAAACTACACAACTACACTAAACAAAAACAACTGATTACAACAACTAATAAATAAAAAAACCTACACCAACACCTACAAAACACTATGTATTACATAACAAACAACTAACACTACAAATATTTAAAAAGATGGTTTCCAACTTCCCCAACATAGACTTTTAATCACATATAAAACTCTTAAGTACAAATATCATTCAAATATTTCCACTGCTATTTTTCCCAATGTACTAATTACAAAATCCTACAATTGGTATATTACTCTCTTTCTCTTGCAAGAACTATATTGATAGATCCCAATCTTCCAGAAAAGTCACCATAGTTTTTGCTCTTATCCATGTTGTTAATTTATCCATTAAGTAGTTTAGTCAGTCCTTTTTTGATGGATACAACTATCTTAAACTATCTTACTGGAGTTGTCATATATTGCAGTATCTTGCCATATTTCTTCTCTGATGATTTGTTTACAAATCCCAAAAGGTACAATTATAGTTTGATCAAAACGTTGGTTTCCAAAATCATCATCAATCATCATCATCATCATCATCATCATCATCACAAAATACAGTTCATTCAGAATTTTTTGGCCTTATTGCATGTATGAAATTACTTTGTTCCCATTAATCATTTCAGTAGTTCAGAAATATCTCATTGTCGTTCCTTGCTGAAAGGTAATGTGTTACTTTACTTTTTCTAGTCCTAGATTTTTTTTTATTCCTTTCTGTGACTTTTTTTAAAGAGAGAAAAAGAAAATCTCTTAGCACTGATTTAAAAAAATATCCTTCAATATGTCTTTAAAGCTTAAAAAAATACCATTTGTGTGGAAACGTTTGGAAATGACTAGATAAACAGTTACGCATTACACCAAGTAACATCACTCTTATTCATTACATTACTTTTGAAATGTTGCCTTCATTACATTACTCACAACTTGATACTTCCAGTTTCTGGCCAGAGCTGATGGCCATTCTGTCCAAGACCATCTGAGGGGTAGCAAGTTACCTACCGTGGCCTTAAAGGAAAGAGGAATGGCTTCAGCCAACAGGAGGATGACAATGATTTGTGATGGCAAAGGGTGAATCCCAATCAAAGCCAAAGCACAACAGGAAAAAAGCTCAATTATCATTTCTCATCTCCACCCTCAGGAGCCTACCTCAAGCAGGATTGCGGGTGGGGGAGAAGCAAGCTTCACAGAGGCCTGACCTATCCTTCCATTCCCATTTCCACTCTCTCCATCACTCACTTTTCCTGTCTGCTACTTTCTCCATCTACCACTCAAGAGATAACTCAGCTTTATAGCAGGCATGACTGAAACTTGCTTGCAGCATTAGCATGATGAGGGAAGGAAGAAGAACAAGGGAAATGCTAAATATTCTGGGTGCCGCTCAGGAAAAGCTTGGCACTCTTGTGTTACATTGGCTGGGAAAGAAGATTGATCTCTATCTCCAACTTATGTCATTGGTTTTTACTTCTGTAACATCACAGACCAATCAACTACTCCATGTTCTGTTTTTCGTTCTCCATTTTACACAATTTTCATTCACAGTTTCACCATTCAGGACCCAAGAATATCCCGCCTGGCTGCTATTACCAGGTTGCTCTCTTTTTGCTGGCAAGCAAAAGCTTCCCTATCTAAACAGACATTCAGGCCTTAACTGGTTGGGGAAGAGGGATACGCAATGAGTGTGTTTTTTTAAAATACATAAAATATGTTTGTTTGTTTCTAATTCTTTTTAAGTCGATGTTCTAAAAGTTGTTGTTTACCTGGATTGTATCACATATCATTTTAGCTTATATTGTTTTAACTTACATTTTGAGTTCCACTTTGAGTTTTATTTCAGAAGAATGGTAGGATATAAGTCAAATAGCAACAGTTGATTTCCCAATGAATATGACTGTTCCTCTCTCCCAATATAATCACAGACCTTGCTGATTTTCAGTGAATGCTGCAGATCTCGTGTCTATAGTTCAGGTGAGGGGCAGAATATTATTGTATTCACCCATGAATATACATATAAACTGCTATGTCTCGGTATCTGTGGTGTTTGCTAACAATTACTGTTGTTGTTGTCATCATCTTTATTTCTATCCTGCTTTTTGCCCAGCATTGGGTCTCAAAGCAGCTTACATATTAAAATAATGCAATTTTAAAGTATAGAAACAGTATGTATTAAAACAAGATTGACTATACACTGGCGTATTGAGAGGGAGTGGAGGGGTAGGGCACCCCGGGCGGCATGTTGTGTGGGGTGGCGCTGAGCAACCCTCCACATGCTGGCAGATATCCAGTGACTAGATGGGCACTGGAGGTTCCCAGAGAGGTCTGCTGGAGGGGTGTACCACCCCGGGAAAGGAGGCTGTCCTTTCCCTGCTCTCCTCCCCTCCCTCTCTCCCTCCCAATCTGGAGTCAAACCTGTTTCCAGCCAAAGCAGCAACACCAACACCGGCAGATTTCTGGGTCAGGCAGAGGAGGAGGGAGGAGAAAAGGAGGAGAGGAGAGGAGGGGCCCCAAGGTGGTGGGGAGAGGCACCCACCTTCCCCCCACGTCCAAGACTGGGGATGAGCCCAGCGCAGCCAACCCTCTGAGGAGGAAGGGGAGGAGAGAGAGAGAGAGACAGAGGGTACTTGCTGCTGCAGGAATGCTGGCGTGTCTCTGAGTGTGTGCAGAGTGCCTCCACTGAGTGCGAACGCCCAGAGCCCAATCACCCAATGCCAATGGAGCAGTTTTTATTTGTTATTTTGAATAGATCCTCCCTTCCTTGAGAGGGGTGGCAAACTCAGGGACCACCCCCAGGTGGCAAACTCAGAGACCACCCCCGGGCGGCAAACTCAGGGACTACCCATGGGCTACAAAAGCTCTAGCTATGCCACTGTGACTATAAAAGAATTAAAACAGCTAAAAAGAGATTAAAAAGCAATTAAAATTAAATTTAAACAGAACAGCACCCCCTAGCTTGTTCTTTAAAGATTTTCTATGTTAAAATGCCTACCTGAGTAAAAAGATCATTGCCTCCTCCTGGAATCCTGTCAAATAGTTTGTATGGCCTATTCCACGCTTTACAGTTCCAGACGTTACCAGCTGCTGAAGGACCATCATAACTTTTGTTGTTTCCTTTCCCCAGTCAGATGCATTTTGTTTCTCTCTCTGCCTTTCATAATTTTGTTATGCCCTCTTTGAAAAAGAATCAGCAGAGCAGCACCCAATTACTTACAATTTGTCTTCAGTGTGAACTAAACTTTCTTAGGGTGCTGAATTTCTGGTGTTTGTCTATTGCAGGAGTAGAAATTATGTAGCCATCCAGATTGGAATACAGAAGGAAAATAAATATAACAATGCGTAAAGCTGAGATCTGTTGATATGATCTCTATATCTGAAATATAGCAATGACAGGCTATAACATAAAGAGTAAACACTACAGAGTAAAATTAAGGGATGGACCAACTGAATCCTCGGATCCTCGAATCCTCAGCAAGGATTCGAGATTCACAGATCCAAATCCCCACACCAAATAGGCAAACCGAATCTTTAGAATCCACCAAATAGTTTGTTTTTAAAAATTGGCACCTCTGGGCCCCCCCAAAGGCCTGGCTGGCCAGCAGGCCCCTGGGCGTGTGAAAATCACAGCATAAAACCGTGTGTGCGTACACCAGAGCCTACCTGTGCCCACTGGGCTGCTGCCTGTGCCCGTTGGGCTGCTACTTGTGCCCACTCACAGGGCTGCATGTGCCCGCTCACAGAGCTGCCTGTGCCCACTGGGGCTGCCTGTGCCCGCTTGTACTGCCTGTGCCTGCAGCTGCCTCCCTCTGCAAGGTAATAATGTCTATTCTTTTGACTTGAGACTGGAGGGTAGAGATTGGGAATTATTGAGGCTGAACTAGAGACTTGACTTGAAAGTCCCTTGCAGAACTTGAGACTGGACCTGAGGGTAGAGAATTGAGACTGGACTAGAGGCTGTTGTTTGTTTGTTTGTTTGTTTGTTTGTTTGTTTGTTTAAGTGCCTTGTTGCAAGACTTGAGACTTGACTTGAGACTGCAGGGTGTAGAATTGAGACTGGGCTCGAGGCTGGTGTTGTTGTTTTTTAACCGCCTTCCTTGTTGCAGGAACCTCAGACTTGTCAAATTTTGCTTCAAAAACACTTTTCAGCAAATGTTTTCTTTCCCTTGCTTTTTAAACCCCTTTTGAAAAAAGGATTCAAAAGATTCGAGATTCATGAGATTTGTGGATTCCCAGAACCTTCCAGGGATTCAGATCAGGAAAATTCTGGATTCGTCCCATCTCTAGTAAAATTCTATACTAAGAATTCACAGATGCCCTCTAGAAAGCATATTTGGGGAAGGAAACAAACAAAGATGAGTGAGTGAAGTACAGAGCTACACTCTCTCCCCAGGTATTTCTGGCTGTGCCCAGTTGCCTTCATTCAGCCTGATAGACAGTCTATAGAAAATCAGAGAACTGTTTGCCTTCTCTTACTGCTCTCTGTCCCTCCCACTCCTGGACTTTGAGGAAGTGGGACAGCGCTGGTGAGCGCTCCTTTTGATCAGAGCAGACGTTTGATGTGTGCAAAGGTTGGGGTGTTGGTAAGTGTCCAGAAAACACCTTCTTTTTCTCACAGTGGCAGCCTCTTCTTGCAGCCCTTTCTTTTATTTCTCCACATCGCCCAGTGCTTTACCTTCCCCAAAGGAATTTGGGCCAAGTTATGGAGAAGGACACCTGTTTCCATGACTGCCTTTCTCATGTA
The DNA here is from genome assembly GCA_948474755.1 of Ctenosaura bakeri. Lineage (NCBI taxonomy): Eukaryota > Metazoa > Chordata > Lepidosauria > Squamata > Iguanidae > Ctenosaura > Ctenosaura bakeri. Next base: position 181,425 of record CAOLHI010000849.1, read on the forward strand.
AGTTTGCTCTGAGTCACCCCGGGAGGCATTGTGGACTTCAAACGTGCTTTGTACCAGTTCCTGTCCAGGTCTCTAGACCTAAATTCCTTTTCTTCTTTGCAACGTTGAACAACAGTAGAGAGGGTGAGGCACTGCGGAACTGGTTTGAATCTGCCGTTCCCAGGCCCGCCCTTTTCAAGCTGTCCTGAACATAACAGAACAAGGCACCCATGAAGTGTGCACCAAGTGGGAGGTTTGAGAATTATTGTGCCTCCCGTTCTAAGGGATAGCCTCGCTCTTTATTGGCTTTCAGTCTCTGTCACAAACATTTATGTTCCTAACCCATTTATAGGGGCAGCGTTGATGTTAATGTCATGGTTTGAAGAACTGCATTTTCTTCATCTCCATTCCACTAATTTGGATGGTTTTCTTTCTACATCACATTAACCAAATTGCAGGAACATAAAATGTAATGTTAGCCACAAAATTCAACTTTCCCTTAGTTAGTTTCTTGAAGTTCCTTAACTTTTCTTTTTTAAGAAGATGGCCTCACTTGTTTAAAATCCTGTCCCTGAGTTGCATATCTATATGTTCTTGTTTTTGTTGTTATATTTAAATGGTTATAATTCAGTCTATTTCATTAAACTATTATAATTTAAAATTTTAGCATGTGATTATATTTTAGTTATTATAATTTAAAATGGTACGTAATGGATCTGAAGTGGACTGTTTCCATTGTTGCGTGCCTTCATTTCAAGCTTATGGCAAACCTATCAGAGGGTTTTCTAGGCAAGATTTTTCAGACAGAGGTTGCCTTTGCCTTCCTCTGAGGCTGAGAGAGTGTGACTTGCCCAAGCTCACTCAGTGGGTTTCCATAGCTGAGCAGCGATTTGAACCCTGGTCTCCAGAGTTGTAATCCAACACTCAAATCATTATGTCACGCTGGCTCTGAGGTGGATTGTAATCCGTTAGAAAGGATGCTTTTGTTAGGCTTAAGGGTATCACAGAATTATTGGACTAAAACTAATTGATACTCCCAACTGCAGTAGAGCCATTGAATCAATAGGCCCTATGTAAGTGGTTGGGTTATATATTCCCAGAAAAGCTTCACAATTTCCCAGTCGAGCTACTAAAGTGGGGGCTACACGGCTACTCCTCTGGGAGCTGATAAAAGAAACACCAAGCTTATCATTTTAAATTCCTTCCTACTCAGAGGTATTTGTCAAACACCTGTATTTTATTATCCTTACTGATACCATTATTCTCCCAAACATTTGAGCAAACATTTTTAGAAGGTATGATTGAATAGGAAGCTGTGTTTTAGGTTCATCAGATGACTAATTCATTCTATTCTCTCAGTTGGTTTTGAAGGTGTGGTGAATTTGGAGAAGTGTTTTTGTTTCAACTGTGTTTTTGTAGTCTTTCAATTATGCATTGTATTTTATTGTATTTTCATATTGTGAAGCACCATAAGAGGTAACTGCATAAACCACTGTTTTCAAATGCCATAATAAATCAGTTCTGAGAACCAGCATGGTGTAATGGTTTGAGTAAGACTAGGACTCTGGGAGACCAGGGTTCAAATCCCCACTCAACTATACAAGCCTGCTGGGTGACCCTCGGCACATTACACTCTCTCAGCCTCAGAGGAAGGCAGTGGCAACCGCAATCTGAATAAATCTTGCCAAGCAAACCCCATAATAGGGTCACTTTAGGGTCGCCATAAGTTGGGAAACTACTTGAAAGCACATAACAATAACAAAACCCCATTTATATGCCCGTTCTCATATGAGAACGTTACTGGGTTATTCAGAAGTTACTTCATGTTGTAACATTTCACTTACAATGTATTGAAACTAGACATCTTGTTTTACCTAGGTCAGTAGACCCATCCATGTTGTCATTTGAATTGTACATTTCCCATGTCAGGTGATTGACCTTTCCTTGATATTTCTGAAGGCAACTCAGGTGAAAGCCTGTTAGATGGTATTTCTGAAATGTACTTTGAGTCTTTGGTTTGGTGTGACAGCTAGTATATATGTTACATTCTTTCAGTATGTAGTAAGTGTACGCTGGGAAGTAACTGTGAACCCCGGCTCTCAACACAAATTGTGTGGTTGGATGGTAGGACTCATAATTTTGCATATTATATTGGTACTGTCACAAGAAAAAGGCATAACACAATACCGAATGTCATGAAAACATTCTTTCCTCATAGCATTGGCTTATGTCAGGTGCCTGTCATAATGTGGTGAACTTCTAGAGCAGAAGGAGGCTAGGGCCATTTCCATACCACACTGTTATAGTGCTATTATTCCACTTTCAACCTCCTGTGGAATTCTGGGGTTTGTAGTTTACTAAGGCCAAAGACCTCCCTGGCTGAGAATTCTTAATTGCCCCTCCCTAAACTGCAATCTCCAGGATTCCATAGGATGTTGAAAGTGGAACAATGGCACTATAACAGTGTAATGCAGAAACAACCAAAGTGTGGGGCCACATGTGGCTCCCAGGGCCATTTTCATGCCACCCAGACCCTCTAGGTGTTTTTTAAAAATGAAAAAAAAAATGATCCCAAATGCTTCAAAATACCTTCTCGGAGGTGCTGGGACAGTTCCATTCCATTTTAGGGCTCCCCAGGTAAATTCATGCCCAGGAGAAGGTTTTTTCTTTTTTTTGAAACAGAAAGTAAGCAAGAAGTTACTTTTGCTCACTTCCTGTTGTTAAAAGGGCTCTTCTTGGGTCTAAAAATGGCCCAGGAATGCCCCAAACATGGTGAGAAAGACCTCATGTCTCTCAGAATGCATTTTGGGGCAATGGGAGGCAAAAATAAAAATAAAAAAGCATTTGTGTTTTTTTTACAGGAATTGATACAGTGGGGACTTAGTGCAGTCCTCTAACCTTCTTCAATTCTCAGGCCTGTTCTAGAGTCTCTATATGCCCTCCATAAGAGATGTGGATAACTGCATAGAAAGAGTTAACTCTAAAGAGTATCCACTTCTTCCATGTTGTTCCAACCTGGTAGGTTAATGTGTGTGGTCTCCCCTTAAGCACATACTAACCTGCAGACTTTCCAATCCCTCTTTCCTTTTCATAGGCAACATTTTGCTGCAGGCTCCCATTAAGAGGCACTCTAAGGAGTTCTATAGTCCCTTCTAAGAAACCAGTTGGCCACTGCTGAGTAAAGTCTGAATTCAGTGAAGTGGGGTACAACAGGCAGGTGTAGCAGGATTCTGATGCTTCCAGAAGAGGGAAAATGCTGGTTTTAGGTGGGAATAATAATTAGGTGTGGAGTCCTCCATTTTGGCATCATGCCATGGCAATCCTCTTCGCTATACATTTTTTTCCTGGTAGGCATGATATTTGGTATGGGCATGGGCTTGATGAGCAGCAAAAAGTTACATGCTATTTGGTTCTATCAACAGTGAGACCACACAGACAGGGTCCAAACACAAGTGAGAAGGCTGTGTTACCCCAAAAGATAGGGGACCTAGAGGTCCACCAGCAGCAGCAATGTCTCTTTACAAATTGAGGGGAATTATAGTTCAATGGAGGCCCGCAAAGAGAAAGGGGGTAATAGCAGGATCTTTTATCCTGTGTATATCAGTACTAACTGTAGGACTTCAGTTAGAGGTTTAAACAAGGTGTTTTTATTGGAAATTAATAGACACACACACAAGAAATCAAGCAGTCTCACAGACCATACAAAACTAGTGAAGAGAGAAGCAAGAAAGGTTGGATAGAGAGAGATTTTGTGTATATAGGGTGTTATTTACCAGTCCTGGAATGGAAGATTGAAGAGAAGTGGCTCAAACATGAGAGTTTGAGGGCAGTGTGGAGGAATGGAATCTGGGGTGCAGTGATGCCCAAAGTGCTAGCAAAATACCAGAGTTGGATCTAGGGTTTAAATACCCTTTATCCTACGCTGAAAGGGTAAATGTTAATGGCTCTCTGGCAGAGTAAACAAAAGAGAGTCTGGAATGGGCTGATCATCTTACTCTGGATGACAAAACATTGATGGGAATCCTGACAGCCTCTTAATGTCTTGGTTGGGTAAGGTGAATGGGGAAGGTCTCTGTAGGAAATGCACATAGGAGAGATGCTTGCTTGCCACACCAGGGCAGTTTTGTTTACTATTGTATTCGGATATTGGGTGATGGATATGATTAGTGGAAGCCCATTAACGCTGAGCTTTCCTGCATTCTTGACCTTATGACCTGGCCATGCTGAAGCTATCCTGACCTAGCTCAGGCTTACAGCCAGTGTCCTGCTTGCTATGTGTCTCCCAGACAGAAGTGTCCAGTTTTTATATGAAAATGATATTTCTTGCCAATTTTGCTGTTCCACAGGATGGGGTGTGTAAGGAATGGTAACAATCTGGGCTTGGCTGATCAGATCTGATGCACTGTGCTAAGGCTAAATCTGCAATGTTCATCCAGTATTATCTTTTTTTCCTGTGTCCACAAACAACTGTCTTTGGTTTGTTGTGTCAGGTAGGCTAACGCTTTCAAAAAGAAAAATCTACCTAGAATCAGTGAGGCACAAATGTGTTTTAGGCAGCTGGTGAGTCACATTTTTGCTGAAATAGGTGGAGCCAGGAGAATGCAGGAGGAAAAACACCTCTTCTGCTTAATGCCTGCCTCTCTTCCATGCTCTTTGACTCTAAGAGTGTAGTTCTGTGTTCATTCATTTTGGAGTAAACCACACAGAATACAATGAGCCTTACTTCTGAATAAACACATATACAAGTGGACTGCACAAGAAAGCTTGATAGTATTTCCACTCACTTCCAGCACTAACATTGCTGAGGGGGGCAGATCCAGGTTTTGGGTGTCCCAGTGCTGCCCTTGTTGTCGCTTGTTTTGAGTATAGGAATCCACACTCCACACAGATGTAGGGTTTCTTGGTCTTGGGGCCTGGCCTTGTTCTCCAGTCCTCAGGGTGAGATGAGGAATCTCAAGGCAAGAGTGCTGCCTTGAAAAGTGTGTGTGCATGTGTATTTTCCTCATTTATTACACGTAGTGTTTTTTTATCTGAGTAGCAACCTGTATGCAATTGTGAGTGACACCTAGTGTATCATGGGCCCCATGGGTTGGGCCCTAAAGTCTCAGGTCCTATGACAGTCTTAATCTGGCAACCCTACATAGTTGTCTTCAATTGATATTGTTTATCAAAACCTCTTGGAACACAGAGCAACATCTGACTTTAAAAGAAACATAAATAGCTTCACTCAAATAGACCCAAGATCATCCTGACCTCTGAGGAGGCATCATAGGCCCCAGCTGGTCTTACAGCCTGAATGTGAAGGCATCCCCTTCCGTTCCTCCTACAAGGCCAACTTAGCAGCACTGAGTGTGTCTGAATGTACATCTTCATACCTTCCAGCTGTCTTGATTTGGCAGGGACAGTCCCAATTAATCCACTGTTGTTCCACTTTTTCAGCTGCTTTTTAAATATCCCAGTTTCCCTCTCTTCCTCTCACATCCTCCTTTTGTCCTCAGCTTACTTCACTAGGTGAAAACTTGAGTTCAAAGTATAAAAGCAGTTTGCATTCAATTAGCTCAGCAAAGGGGAGGGGAAATGAGAGAGCTGAATCTTGTTCTTCCCAGTAAAAACTCAGGCAAAAGGAAACTGCGGCAACCTCTCCTAGCTTGTGTATTCTTCCTCACTGATAACTTTTGCCTTCTTGACCACACTAATGTTTCTAGGCCACATGTGTCCTGGTTTTCAATCTGTGAACTGTTGGAGGGTATGCCTTTGAAAGAGGAAGAAAATAACAGATTGTTTACTTTACTGCCTTTGTGTTTGGCCCAAACAGGAAAAGAAAATGTATGCAAGCAAGCAGGCACACAGGGGCTGCAGCCTCTTTTTGTTTTCACCTGCATGCTTGCCCACATGGTCCACAGAAGAAGGGTAACGAGTGAGCAGAGGGCTTTGGTTGGTGGTCATTCCTCATCCACAATTTTGACAAGGCTGACCTTTGACTATGAGCACTTGCTAAAGACTAAGTGCATTCTGATTTCATTAAGTATGTATATTTTCATGATCACACCTCATTCCATTGTCAAAACTTGTAAGATGTAAAGATTCGGAGAATATTGGCAATTTATTTAACCAGAACCAGTTCTCTTGATTGAAAAGGAGCCTTCTGCTTCTTCCAAACAAGTCCTTTATTGGTAGATAATGATCAAATTCAATGCAAACTCAGTCTGTATTTAACAACAGCTATACACAGGAGGAAAACAGCTAATGTGCCCAATAAGTGGGCATTGTTGTTGAAGGCAAGATCATATGTACACCACTATGGGTCCTGGTGGCTCTGTCCTGGCACATCTCCCCAACTTACCCTGAAAAGCCTTTTGCTAGACTTTGCCATATCTTTGCCTAGCTACCCACACTCTGTGGTGCTGATAGGTATGGCTTGTAAAGCAGAAGCTATGAGATCCAAGAGAAGCAGAGGAGGTGAGGGCGATCTGACTGTGACATCTATCACCTCATTGATCACCAGGGTCAATTCAGCTGATCTGGCTGGCTAGGTGAGTGTCCTCTTCCTCCGTCACAACTCCATGTGCATCCCTCCAGAAGCTGCGTGCTTGGTGGAAGAGGACGACTATCCCAAATAGAAGGAGTGTATCGTTCTTCAGTCAAGGGTGTACGATAGCTGTGCTCCCCTGCTAGAACCTCCAAACAAGAGAAGCTTAAGCAATATTGCAGCAGTAGGCATTATTCGGTTGGCCCTTTCTAACATCTCTCTGGATGCCAAATTATAATGCCTCCTCACACATATTCCTGATCTTACTAACAGCCACAGACTCATCAGTCACATATTTCACTTGTTTTAGCACTGTTGGTTTTTACCTTTGAAAATTTGGGTCATGATTGTCTCAGGAAATGTCCCCTTCTCACATGAGTCCTCTGGCACATGTTCTATTCTTAGGATTGGGCCAGCAATATGAGAGACATCCCCATGGTTGCCATGAACCCCTGAGTCAGTACATTAGAGGCCTTAGCATGAATGTTAAAATCATCCAGTACCAAGTTCATGGTAACCTTCAGGAGAACACTTGAAGAGATAATCTCAGCCAGCCCATTAGGGAGGAAGCTGGGCAGCCATATTCAGTCTGGACAATGGTCCTGTTTGGGTGTATTTCCTGGACTCAGTGTGAATCTGAAGGCCCAGGTTTCTGCAGTGCTCAGGAGAGCTTTTGTACATCTAAAGCTTATGCACCAACTGTACCCATTCTTTGAGATGCTGGATCTTGCCATGCTGGCACGTGCTTTAGTTGCAACCTGTTTTGACTAATGTTACAAACTCTATCTGGGGCTGCCCTTGAAGAGTGTTTGGAAACTTCAGCTAGTAGAAAGAGCTGCAGGCCAGAGTGTTAATCCAGGTTACAGGGGCCATACTACTCCCCTGTTTCAACAGCTCCACTGGCTCCCGGTTTGTTTCTGAGCACAATTCAAAGTGCCTGTTATGACCTATAAGGTCCGATATTGCTCAACTCCAAACCGTCTGGCAGACTGTATCTCCCTGTATGTGCTTGTGTGGGCACATAAACAGAAGAGGCCTTTCTCTTACTTCCACCAATTTCACAAGCACAGTTGGTGGGGACGCAAGAGACGGGCTTCTCGGTGGTTGCTTTTAGACTCCGGAACTCCCTTCCCAGGGAGGTGAGAATGGCCCACTCCCTGCTATCTTTATATTGAACAAGCAAAGGCCTTCTTATTCCTTCCATATGTTTTCACCAATTAAATCAAAATTCTCAAAATTAGTACTTTTCTGACCTCTCAAAGAGTGTTCAGAGAAAGATAGAGATGGAATAAAGACTTGGTTTTCCACAGCGTAATGATTCTGATTAGAAGAGAAATGTTTCATGTGCTTTTTTGTGATACACTGAGAAACTGAATTATTTTCACTCTTTCTGAAGTTGTGGAATCCATTCTTCATTGCTTAAAGCTTGGAAAAGTGTGTGTGTGTTTTTTAACTATAACTCACAGACTCCCCTAAATAGCATGTAGTCCAAAAAGTAACTTTTACTAGGTCTGCGGTTAGTCAGTTCTCCTCTAGGTCAAATTTTTCTGAGTCATAAATAAGGCCAAATAAAATACTTCAAATGTTTTGTGGTATTAATCAGTAAGTTTCACTGGTTCAGAGTTTAAAATGATTGTAAATGAAATGAGAAGATGTATAGCTGGTCATGGCAAACTCACTTCATGAAAAACCATATAATGGGTATTCATATTAATCACATCACACATATAGTGAACACATGAAGCTGACTGGGATCATGCCAAATAGCCATGCTCCAATATGGATGTATCTGCTGATCACATTCCTGCCAGTGCCATAGCAGTGCATTCAGGGCAAGTGAGAAGGTTGCCTGGTAATTAAAATGTCAGTATCTTGCATACGAATTTATCTTACTTTTGAATTTTGAGTTTTCCATCCCTGCCAGCCCAAACCAGTTTTGTGGGTTGATCATTTCCTGCAATTCTTCTTATAACTATGACAGCTTTTATCCAAAACCAAAAACTGAAGTCTGTTCTTGTCTGCTTGGTTGATGGTCATCTTCTCTAGACTTTGATATTTTTAGCATGAGTCATCTTGTTTGCCTCTCACTCAGCATTTTATGAACGTAGACAAGGGGTGGGGCTGCAGTTCTCCACATTCCTCACCAATACTTATAGTGATTATAGTTGCTGGGAGTTGCAGTCCCACATCTGTGGGGCTGCACGACTCCTACCCTGATATAGAAGCAGCATTGGTTTGGTCTTCACATCTTATGAACACTGCTTATTGCACATGATGGCATCTGTATTTACTTCTTTTTTGGCTGAGCTGTTCCTAAATTCAGATGGTGACTAAAGATTGTCTCACATCCTTAGCTTAACTTTGGCCTCCATTTTGAGAAGCCTATCTCTGTCCCCAATAACAAAAGCAATATATTAAGATGACCATACTCTATGAGCAACTCAACATTTATTCTAAAGCCCAAAAAATTTTAGCATGGTAAAGTTTGGCAGATCTAATCCTATCCTTCATAATCCTGATAGGATGATTGTCTTCCCTACCTGCCACCCTAAAGAACAAAGCAAGCGAGTTTTTTCGTATCTGGTTATAGAAATGAAACATCTGTACCAGGCAGAAGAATACAGAAACAGATATATCTGAAATAAACCAGAAGGAAATGTTAAGGATGAGGATGTTTCTGAAATGGGGCAGGAAAAAAATGCATGAAGTATATGTGACAAACCCTGTTGGGGGAAGGCTTGGCAATGGAGGCACCCTAGCAATTCAGAGAGTTCAAATTGATTGGCTGGTGCAAATGGAAACCCAGGCTAGCCAGAGGGAGGGGATAGATGAGGGGAGTGAGCAATGGAAATCTAACTGAAAACAATAGAGTTGAGAGTCGGAGAACAGAGTTGAGAGTTGATGTAGAGAGCTGATGTTGAGAGAAGTGTGTGTTTGGAGTTGAGAGAGAGAAATGTTGTGCTGGTTTATGAAACCTTACTTGCCAAATATCGATTACCTTGATGGTGTGTTAAATAAAGATTTTGCTTATATTTTTTCTAAAGAGCTGTCTCCATTGCTCTGTACTGGGTTACACATACGACCATCAGTACCACAGTCATTGGAGAGATAAATCATTGCTTGTCCTTATATCTGAGAAGTGTGAGGATTTAGGGAAAGCAGGAAAAAGAGATAATCTGAGAGGAGAACCCAGTGGAGGACAAAGAATGAGAAGAGGCTGCATTCTTTAGGAAGGGAGAATAGGAGCAGACCTGAGTGTCATAGCCGTGGCTGGGTCCAGAGATCTCCCTGAATGTTCAGATCCTGACATAGTGGTGTCAGGCTGGGCAGGCCTCGGTGTCTTCACAGTGTATTTCCAAGCTGATCATTCAATCACTTTGCAGTATTCACAGAATATTACAGGTGCCAAGAGAACAGAAAACTTCATCTGAATGAATCTTGACTATGAAAGCCAATGTGGTATAATGTGTGAGCATTGGACTACAATCCTGGAGACCGGGATTTGGTTCCCCGCTTGGCCATGGAAACCCACTGGGTGATCTTAGATGCATCAAACACTTTCAGCCCCCAGAAAACCCCATGATATAGTCACCAAAAATCAGAACTGATTTCAAGGCACACAACAACAACAACAGAAAGCCCTAGAACAGAATTAGCAAAAGTTGGGGTTGACTTGAAGATACATAAGGACAAACATGAGCACATGCCAGTGTCTCCCATTTGTAGTCATCCAATGTTTCCCTATCTCTTTTTTTCTTTCTCCAAAAACTTTATTGAGAAGAAAAAGAGAACACTATGTATTGTCTTTTAACTGGTTGCATTAGGAGGCTCTATCAATAAGTGCCCCAAGATTCTTCAGAACTGGCATAGTGCATGTGTGCAGTATTTGTAGCTGTGTCAGGAATAAAGCTGGCAAGTTTTCTGCTGTGTGATATGGGACATGAAAGGCAGCCCTATATAAGCTCTTCTCAAGTATCATGAGAAAGTTCAGGTCTTGTGGGAACCTAAAAACCCATGGAAATCTCACAATGGCCATTGCAAGATGAGAACTTTACCTTGTTCCTTGGCATCAGGCCAGCCAGGCAGAGGGGGGAAAGAGTGGCACTATGCCAGTTACCATCCCAGCAGACAGCCCCCTCTCTGTCTAAAGCAGCCTTTCTCAACCTTTTCTTTTCTTTTTCTTTAAACCTAGAGAAACCCTTGAAATAATTTTCAGGTCTCAAGAAACCACTGCACAAAAATTAGGAGAGCTGTAGCTCAAAAAAGGTTTGATTTTATTTCAATTACAATTTCTCACAAAACCCCTAGCAAACTCTTGCAGAACCCTAGAGCTCTAGAGACATCTGGTTGAAAAAGCTTTTGTTGCATGTGTTACAAATGCTTGGGGGTCAGTCTGGTGAGATCGTGGCTGGACCCACTCTCAAATACAGGTTTTAGGGCATCTGGTATCAGCAACCTCAAGTACCAGACTTTACCAAATGCAGAATATCCCGTACAAACTGTAATGCCTGGGAATACTAGTCAGGATCTAGTTCCCATCCTTTCCCAACTTCTTTCTCCAGGCTTCAGTATTTTCAGAAATATTGACTCCCTTCATCTGTGGTGTTGTTCATTATGCCAGAAAGCATAAAAAATAAACATCTTGAATTCATCCTAGCCTCCCATTCTCACACAGCGAATTATGCATCATCTGATATGCCTTTCACAATCAGCAATGTACAACCAGAGTCATGTGGGTGGCAAACCTTCAGCAGAACAGTTCAAAATGTCATTAAACACACTTTCCTAATTGACTGAGAATAATGTGTTGCTGGGAGTTATCGCTGCCGAAGTAAAAAAGAAGTTGGTAGGCTTAAAAACAGACATCATTTCCAGAAGCTGCTTTTCCAATTGCCCTGCCTCCTTCCTGGAATTCTAGTCACTGGGAAAGAGGGGTGCTGTCTTCCACTTGAAACCTTGGGTCTTTCCACTTTGCACTGTCATAGTGTTATTATTCCACTTTCAACATCCTGTGGAATTCTGGGGTCTGTAGTTTACTGAGACCAAAGAGCTCTCTGGCTGAGAATTATAAATGCCCCTCCCGAAACTGTAAACCCCAGGATTCTATCTTGAAAGTGGAATAATAGCACTATAATAGTGTAGTGTAGAAAGGCTCCTTGTGTTTTCTTCCCAAAGAAAAGGCAGAATAGCTGCAGAAAGTCTTTTGACTAGTGGCCCTAACGGAAGAAGCTGTTGAAAAAAATGAGAAGGTTACAAATCATAGAATTATAGAATAATAGAGTTGGAAGAGACCACAGGGACCATCCAGTCTAAACCCCTGCTATGCTGAAACATACATCAAGTACTCCTAACAGATGGCCATCCAGCCTCTATTTAAATCAAAGATGCCCAGACCTCTGTACAGGCTTCCTTTGCTTATCTGACAGACTTGGGACCGGAGCATTATCAGAAAATGGAATTGATTTAAAATCAGAACCCATGTACTGTACTGAAGGGAGCAGGAATGACTTACGAAGGATGATTTGGGACTGACTGTGTATGCACTTGTGAAAGTATCCAAGTAAGCCCCTGTAGTCAAGAATAACTGATGAAAGAGTGGAACCCTCCCCTTTGAATTAATGGAATTTGTCCTTAATTTGGAAGCATCAAAAGAGCAAGTCATCAGATAATGGGGTGTAAAAAGGTGGGGGCTTCCTGTAAAATTCTGAGAATGAAGCAGGGCCATTTCACAGTCTGAAAACACCCAGTGTATCCTTTGTGGATCTTGATGTGGGCAATTTCCATGGTGCTTGGGGCCACATTTCCAATTGGCCAAGTGCAGAAAAGCCATACTCTTAAAGAGGATGTGGTCTAATGAGAAGGGCAGAGCTTAGAAAAAAAAATTTAAATGAAAAATGGGAGAATCTCTCCACCAAAAATGGGTGGAGGTTACATATTTAAAAATTAGCTACAAATATGTAAAATATATAACAATTATCTTAATGTATGTTGAAAATAAGTAAATATCTGTGAATAATACATGATATAAATGGGATTGAAGAATGTGACAGTCGGTGTATATGTGGTTTTGTTGACCTGGGCAGCCACTTCCAACAAGCAGGAGCTACAGTTTCTCTGTGCTAGACTGGAAGCCGTGACCAAAAGCATCCCACATTGTGGACACAGATGTGTCTCCCTACCCTCATGTGGGATGCTGTTTTTACCTGAATGCTTGCAATTGGGAAAAGACCTCTGTGTGCACACTTTAAGCCATGCAACAACCTCCTTAGATAGGTGGCAACATGGCACAGTTTCCCAAATGTAAGACAGAACTGTGAGACAGAAACTTGCATAAGTGTGGTCTTTTGGAGGTTGGATTCAATTGTGCCTTGCTAAGCCTTCTATCTCAGTGGTTCTTAACCTTTTCTTTACCAGGGACCCCCTTTACCTATCCTTTGCTGCTGTGGACCCCCAAGACTTAGCTCTAGATTTACAACCCCAAAACACATTGAATATTTATTTAAAATTGCTCATCAAGTGTCTTCAAATTGGAAGAGAAGTGAAAAATAAGTAAGTGCACACTTCCCTGAGAGGTGCTGGAGTGGTAGGGAAGACTTTTCTCCTGCTTCTTCCCACCAGTTTAAAGATGGGGTGGATTGAGCAGCAATGTGCAGACCCAGCCACCTGCCTGCCTGCCTCCTTTTGCCTTGGTTGCTGTCACATTGCCCTCCGTTGAGGGGAGAAGATGAGCCAAGCAGCCTTCAAGCCTTTTGCACACCCCTAAGAGAGCATCACGGACCCCTGGGGACCCCAGGTTAAGAACCACTATTCTATCCAAAAGCTATATATATAGTACTTTTCAACTCTATGTTAAAAGTAGCTCTTGTGCTTAAGAATCCCATCTAATATATAAAAGTCAAAGTTTGTGTGTTTGTCTGTGTCAGGCAAAGACCTCATATGATTGACTGTGTAAGGTGAATGATATGAATGGCTGTGACAGGTGAAGACCTCATATGATTGACTGCCTGTGAAGATTTTATGGAATTCTGGGGTTGGCATTTTGGGGGGGGGGCTTTTGAATTCTCAACCAGAGAGCTCTTGGGTCTTAGTCAATTGGGTCTGTCTCGAATAGGCCGGTTGCTATGGAGATTAGGCCTAGCAGCGAGGAGGAGGGCAGTGTTTCCCCTCAGGAACCCAACCTCTGTATGTTAATAACTCTGAATAAAGATTGGATTGGGGGAACATGGGGAAAAGTTAAAGGTACTGGACAAGACAGTTTAGGGAATTAGAGGCACAGAATCTCAAATCTTTCTAACAAGTATTACCAATGAGAAAATAAAATCCCAGGCAACACGGGGTATATGCTCTAGTTACTCTATATTTTCTTTTAGAATTGACATTAGCAATACTTTTATCCAAGCCAATAAAGTGCAGGGCATTTCTACTGGTCTTACTAGTTTGTGATACTGAAAGTTTTCCCTAGTTGCCATCTGGAGATTTTTAGTCCGTTACTAAGTTCCTTGTTTGCATATCACAATGTAAAATCTATGAAGATGTCCTTGCCTCTGGGTACATGGTGTTAAATGGCTGTCTTTGCTATGCTGCCTTCTACTTTGACACCTAGAATTTTTTCATTAACAATGTTGAATATATCCTTCCAATGCAGAAACACCCAACAGCTCTCGATACTTCTGCCATTTCCTCTGGTGTCTTATCAGAATGTACAAATATGTCCTAGAAGACAGCAGGTATGAGCCCAACAAATCTTGATGGCAAATCTCCAGGTGTGAAAGAATTCTGAAACACTTCTTTGCATATTCATGATGGCACTGATGATGTTCTTTGCTGCTAATTCACCATAGGGTTATTTATGACATGTTGAGCATCTTTATATCTTTACTGAAATCAAGTTCAACCTCTGTTGGAGGTTTTTGTTGGATTCATTTCATGTGAGCCATTTCCATGTCTGCCAACCATTAAAAAAGGTCCCCACAAAATATTCCAGGCATCTCAGTGACCAATCATTCTTCGACCTTTCCTGAGATGAAAGAAAACAAATGGGGAGTTATCATAGTTTTGGGATTTTTTGAGGCTCCAGTTTCAGCACAATATTTTGGGCTCAGCGGGTGCCCCTGAGGGTTTCTTGACAACACCCTGAATTATTTTAGCTCAGGTCCTGCTAAACCAGTACTGTCTGTAACAATGTCTGTCTAATATGTAGAGAAAGTTCCTGACATTGCAGCTGAGCCAGTTGGACCAGTTGCCCTAACACCGTCTTCAAGTTATCTGTCTTCCCTTTGGCAATGATCTCTGCATAGCATGCCATGAAGTAGGTGCCCCTTCAGAGTTCCAGTGTACCTGAAAAAAGAGAATAAAGGAGTCATAGCTGCCTACTAGCTTGTACACCTTTTCTGGAAGCATCTGTTACCTACCTGCAGAAAGACTGTTGGGCTGGACGAAGAATAGGTCCAAAACCATATATTATGTTGAGGTTCTGAGACAAGACGTGATTTTCTTCTCCAAAACCCCCAGCCAATTTAGATCAGGATGGTGGCACTGGAGAGGAAAGTTACCTTTTATTGTACAGCAACTTTCTGGCTTTAATTCCCCCTACAAAGTGGTGATTATTTGGGGAAGTCAAAGATAATGGACATAGCCTTTAGGCCCCTGTGCTTCCTCTTCCTCCATTAGAAAGATCTATGAGGGCAAGTGGGGTGGGAACCATGGCATTCTGGGGGAAAATTGCACCCTTATCTCATAAACCCAACACAGACTAGGCATCCAGTGATGTATGTATGTATGTGTGTATGTATGCATTTATTTATCATTTTATTTAAAACATTTCTATATTGTGTCCCAATCCACAAGGGCTCCCAAGGTGTCAAACAAATACAAACCAATTAAAATAATACAAAGATAAAAACATTTTTAAAACAGATAAAGATATTCTTTAAAAACTCCTAAAAGCAATCTAAAAACAATTCTAGAATGCAGTCTTGAAACAGTTAAAACAGCAATTTGGTTTTGCACAGAAAATTATGCTGAAGTTTCCAGTCATGTAACTCTAATGTAACCTTCAGTTTGACTCCTAGAGTGAACCAAAGTTCTCTGAATTATATTTCTGACTGATCCCATATGAAGTATAATTCAGGCAACTTTCTCTCCGATCTTCCATCTGTGCGTGGGAAGGCTTTGCAATCAAAGGGCCATTTCCTTCATGGATATTTATCACTCAGTGGCAGCTGATGGCTTCCAGGTCAATGGGGTGGCCAATCTTGTCCATACTATAAAGGAGCCAGTCAAGGTGCTGAATGCTACTTGCAGAATAGAGTCAGCACCTTGGACAGTTCCATTAAAGTTGAGAAGAAATGTAGGATGGATTCACTGTCCCATTTCCATGGAAACTAGTGGCCACCACCAAGAAGCAGCAAGCAGTGGTTTATATGCATTGTCGTGAGAGAATTAATGCTACAAACAGTGCTCTCATTTAATCTGTTTTTCTCCCCTCCAGCAGCACAATTTTAGTGTGTACATCCAGCTACAAGTCAGCAAACATGGAGCAATCAGGTAATGACATATCAAAGTAGTAAGTGTACTTGTATGAATCAAGCCAGGACTAATTAAGGGAGGGCTCTTGTAGACGGGGCAAATCGAGGGTCAGGTGCTGGCAGTATTTGTTTTTATTTTGCTGTACTTCCTGCTTTTAAAAAAAAAACACCAAATAATATTTTGCCAAACACACCATGCTTCAGGTTATCCTCCACCACAGTATTCTAAAGTATTTTGTTCCTACTTGGAAGACTATGTGTTGTGACTATTGCATGGCTGTGTCCAATCCTCTCCTATTTTTTTCAGCTGTTTTCACCTCTGCCTATTTCTTCTCTCCTGCTATCCATACCTCTTTTTATTGTTTTCAGTTTGTAAAAAACACTCTATAGAGTTTTAGCATTGAAGCAATAGGGTCTTGTGGTTAGAGATCTCTCTCTCTCTCTCTCTCTCACATACACACACACACACACACACACACACACATCAACCTGGGAACTCAAGTGGAGGAAAGCTTCCACTGACATCTTCATCCTGTTCTCTTTCCAACTCTTGTCCCTTTTAATGTTTTTCCCCCAATTCTTTTTACAGACTTAGTGCTAAAGCAGTAAGTTTCTGTGCTAAGAAAGATCTCCCCCATGCATATGCGCATGTGAACACACACACACACTGTTCTAAGCCTTCTTGTCTTTTCTCAGAAATGGGTTCCAACAGCTGCAAAAAGATAAAGCCATTTGAACTCCACATTTATCTTGCCATTCAATGGAAGCCACACCTTCATTTGTGTTTTTGGCAAGGCATCCTCCTTTTACCTTAGATGCCTGGCATGTTTTGAGTTTAGCTTTGAGATTAGCTGCATTTTCCATGCACAACTCATGCCAGGCATGTTTGGCCAACGAAGCTGAAAGGTACTTAGGAGAACCCTGGTGCCAGTCTTGACTTAATTCAACTAAAAGAAGGAAGCAAAATGTTCCCACTGTTTGTAGAAAGGAACTTTGAATAAGCAGAAACTGAGCGCTGTTATGGGTTCCCCTCAGTGCATGCACCATAATGCGTTAAGTGCCACAGAATTGTTTATTTTAATGAGAAGAGGTGGGTTTTGAGGGAAAACCAACTTCCAGAGCTGCTATAGCAAAAATCAATGTAGCACTGTGATTACTCCAGTTATAGGTAGAGAAGAAGTAGAAAAATATGGCCAAATATGACCTGTGTTCTTTTGTTCTCACTCTCCCGATGTGTGAAACACTGCAGAATGGCAACATGGATATTCAAATGTATGCCGTCATGGATATGTACCTTTTTCTCTTTTTGATGAGTTCCGTTTGAGTGAGTGTATGTGTGAGACTTTGGGGTTTTTTCTTTTTTCTTTGCTTGTTTTCGTTTGTTTGTTTTTTGAATAATCATGAGTAGCAAGGGTAGGTATCATGAAGCCCTCCAGATGTTGTTAGACTGCAAATCCCATCAGCCCTAGCTAACTGATCCAGGGATGAGGAATGGTGGGAACTGCATTCCAACAACATCTGGAGGGCTGCATGATTCCCACTGCTAATTTATGGAACTAGACAGTAAGCTGTCAACTGAAGGTCTAATATAAATAGGAACTGTTGTTATGTGCCTTCAAGTCATTTCAGACTTATGGCAACCCTAAGGTGAACCTGTGGGGATTTCTGGGGCTGAGAGTGTGTGACAAGCCCAAAGTCACCCAATGGGTTTCCATAGCCAAGTTGGGAATTGAACCCTGGTCTCCAGGATCTGTAGTCCAACACTCAAACCATCACACTGTCTCTCGCAACTGGGAGATTGCACACACATATATATATATATATATAAATTGTCGTAAATCTAAATAGGGAAGGAAATAACAAGATGAGACTGCTCAGCTCTTGTTTTTTGCAAATTGCAGCTGCCATACCAAACATCAAATTGTGATTGAAACAAAGACAATAAAAAGTATTGGGAGACTAACAAATTTTATTTGGCGTACATTTTTGTGGATTGCAGCATACAAAAGCTTGTGCCCAATAAAATGTGTTAAGCTTCTCTATAAAATGCTACAAGGCTATTGTTTGTAGCACAACAGCACAACTTCTTGGATGTTGCTGAATCCATACATAGTACAGTGGAGGTTCCAAGCAATTTTTAAAAGTCCTGCTGAGCACTAGAAAAATCTTTAGATGTGTCTGAAGTAGCCCTTTGGATTCCAGCCCAGGCTGATGATGGGAGGAGGGTTGGCACATATTCCCTGGGCCCGGAAGTCCACAAGGGCTGGGCTGGGGCTGAGCTATGCTGCGTATGTATTTGTTCTTTTTGGTAGTATGGCTATTTGTTTATTATTTTTGATATTCATTGTGGAATGGATACATTTCAAAGAAACAAGTAATGCTATATGAAATCCCATGTAAAGATTTTTAGGTAGTCCATCTGGGGCTCCAAACTGCTGCTGAGTGAACCAGGAAAGGAAGCTGGACACCTCAAGAATTGCTCCTTCAGCTGCCAAGTTGTTCTACCTCCAGCCAAGCCAGTCTCCAGACCACTCCAGGTGTTGGAGAGCCTCTCCTATCCACCACACCAAATGGTCACCTCAGTCTCCCCACACCACCCACCTGTCTGCTCATTGTACTTGCTACCAGGAACACTGCAGACTAACCCCCTGGGCAATGAGTCTCCAGTCTCTTCCGAACCCAGAGAGAGAGGGAAAGGAGTGGGAGAAGGTGCTCTTTCTTAGATGTCTCCCTCTCCTGCTCAGCCCAAAGTGATCACCCCAGCCCAGAGATGATTTCGCAGCCAGTCCATGGTACCCTGCAGGTGCCCCCATCCATCACATAGATCTGTCGCTGGCAAGCAGGTTGGGCAGTGGGGAGGCACCTGAAAAAAGTTTTCACTGGGGCTTCAACCCACTCTCAGTGGTTCTGATCCTAACCACAGACTTTTTACAACATGTGCAGCAAGTATAATGACCAATACACTGGTTTTGTTTTATGTCTCTTCTAATTGTTCTGTATTTGAAGAGTAGATCTTTTATTAATCAGGCCTCTTTTATGAGGTCTTTTCTTCTTCCTGTGTGAAGGGGTAGCTACCTAGGAAAATTCACATACAAAGATACAGCAACATGCAATGTGAATTGACAGTGGTTTTGTCTCAGCATAAATCTGCAGCTGGGACACATGCAATGTAATGTAGAGGCACTGACAGGAAGGAGCAAAACTGCACTTGGTACCTCACTATATGTACACATGCACCTTGTTTCCTACTTGGAAGTTAGCTTCTGTGGGATCATGGGAAATGGCTGGCAAAAACCATGTGAATCTAGCTGGGAATGTCTCGGCTTGCACAGACGCACATTCTTCTGAGTACCAGTCCAGGGTGAGGTCTCCTGCTCTCCCTCTAGGCTTTTCTCATTCAGTCATAAACTGGTTTTTCTAGTCATTTTTTTTTTAAGGGCAAGTTTCCATCTCTGCTCTTGATCACCTGCAGCTTGGGGAGGAGCCATCTCGATTCTGCTTTTAACAATCTGCAGACCTTCTCCTGTCATTCCATCTTAGCAGATTGCAGCAAGCTGAGGCAGCCAGAACCTAGCCACCCCTTTCATCAAAAACCTTCCGGACACCAAAAGAGGGGAGCTTCAGTCACCTCCGAGATGTTCAAAGGGGTGGGCAAAGGCTCGCCAAGCAGAAGCTCCCCAAACAGAGGGTCTCCAATCAAGCATGCCAAGTAAGTCGCTGACTTGTGAAGTCTTTGCTTTTTCGCAGAGCTGGGGATGGAATGTCAGGACATCATCTTTCTGTGGAACAGTAAGCATAAAGGGAGAAGTTGAACTCAGATTGGCTGGGTAAAGCTTAAAAGAAGGCTAAGCAATACAGCTTGGAAAAGTAACTTTTTGGTCTACAACTCTCCCAAGTCTTAAAACCAGCATGGCCTTTAAGGAAGTTGCACTCCAAAAGTCACTTTGCATGTGTGTGTGTACGTATATGTGCCTTCAAGTTGTCTGTCGACTTACAGCACCCCTGTGAATTTCATAGAATTTTCTTAGACAAGGGATGCTCATGGATGGTTTTGTCTGTTCCTTCTTCTGGAATATAGCCTACAGCACCCATTTTCTTTAGCGGTGTCCCATCCAACTGCTAACCAGGGCTGATGCCACTTAGTTTCCAAGATCAGATGGGATCTGGTGCCTTTAGGGTATTTAGGCCAGAACACTTTTCCATTTAACCTAGTTGGACTTTCTTCCGAGTATACACATACAGAATTGCAATGTAAAGGATCCGTAAGGAAGTTGAAACGATTTCTGTGCTAATCTTTGTCCTTTGCAATGGTCCTTGGGCAACACAGACAGCTCAGTTCTATTCTGTTCAGCATGTGAAACTGAGTCTCTCTGCACAAGTAGAAAGGCCCAGAGTGGCGAGAAGGGATCAGAATCCCTGCATGTTAGGATTCGTTGGATGTATGGCTTGATTTTAGAAGCATACCTTAATGATAAAAACAGACAGCGTTCCTAGCACAAGTGGCTCAGAGTTGTTTCTTTTGGTGAATCTCTCTCAGTTTCCTCCTCCTAATAGTGGGGTAAAACCTGTGTAGTTGTTGTCTTCTGCAGCAACTGTGATCCCTAAGACAACAGTACATCTTGAAAGGGGCACCCATCATTGAATTTTCTCTCCCATGTGATAGAAGAATTGGGTCAGTATGTGGTTTTTGCTGCAGCTGTTGATAACTACAAACACACACACACATGCATATTTGAGATTTAATTATTTTTAAGAGGTTGATTGAGATAAGTTCTTGAAAAAGAGATTGCATTTATTGAAGACTCAAGAGTCAAAAGGATGTGTGTGGGCACGCATGTAAAATTTATCAGAAATCACAGATTTGGCACTCTATCTCTACTTTCTATATTCTCCAGTCTTGTCCTGTTCCAAAAAAATTCAGAGCTCTTAATTAGATGTAAAGTAAATAAAGCCCCTCTGTGCCAGCAAATTTCTTTTGCATCATGCATTCTGGTCAATGACCTTCAATTCTGATGACGCAAATGTGGCTGTCACATTTAACTTCTTTTGAGAAGGAGGTAATGCATTTGAGGTGGGTATAACACTTGTATTTTGTGTCTAAGGCAATGCTCATGGTAATAAACAACTGATTAAAAAGCAGGAGAGGGCAGTCAATCAAATGAATGCCATTGTGCTTTAGTAGCTCAGATGTTGGTCTGAGACCTGGGAGAACAAGCTTCAAGCCCTCACTTATTGGGTGATTTAGGACCACTCATGATCTTTGAAATTGATCTACCTTACAGGGTTGTTGTGAGGATAAAGAGGGCAAGAGGAGAGTCATATTGAGCTCAGTGGAGAAAAATGGAATACAAATGTACAAATTCGGTATTCCATAATGAATTAGCAGAGGTGTGTAATAACTTTAGTTAAAGAAAATTCATATACTCCAGCTGTCCCTATGAACCAAAGATAATTTATCTTTTATTCCTTTTATTCCCAAATTCCTGGTAAATTGCTGTCCTGATTTTACTTTTTGCTAAAGTTTTGTTATTTTTTTAAGCATAAGTTGATGAACATCAATCTCCCTTTCCAAAGTCTATAGAACAGCCTTCCCTAGCCAATTCCAATGACCATGATTCTCAGCCAGCCACCGACACTGTCTGCTAGAATAAATACGTGACAAGTTGAAGAAGCTGCTGATATGCAAGTGTTTAGGGAGAGAGAGATGGGCTGTCTCTCCCTAAAGGGCCAGGTCTGCTGTCTTGGGATGCTAAAAATCCATCTTTTGGTATTGGAAGTCCATTTGGCCAAAGGATATCTGCCAAAAGTAAAGTGACTGAATTAACATGGTGTCCCTTGTTACCAGCTGAGGTAAGTGTGCCAACTGCTTTCTTTTCTGGACAGGAATGTTTGACCACGATCATCCATGCAATGGGACTTGTTTCTGAGTGAGCATAGTTAGGGTTGCACTGTTAGCTTTTAGTAAATACATTTGAAACTTTCAAAGTCAGACTAGATCTGTTGTGCTATGGGGCTGTTTCTGAGAGCCTTTGTTTTTTTAGGCAGCTGTAACAACAGCCCCAATAAGCGTATCCTTGTTTTCAGGAGTTCTCTCTGGTACTCTCTTGTTCCATAATATTGTTTCATGACAAGGAGGGAGAACTGGTGGCTCTCCCGATATCATTGGACTACAACTCCCATCACCCCCACCATTGGCTGTGCTGAATCAGGCTGGTAGGAGATGCAATCCAACAGCACCTCATATTGTTGCAGCAGCCACATATTCCCCACTCCTGCTCTAAGTTAACAAGCAACCCTTTGGAAAGGTGAAGTAACAATATAGGTGTGAGGTGATTTGAACAGAGAGATGACAGCATGGTATATATCGTTGTTGGCTAGAGTTTTCACATCAGTGCAATTCATATATTCTGGAACTATTGCCTGTTTTTCACTTTTGTCATCGAGTTCACATTAATGGCCTTTGTTTGCTCAAACTGAAAATCAATGGTTGGTACTTCAAAGACAGGGGAAGCTGATGGTGGAATTTGGGATTTCCATAGAAATCTTAAGCCAGGTAATTCAGTCAAGGAAGTCATTCAGAGCTCCTACACTTAGTGCCATGAGCCCGAGCATATTTACATTCCTTAGTCCCTTCAGTTTTAAACAAAAATTACCAGAGGTGGCTGGTGGCTTGAGTGTCTGTGGGGTAGTGAATCCATTTTAGTCCAAATTTTAAAGGAGCTTTCCATCTTTCCCTTGCCTTCCAAATAGGTTCAGCACATTGGGTAGCTCTTGAAAAGATCAGACAACAACCTAGAGCAGATTCATTGTTCCAGTGCCATAGAAACTGCCACTGCTGTCAAGGTTATCCCTCTTTGACATAGGATACAGCAGAATGATTGTGCTATGTTGTGGTTCCTGAGCTCAGATTTCAAGAATCTTGATCTTTATTTCTCTCATTAAGGAGACACAGGTTGCCTCTTAGAGGCTCCAGATCTTGCAAATACTTGTCATCTCCCTGCAAAGTAGCTTTTAGTTTGCGGTGCTTGTTGATGGCTTCCAGATAGGATCTAGCATAGAAATACAGTTATTATTCAGCAACTGTGTGATCTTTGTACATAATTGCTCTTTTGGACATTGTGAACAAGCACTAGCACCACCAGAATACAAAGGTGATTACATAAATAGCTGGCATGGAGGTGTCTTTGGGGAGGTCTTTTGTAACTCTCTAGGAAAGAGGGGAGAATAAATACAGATTTGGATGCAGGAACAAGGATGGATTTGTACAGGTGACTTGGCAAGGGCTGGGCTGATGTTGGATGGTTGTAGTTTTTATTGATCTTACCCCTAATGGAAAAAGACAAAAGGAAAGAAAAATAACAACAGATGAGCAACCTCTTACGAAGGATCCTTCCTGTAACCATCTGGCTGCTCTATTTGGTCTGCTGACATGTTTTGGTCCATAAGCAAGCACGTAATGGATGTCCTCAAATCTCTTCAGACTTGGGTCTAGTTTCAGGATTCAGGGGGCTTAAAATGTACACTCCAGAGAAAAAGCTAGAACCACACCACCTATAGTTTCTTCTCCAAATAAATGTATAATCCAGCCCAGAGAATTTCTCAGTTTAACTGCCTCCTCATCAGCCCCAGATCCTCAGAATCATCTTTACACAATTGAAGAGCATCTTCTAGGAAATAGGTAAGCTGTTGGGTGGAAAGAAGTTAGCAGGTGGAATGAAAAAGTGCATATTTCATTCTCACTGGGAGTGCTTGAAACAATAGTTGTCAAAGAAAGTAAAGGACTGCTAAGGAAGGACTGCTGAAGAATATTACAGAGAAGCCAAATGAATTATTTTGTAGTGTTTGCTGTGGAAGAAATTGGAACCACAATTAAGCCAATTTGGAGGTGCAAGGGAGGGAATCATTTTTTAAAAAACCTAAATGAAATTACGATCTTGACTGTTGCATTTCCGTGGAATCTTGATGGTGCTTTAGATTGGCATAACATTCTGTGTTGCTGGCTTAGTCCATCTCTAGTAATAACAGACCAGATGAAGATAATTTGGTAGAAATCATGATTAAAGATGTGTTGAGGAAGAATCAGCATGGTTTTTGGAATTAGATGCCCTGTATAACCAACTTTTCAGAGGTTTTTTTTTTTCAAGTAAGAGCAAGCGTGTTTTTTTTAAATTGGAGGTGTAGATAGACATCATCTATACAGGACTATTTTATACTCTCAAAAGTTGTTTTTGACAAAATCCCTCATCAATTATTTCTGACTAAGCTTAGCACTAGGAATGAAAAGAAAATTTGAAAATATTCCAAAAATAATGATAGAAAAACACATTTCTCAAATATCAGGAAACCCTAACAAGCAGATCCTAGAATGATGAGAATATCTGCAATTCAAGGAGTTGTTCTGTGCAAAATTTGCACTTTCCCCCCCCAAGAAAACAGCATTATCTTCACAGGAAACAGCCTTTTCTACAAAAATACCACATCTGAATGTTCCACAGAATAAAGTCCCAAACTGTGAATAGTGTTCAAAACGGCACAGTTTTTTGAGGAGTTTCTCATACCATGAAGAAAAAATGCTAAATTTACTTGTTGCTTCTTTCCGGAATGAAATTATCAAAGAATTACACCTCTACTTATCACAAGTGGAGTAATGGAGGGGGAGTGAGCTTTTATGGATTAGTATTAGGCTAAAGAGCAGGAAGCAGAGAGTAGCAGTAGCTGCAGAGTTCTCAGAGTGGAGGGATGTAAGAGGTGCAGTCTCCTAAAGATCTCTAATAAGACTGATGCCGCTTAATTCGTCCATAAACGATCATGGTTAAGTGTGCATGGTGCAGCTGACACCAAAGTATTCAGAATGATGGAGACTCACATAGGCTGTAAGAACTGTCGAAGGATTTCTCCTAATTGAGTGGATGAAGAACAAAATGGTAAATTGGACTGAGAATATATAAGTGTAAAGTAGTGCACACTGAAACAAAAAAGCTATGTTTCATTCATGCAGAGATGGCTGTGAACTGAAAGAGAAAGATATTCTAGGGTCATAGTAGAGAGCTAATGAAATGTCAGTTCAGTATGTAGTGAGGAGAGAATCAAATCCCATTTTAGACATTATTAGGGAAAAGACTGAAAGTCAGATGGTGATACTGTAATACCTTTGTAGCTGTCTATGGTGTGGTCACATTTGGAATACTATGGTTGCCATATCACAAAAGAGACATCATAGAACTGGCAAAAGAGAAGAAAAGAGGAACCAAAATGGCGAAAGTTAACACATTTGATAATTTGTAGGTTGCTAGAAAAGAGAGCCAGCATGGAGTAATGGTCTGAGCACTGGGCTATGACCCTGGAGACCAGAGATTGACTCCCCACTCAGCCATGGAAACCCATTGGGTGACCTTGGGCACGTCACACACACTCAGCCCCAGAAAACCCTGTGATAGGGTTACCTTAGGGTGACCATTAGTTGGAAATGCCTTGAAGGCCTACAACAACAAGGTTGACGGAAAATGATGAGTAAAGTGGGAATATGACAGAAATCAACATTATTATTAATGGTATGGAGAAAGTTATCATCCCTCCTCCCCCTTGTCATACCAGAATGGAGGGACACCCAAAGAACTGAGTGTGAGTAGATTCAAGGGAAATAAGAAAAATTACTTACGTAAAACACATACCTGATTTGTGGAATTGACCTATGTACCTACATTCACCTAAATGATGTTTATATTCTTTTTTGGACAGCAACAGAAAAATGAAAATGTTTCAGATGAAGGGAGTGGGGCCATTTCCGCATTACACTGATATAGTGCTATTATTTCACTTTCAACATCCTGTGGAATTCTGGGGTTTGTTGTTGACTGAGGCCAAAGAGTTCTCTGGCTGAGAATTCTAAAGGCCCCTCCCTAAACTACAAACCCCAGGATCCCATAGGAAGTTGAAAGTGGAATAATAGCACTATAACAGCAGTAGTGTGGAAATGGCATGCATCTCATTGTTCATCCTCATTCTCTTCCATGTTTACAGTTTCGGAATGCCTGACCAGTCATCTTGCTAGCCACTATGGAAGAGAAGATAGGCCCTTTGTGTGATTCATTCAGGGATCCTCTTGCTTTCCTATTTGTCAGCCAATAAGCATTAAATAACTAACCCTGAGCTTATCTAGGGGACATCTCATTCTTGTCGTCTCAGACTAGAAGCAACATATATAGAAATAAGGAGAAAAGGAATCTGACTATGCCCCCAGACAGCTTGTGGAACTGTCTATCAAAACATATTGTGCAACGATTCCATCTTTTCCTCCATATAAGATGTCTTCTGGAAAGAAAAAAAATGGAAGAAGACAGTAAGAGGGCTACATCATTATGTGGAAATTCCATAAGATCTGCCAAGTGAGCAGAAGACAGTTACATAGAGGAAGGCAAAGAATATATATTTATTCAGGAAGAATCTGTTTATATAATCCAGATTTAACAACTACAGTTTTGGGGGGATTATATGTATGGGAACATCTTTTGTGGCTTCATCTCAAATGCAGGAGAAAAGAGCTCTTGGGCTAACATGAGGTTTGACGAGAGCTCTGGCCAGGTCATGTGCAGTGGGCTGCTTCTGCTGTGAACTTAACCTTGCAGCACCAGCTATGTCTGGAAAGCTATCCATGAGAAATTTCCTACACTAGTCCAGCCTTAACCATTAGGTAGAATGAGGCAGCTATCTCGGGTAGCAGACTTTGAATGTCATGAAAGAGTAACAGATTACTTGTTATTTAATTTATTGGTGGTGTATTTTTACTGCTGAGGAGGAGTGTGAGGTACTAGTGGGATTGCCTGCTTCTTATCAAAGTAACTTGGCTGGCATTGAGTATTACAGCTGGACTTGTGTGAGGGTGGGTGCTTGGCCCCAGGTACCAAAGCATCTTGGGCTGGCCCTAACCCAGAGCATTTGGTGTAGCAGTGCTGCATGCCTTGCTCTGGACTGTAATGAGAAATCTGACATTGCTCTTATGGCTGGGAAGGCAGGAGGATGAAAACAGGAATTAGCTTTTCCATCAGTGGGTTCTGCCAGAGTGCTAACTATTGTCACTGGGCTTAAGCATTTCCAAGCAAGTATGCAACTCCCAATGTTCATCCAAATTTAGCCAGGATGAACCATAACTGGATCAGATGGGGGCAGTCAATAAAGGATGTTTCCACAGGCCACAAGTTGTTCACCTCTAGATGGTATTTAATTCTTGGGCTGGTTAGTTTTACTGAAAGGGTGGGTCAGTGTAACACCCTGAGTTATGATACTCTGTGGTTTCTTGCCACTCATACTCTACCATAAAATGTAAAGAATGAACAAGTCTCTTGGTGACCTTCCTTTCACTAGATCAGCCGGCTGAGGTGAAGAAAGAGGACTCAGAAAAGCAAATGCCTTTGCAGGGCTGTCTGAACACGTCTGGGAGGCAAAGTGGTGGCAATGACTAATGTTCTTTCTTGTTTGGCAGGAAGCACTGGCTGGAATTTGGGGTGGTGTTCAAGTGTTTGCTATTACGGCTCCTCCTCATTCCAGGGATGGGAAGCCAGTAGGGTATCAGCAAGAGGCAAGCAACTTGTGCAGCTGACCAAGAAATGGCAAACCAGATTCTGTACTGAGGCTGCTATAACCAGTGACCTCTGGGATCGGGGGGAGGCAAGGAGCGTCACTGCACTTATAGAATCGTAGAATAGTAGAACCACAGAGCTAGACCATCTAGTCCAATCTGCTGCTAAAGCACCCTGAGTCTACTTGCATGCCCTGATGCCCTCCTTCATCAGATATCACCATTCAGACTCTTTGACAATGAAGGAGAATAATACTTTCACAGCACCAATATATAGCTGTTTGAGTGTCAGTGTCTTCCAGGATCTGAAGAGCTGTCTCATGTAGGAAGGAGTGGAGATGTTTGTTGTTGCTGCAGCTGACAGAAGTGTAACCAAAGGTGAAATGCTGTAACAGTCATCCAGTGGTGGAAATGACAGTCTCTACTGGGATGTTGCGATCTCTCTTTCATTGATATTTAAGCAGAGTCTGAGGAGCCCTCTTTTTTGGATGTTCTGTTTGGATCTTGCTTTGGAGACTCTGCACTGAGCAAGAGAGTTTGACCACATCAGTGTTTCTTGACCTGTGGGCTATGGATACCACAGGGATTCATCAATGGGCTTCAAAGCATCTGTGGATTGAGCAGAAAAAGAGGATCTTTTCCATTTGATTACTTCCCTACTACTTTGAAAGTTACATTTTAAGCACATTTTTTGCATCAGATTTTGAAAGGGTTCCATGACCCCAAAAAATCTTAAGAACCACCGGAGCACTTGATCTCCAAGACTCTTTCTGCAATTTTATGATAATGTGATATTCCTGAAACAGAAATGATTCTCTGAAGAAAGTCATTTTGACCTGGCAGAACAAATAAGTAAGAACTTTGCATTTGTTGTACTAGCCACCAATTTTGCTGGAAATGAAGCTCCACATTCCCTACACATTATCTACAGCATTATCCCCAAAGTATGTGTATGGATTTGCATGCCTCTTCTTCACTCTTTCTGTTCTGCAGTCTTTACTTATCATAGTATTTGTTGCTGCTCTGGAAAAGTATAGTTTAAAACAAGAAAACTTAAATTAGATGGATTGGATGGGAGTAGTCAGTCAGCATTTTAGCTGCCTCTAGCTTTATGAACCTCTGGAAGGCATCTAATTTTTTGAGCTCTAATTATTTCTGTCATCAATGATTTATGTTAGCCATAATAACAGGGTGTGTCTCAAGACATGCAACTTGACTGAATAGAATACCACTTGAAAATGTGCAGTGCCTAGATGCATGTCTGTCATTTGCTGCTCAGGAGGGTGGCTGTTTCTCAAACATAGAGACATTATCTCATTTTTTGCTATCTATTCCATCATGTAGATATTCATCTTTTTTATTGGTTAATCTGGAACGAGCTAGTTTACCAAGTCTGGGCTTGCAGTCATTAAGGGTCTCTCTGCAAACTGCAGAAGTCAAATGCATATGTGTTTGAAGGCATCAATACCTGCCACAGCATCTTGACCAAGTATCAGACCTAAGGCAAATGCCTACTATTTTCAATTCAACATACTTATACAGGACTTCCTAGTATATGTTGCAGTTTTTGATCAGTTTTATGTTAAAACCGTAGCACAGCCACACAATATTCAGTCGCTGTGGCACTGGCATAAATATGAACCAGTTTGCTGCTCAAAGTTTTCCTTTGAAGACTGGATATCCCTGATCTCCAGATATTCATGAAATATTTGGATATTCTTCAAATGTTCTTTGAATGTTGGCTACTTTACATACTGTGAGTGACCACTATCCTATTGTGTCAAACCCACTGATGGAATGGATTGTTTCATGTGACTAGTTTGGTAGTTTTGCATCTCATGCAATGAAATAGCCAAGATCTCCTGGACCCATGGACGAGTAGCAGTGGCAATGAACCACAAATCAGCCCAGCCAGCCATTGTGCTTGTACAGTTCTGCCAGGGGAAGAGGCAGCTGCTTGGAGCACCCCTTTGGCCACAGGCCAGCTCTGCCTAGAGTGTTTCTTCAGTATCTGGCTCTTAGGGAGCCAAGACACTTTGGGAGTTTTGAAAAGGCACAAGTACGTTCCTAGGTCAGCTTTCCCATTGACGCCTTAGCTCCAAAGACTCCTGAGAATCAGGCAGTGTGAAACTGGCTGCTCTAGAGAGCTGGAAGTACATATGGGGCAATCCAGTGTAGCAACTTCAATGAAGCATTTTACTCTCTTTGGAACCTTGGCCCAGTGATGTAGACTTGAGTCGATTGACTCAGACTCAAGTCAGACTTAAGTCGCTTCAATAATTCGACTCAGCAATAAATGATGCATTGACTCAACTCAACTTGAGATTTGTATATTTTTAGTGACTAACTTGCTGCCTTTGGTTCAGTAACAAAATACATTGATCCAGAAACCTTTTGACTTCGAACAACACTTCCATCTCTTTTTGCCTACTGGTCACATGACAGTCTGTCTTAAGCCCAACGTATGGGGACATTTCTCAGAGGGGAACAGCAAACGTGTTAGGCAATGGGCTTGAGGTAGGATTGAGATCTGCTCAGCAGCCTGTCCCTGCCACATATGGGAGGAGCCTTTTAAAACATTTTCTGAAAGCAGAAGACAAGACTTGCCCCCAGAGTGCAGGGTGTATTTCTCAGAGGGGAACAGCAAATGTATTAGGCAACAGGCTTGAGGAGGAAGGATCCCTTCTTCTAAAGCTTTTGAAGCTTCAGTAATGGGGAGTAAGAAGGCTCCTATTCCCTACTTCTGAAGCTGAAGATGGCAAAACTGCAAATGTGGAGGGCTGACTCTGCTTAAATTATTAAAACTGACTTTATTTGACTCTGTCCAGAAATTCTGGAATATAGGTTGGGATATAAACTTGCCTCCCAGATTTGAGAGTTGTCTTGAGACTTGACTTGAAAGTATCTTCAAGGACTTGAGACTTGACTTGAGACTTGAAGATAGGGACTTGAAACTTGATTTGATATGTGGATTAAATGACTTAAATACAACACTGCCTTGGCCAGTGGCATCTTATAGTGTCTGACTGCTGATAAGCAACAGAATGAGTTGCTTGCCAGTGAGGACCACTGATGTGCAGTGCTTACCCATCAATTGGCCTTCAAAGCTTTCCACATTGGGATATATTCCAATCAACCTCTCGAGGTGTGTCTGCCACACATTTTCACAGAGGATCTTTGAAGAGAAGTCGGGAGCACCTTCCAGGCTGCATTCTCAGTTCACAAGAGCACTGTTGTGTTTCACCATCACCCATTGTGGACTGAGAACATGTCTTAGCAAGCATATCCAACCTTCCACTACAGCTGTAGAAGGAAGATGACATTAGAACATTATTTTTTTAAGAAAACCTGATATGTTACCCTTAAAAATGTATAGTATGTTGCCATCAAGTTTACTTGTTTTATAAGTAATGCTATAAGCAACTATTTACTTTGAATTATGCTTTTAAAAATACACAAAAATAGAAAAATGGGCAAAACTTTCCCTACTGTGGTCATTTAAAAAGCAACATTTAAGATGATGAGCTACCAACATACAACACTCCCCCAACATATTAATTTTAAAATGTTAAAACAAGGACATAGCTTTAACCTCTCATTCCCAAGAGTAAGATATTACAGTTAACATCATTACTTCCAAGTACTGATTATTTTTACGGAAGAACATTGCCTACTTTTCAGAGAACTGGGTTCTCCAGAAGAGATTTCAAAAACCATTGGCATATGATATCTGATACTGTTTGGTGGGCTGCGTGTGATAATGTAATTAGTCTTCTAGATCAGTGGTTCTTAACCTGGGATCTGTGGACCCTTGGGAGGGAGTCTCACATGGGGGTCCACATAAGGTTGCCATTCATCCTGGAAAACAGAGAAAATCCTGGAATTAAGAGACTAAAAAATACCCCAGCTGGTTCTGGCCAGTTGATACAGCATGTCCCAGATTTCTCAAAGGTGGTAGTGATGATGGCAGTGGTAGTGGCAATGATGTGCAGGCAGGTGTCTCATCCAGAACTGGAGGTTCTGGGCACTAGTGAACAGATTTGCTAGAGATCCCAGAAGGTAGGAAGGTGAGAGGAAGGTCCAGAAAACAAAAGAAGATGCCCAACCCAGGCCAGGGTTGAGCCCAGGGCCAAGCAGCGTGGCTGAGCTTCACTTCCAAAAAGCCATGGGAATAGAAGAAAGTCCCTTTACTTTTGTGGGCTGCTTGGAAGCAAAATAGTGAGGGTCTCAGTGCTCCTTTGAGGGAAAGCATGAAAGAAATTCCATTTCCCTCTGAAGGAACACCAAGAGAGTAGAGAGGTTCAGTGCTTTCAAATGAAGCACTTAGCTTCTCTACTGTTTTGGTGCTCCTTTGAAGGGAAATGGCATTTCTTTTACTCTTTCCCCCAGAGCAGCACTAAGACCCTTACCTTTCCAAATGCTGCTATTCTTTAAGCCTGCCTCCCATTCATCACCTTCCTTTAAGAAATTCCAGTTTATTCTGTTCTCCTGGCCCTTGAAGAGTCTCCGCATGGTACTCCACAGACCATTAACAAGCCTCCTTTCCTTTGCATTGTCTACTAGAAGAATAAGGCATAAAGGTGAGCAACTGATGAGCAGCTTTAAACAAATATTTGAATATTGCAATCTAAATTTAAATATTTAAACTTGAGTTAAGTCTTGGGGGTCTCTGGCAACAATTTGTATTTACAAGGGGTCCGTGGTAATGAAAAGGTTAAGAACCACTGTTCTGGATAGCTGCTCTGCAGGTATATCTTATGACATTTGAAAAACAACATGCCATGGCATTTAGTTGATTGCTGTTATTTGGTATAAGCTGCTGTACAGCCTCTGTTATAGACAAGAACCAGTAAGAAATTGAGTAAATAAGTAAAGAGGAGAATGGATACACTGCCTCCCAGATAAGAGGGCTGGTCAGCAATAGACAAGGCATAGGAACACAGATCAATAGTCACTGGCAAGGCAATTGCCAGTTTCACCAATAAGCTTGGAGGAAAGGGGTGAACTTGAGATAATTCTGTTTTGAAATGGCAGACTCTGCAAGGTAAAGCAAAATGGAGGGTGCATATATATACTATCTGTGCTATCTGGAAGGTAGCTGTTAAAAGAGTAAGTGAAATGTTATTATCATCCAGAGTCTGATCTAATGCCTAAGCATGGCTTGAAAAATGCTGTCAAAATTCCACATAGAGATGCATTAACCTGGCATGTCAAGAGCTGAAACAAACACAGAAAATAAATCTGACAGGATAATTTTGAACATTGAGTTTGGTGGAATGGATACATATCTTACCAAGACTTCAAATATTACCCTGTGCATGTTTGCTTGGTAATAGGTCTCTCTTGTGTTCAATGAAGCTTTACTTCCAAGTAATTGTACGTAGAATTTCAGTCTCAGTTCTGCAGTTCTATATGTGTTTGCCAGAAGGAGGCAAACCCCATTGAAAACAATGGCACTTACTGCCAAGTAAACAAGCATGGGGTTGTGTTGCAGTTCCTTGACTGCAGCCCTAGAAATATATATCTCCATAAAAAGCAGTGTTTCTCTTTTACAGGCATACGTTTCCCGCAATTGGTCCCACTCCATTCTCAGAAATAGGGCCAGGTCTACTGTTAGGCAGAATGAGGTTGTTGCCTCGGATGTCAGGATTTGGGTGTCATATAGAGATCAAACAATTCATTTTTTGCCAGTGAATTTTTACTGTATGGGATTTGGAAAGCTGAATACAGCATTTTCTGCCTTAGATATTAAAATAAGTTGATGGACCAAAAGTACTACACATCTTGGCCTGAAAGGGCAGAAAATAACATTTGTTCCTCTTCCTCAGGTAACAAAGTTGCTTGGGCCAGCCCTGCTTAAAGCAATGGTAGGCAGCCCTCAATGGTGGGCAGCCCTTAGCCAAATGTGCACTGCAGGAAGAAAGGAATGACCAACAGGAGAGGCACTAGTTACAGTGATGGCTGGGGGCTCCAATGTCAGTGCGCAGTGAGACCACTCTGAATCCACCCGAAGGCCATTTCGGCACTACGCTGTTGTAGTGCTATTATTCCACTTTCAACCTCCTGTGGAATCCTGGGGTTTGCAGTTCAAGGAGGGGTATTTTGAATTCTCAACCAGAGAGCTCTTTGGCCTCAGCAAACTACAAACTCCAGAATTCCACAAGATGTTGAATGTGGAATAAGAGCACTATAACAGTGTAGGGTGGAAAGGCCCTTAGTGGTTGCCTCAGGAATAGTCAGGATGACCTTGGATTTTTAGTGCAAAGCAAGGAAAGAAAAGTCCTTCACAAGCACCAGAGTATATTACTCTGGCATTGCCAACGCTTGTAGATGAAGCACCATTTGTTCATCAAATGGCACTTCCTTACAATATTCTTCTATTGTGTTTTCTGTTTTCCCTATACAGTAGGGAGGGGGGAAATCTCCACTCTTGCCTCTCCAAAATTTTTTGCAGCACCCCCTGAATGCTTTCTGACTTAACTTTCCACCACCTTCAGATCATTATCTGAAAACAATGAAATGACAAGCTGAGCTACGGTGTTTTGTTCTGCATCTCACATGCTTCATTGATAAACTTCCCTTGGACACTTGCACACCAGGGCAGAACAAAAAAATCACTGATCTTCCTCACTTCAGGCCTGTGTTTGCTTCAGTACTGACTACTACCAATCTGTTCCATATCTGTCTTATTTACTATTGAAAGACCATAATGTTTCAGCACAAAGGTTTTTTTTTTCAAGTTTCCAAATGTTATTTATATCTCTGAATATTACACAGACAAAGCAAAACAAGTGGGTGCAACAAAGTATTTCCAAAACTAATATCAAACTTATTTCTAATCTGACATGACCACAAGTTAAGGATTCTTGATACTTTCTAATAAAATCAAAATAATACAAACAATTTACCCATATTGAGCTAAATTTCTTCAAAAATCAGAAGAAACTACAGTGTGGTCTTCTAGATTCTTGTGTTGCATCGTTTTGAACTGAGAAGCTATTTGATTTGCAATAAGGGATATGTAGAGGAGTTTAATCTAGTCTGAGTTCCTGTGCTCTAGTGTTCTTAGCAAAATAATAATTAATCTGGCCTTGGCCTCAGAGAAAAACTCCAGGGAATCATTTTTATGATTATCTACCTACTTTCTATTTTCCTGCTCTCAGGTCTTCAGGTACCAATGACTTGGCTGTGCTCATCTCTCGCATGCAAAGAAATGCTGACCAGGTGGAAAAGGACATCCTTGAAACACAGAACAAACTTAAGCAGGTAAATTTGAAAATCTGGTAGACTACCATAAACTGGAGATGAAGAGGAAAAACCAGGAGAAAGCCCCCAAAACCCTGAAGGTTAAGTTATAAAGACATAAGTATGTATACACCAAATGCTCAAGATGTGCACAAGAATGCAGTTTAGGTATGGTTTTCCTATAAAAATAGTTACAGATTTGATGCAAGAAAGGCAAGGCGAGTTTCTATGGCCTTTCTAGGGCAAATAGAATCATAGGGCTGCAATTTGATTGAGCTCTAGGTTAAAACAAAGAGTCAAAAACACGTGCCCTTTCAGACAATTATCTTTGCTGAGTTATGATACAACACTCTTACTCTAGTTGCTAACCCATCGTTGTGGAGGGGGGAAACCTCTTTTTCTGTTCCATCCTGGGGTCCTTTCACACTGTACAATTCTATGATTCCACTTTAACTGCCATAATTCCATCTTCTGGAATCCTGGGATTTGCAGTTCAAGGAGGAGCCTTCAGAATTCTCAGCCAGAGAGGCCCAGTGCCTGACCAAATTGCAAACCCCAGGACTTCATATGATAGAACTGTGACAATTAAAATGAAATGATAGCACTATAATCCTATAGTGTGAATGGGCCCTAAACTGCAAATCCTAGGATTCCACAAGAGGCGGCCATGGCAGTTTAAGAGGAATCCATAACACTATGATTCTGTAGCATGAAGGGGGCCTGTGTTTGAAACAGAAAAGTTAACAGGAAGGTAACAAAGTGATATGGGAGCATCTCAAGATTGTTTGTGAGTTCCTGGATACTTTTGGGTTTGGTAATATTGTTACTGCAGTCCAGGCCTACCTGGAGATAGCACTCGATATCTCTTTGATATCAAATAATTCGGCTTTCCTCTGCCACTCCGCTCCACGTGTTTGTGAGGCCACCGGACAAACACATAAACAGGCACAGCCGATAATTGCTGGACATTCCATTCTCCACCCAGGCAGGCTGGACAGAGCCGGTTCGCTGCTTCAGGGACCTCTCCGGCAAACACCTCATTGCATATGCGCGATACTAACAAAGGCTCCCTGCCCCGAGCAGGCAACCTGAGAAAGCTGTACTAAGTGCTCCGCATTTGCATACTGGCTACACTATTGTTAATTTGGCTCTAATTCAATCATGCTAAATTCTGACTTTTCCAAAGCTTTGTTCCGTTCCTAAAACGCATTGTTCTCACCGAGTAAGGTATGGCTTGCAGTCACAATTCACCCTATAAAAACCTCTGATTCTGAGACCCTCCTCGGATTGCTCCCGAGTTCCAGACCACCTTGCTGCCGCTTTGTTCAGTGAGCTCCCCTCAGCGAACCACGCTGAGCTTCTTCCCTGCACCCCAACATCACTCTCAAACTACAGGACTACAAGACAGGTGTCATATCACCCACTTCCCTCTAAAATCCCCATTTCCAACCCTCCAGTTAGCTGTGTGACTGTGGTGTCTTTAGTATTTGTCTGTGTTTAATAAAATATTGTTTTTATTACTTTAAACCGTCTGACTGCTTGACTGACCTGACCCCGTAGGTGCTGGGTTGCAAGAGCCTGCTGAGTTACCCTGCCTCTCGCTAGCTTTAGTGAGTGCTCCAGCTAATTTTCCCCAAAGTTGTTGTTGTTTGGTTATTTGGGCACCCCTCCCAGGACCCCAGAGATCAGGGTAACAATATAGAACATGAAGTGAACCAATTTGACAGATTAGAGCAAAGGCAGGTCCCTTTGAGAAACTACTTCTGTTGTTTGGTCCTCTCAGTGATAAGCATTCAGTAAGCTTACATATGTTGAAGGCACACAACAACAACAACAACAACAACAACAACAACAACATTAGACTCAGCTTAATTAGGCTCTATTTTAAAAAAGCATTTGGAGCTCATGGTTCTCAATGTGTATTGTTGCGCTAAAATCTGTAAATTTAATTACACGTGTTATAATTTTTAAAGAAAAAAACCTCTTCCTAAGTTTGAAAGTAATAGAGACAGGCACATATCACACATTTATGCTAAAGTACAACATTTACCTTCTGGACTAAGAACCACACCCTGTCCCCATACCCTGTCCTTTTCTCATTTCAGGATGCCAGTAACCATCGGCAAAACAAATCTTTTGAGTTCCAGCAGGAAAATGCGAAAAACCTGAAAGAAGCTGAGACCCTACTGAAAGATCTTTTCCTTGATGTGGACAAAGTCAAGCGTTTGAAGCACCCTCAGGCCTTGGAAATTGAAAAAGAGTGAGTAGCAGTGGCACTGTAGTGCTCCCAGCCTTCCCAACATGAATTTCATGAAGTATAAGGAGGTCCATTTGTGTGGTTGGCTAGGACCAGGAGTGAACTTCAGACCTGGTTCAAATCTTCTTTGGACCATCCTATTTTCTAACAGAGAAACCTTCTTGCTTCTCTCCTGCAAAGCATCAAGCAACTCCATGAACGAGTGACACACCAATGTGCTGAATATCGGGATTGTACGAAAAGTTTACGCTTCCTGAAGCTGGATCCAAAGTAGACTGGGCAAAAATTCTCGAGCAAAAGCAGGTAAAGGATACTAGTTAGATGCATTTTTATTTGATTGAAATGTTCAGTATAGAAGAGCAAAGGTGAACAAAGGCCATGGTTTTCATAAAGTCAATAGTCGTGGTTATAGGTGCCTTATGTGTGCATCTGAGTTTGTCCCTCCTCTCCACTATCCACAGCAGCAACTTCTCATACTCCATCACAGCTATTTTCTCCAAGTCTCCCCATCTATTAGGAATGGCTTGTTGGGCTTCCTTCCCCAAAAAGAGAATGATTTGCTGACTTTATGGGAAGTTTTCACTACATGAGATTTAAACTGGAGTTTGCATAGGTTTGCTTATTCTCATATGTGGAGGCTAATTCACTGAATTTTTTCTTCTTCTCAGCACATAAGTTAATTTGATCCATGCTTTAGATATGTGGGTAAACAAGCACATACACTCAAGACGTACACTCATTCCTCGTTACCTATTAGCCAAGCGGATGAGAAGCAGGAGAGTCCGCTTTGCCAGTAGCAAGACTGTATGGATTGAGGCAGATGGAAGTAGCTCTGGGAGCCTTATCTTTGCTGCTAAGCAAATCAGAGCAACCTTGGTTTAACCATTCATTGTAGGCCAGGCTTTCTGCAGTTCTTTCCAAGAAGACATGGCATCTACCGTGAAAGTGGCAGCTAGTTTCCATATTGTTGGGGCAGTAAATCTGCTGTGGATTTTAAAGGAGTTCTGAGTGCTGAGTTCTGACCCCCAAACAAGTTGTAGGACTAGATTTCTTTTTCACTGAAGTTGATTTAGTATCCCACTGACACGGGAGCCACCACCAATCACCACTGTAACTTGGTGACAATGCAGTCTATGAGGCAAAAGGAAACACATCTCAAGATGCTTTAAAAAAATGGTTTTTTTTCCTGAAAAAAAATCCAGAGAATCTCTCTTTTTCTTCATGTTAATGCTGCATAAAAATTGTACTCTTTTATCATCACCATTATCAAGGGATCTACTGCAGAAGTGATTATGTTTAAATTGTTCTCTCCAGCAAATGTAGGAAAGATTTTTAAAGTGTCTTTATCTGAAAGTAGCTTGTAAGAGGAGGGTCCTGTTTTCCAGGTTCCTAATCTAGAAGAACTAGAATCTGTGTAGCTACTGAACAATAATTTCTTGAAAACATCTCCTTTACCCCACATACATGGGGAAACGAAGTAGGTCAGTATGTATTTGCAGGCAGTGGCACAGGAATTCCCTTTCATTCTTCCACTTGAGGCTTCAGAAGGGAGGTTGCAGGGTGGCTGCACGTAGTATTTCACTCCTCTGTTTGAGGGGGTGCCGTAGGGTCGCAATAAGTTGGAAATGACTTGAAGGCACATAACAGCAACAGCAGCAGCAGCAGCAATAACAAAAGGAAGCTCCTCTCTTTGAAGGGATCCCCTACTTGAAGCATTACCCATCCAAGATGTATTACCCAAGATGGGTAATGCGTTAAAGATAAAGGGAAAGGTCCAGGAAAAGCAGAAGCTGTGAAGCTCCCTATCAGCACTTGTTAGCCTGTGTACTGATGTATATCTATTGAAGGCCTCTACCACAGTACACTGGTATAACATTATATTCTACTTTAACTGTAATGACAACATCCTGTGGAATCCTGGGATTGGCAGTTCAGGGAGGGTCATTTAGAATTCTCACCCAGGGAGCTCTTGGGCCTCACTAAATTACAAACCCCAGAATCCCACAGGATGTTCTCATGGCAGTTAAAGTGGATGCAGTGCTTCTAGTCAACTTAGGCCATTTCTGCACTAGCCTGTTATAGCGCAATGATTCCACTTTCAGCATCCTCTGGAATCCTGGGGTTTGCAGTTTTGGGAGAGGCCGGCTGGCCAGCCCCTCCCAAAACTGCAAACCCCAGGATTCCAGAGGTTGTTGAAAGTGGAATCATTGTGCTATAACAGGCTAGTGCGGAAATGGCCTTAGATACTACTAGGATTCTCAGTTCTGGAAGAAGTGGTCACATCTGGCTGAACAGCTTAGTGGTAGAGTGAAGTTTGGCATGAGGCAGTTTTCCCAATTCCAATGCTGTGATCAGAACCTGGAAAACTTACATTTTGGGCCACAGGTCATGTCCAATGTCCATGCTGACTGGAGGATTCTGGGAGTCATGGTTCCAAAAAAAATGATATCCTCAAGCTCTGATTGTAGTGGTAAAGCCCTAAAACTTGCCAGCTAGCCCTATGAGTTTCTGCTTCTTCTTTTTCCTCCTCCTGTCACCATTTCTCCTGCAGCTAACTCACATTCTCAATAATCTTAAGCATCCAGTATTGCAAAGACAATGTAGAAGTGAAAAGCTGGCAGGCAGCTGCCTTGAACATTAACTACCTGCAGTGCTTGGGAGCAGGACAAGAGGAGTTGACTGACAATTGAGTGTCTCTAAAATTGCATAGCATTACTCTTGGGTTTGTTGCAGAAACAAGTCAATGCAGGGAAATATGGACCTACTGTGCCAGAGCTGGAAAAACAGATAGCAGAGCACAACATTCTCCAGAAGGAGATAGAAGCATATGGCCTCCAGATCAAGAACGTCCGTGGTCCGGTAAGATGGCATTTTGCTTTCCTTTCCATTCCAGGGATATGTTAATCTGACCAGTCTTAAGGGGCCGAAGCCTGTTCAGTTCTTCATATAGATCAATGGTGGCATGCTAAGTCACCTCTATGACATCCTGTGTGTGTGTCCAAATTATGACTCATCACCACACCCTGAAGAATCTCTATTAAGTAAACTGAATCATATGCACTGATGCATTAACAAGACTAGTGAAAGAGACAAAATTCCTCCAAACAAGTCAACTTCCATTGGTTCTCAGCTTATTAAAATGATTTCATGTACTGTATGAACATCTGAACTTGCTCCTCTTATGGAACTGACAGAGCACTGAGTTCAACATTTTAGCTTATTCTTGGAGTTTCTCTTGATTTTTAGCATCTCTCTTCAAATGTGTTTCTTCTTTAGCTTTTGTTTTTAAAGGTATGGTTATACTTTCACAAGCACAGCCATGTCTGAGATTGTCTGAGATGACATTCCAATGTAAATGTAAAGAACCTAAGGCATGACACTGCCTTGGATCTTGTACCACATTTGGAGACACAGCCACTATTTTCCAGTCATCTGATGAGTGAACTGCCCCACCTAATGACCTTGTTCATGTTGTTAGTTGTGAAAATTTTTAATGGAGTGACTTGAGGGAGAAATAGAAGGGAGCTTGCTCATTACAAGCCCAGACTCTTTATAGCTCCAAGGTAAACATGGAGCTCAATGAAAAAACTCTCATTCTGCTGCACTGGGAAAAGCGCTCGATAAGTATAGTGCCTTCTCCAGCATGGGTGAGAATGAGGTACCCCAGTTCAGACTGATTTCTGTGTTCTAGAGCACCCCAAAGTGGCTGGATCAAAAGAAAATCACTCCAGGGAATTTCCCTATAGATAAGCAACTGAAAGAGTGCAATGTAGCCCAGGGCATTAAGTAAAGAGTACTTAACATGATGCCTAAC
This sequence comes from Ctenosaura bakeri, assembly GCA_948474755.1. Classification (NCBI taxonomy): domain Eukaryota; kingdom Metazoa; phylum Chordata; class Lepidosauria; order Squamata; family Iguanidae; genus Ctenosaura; species Ctenosaura bakeri. The sequence goes on from CAOLHI010000849.1 coordinate 222,351, forward strand.
CCAGCAGAGATCCTACCTAGTAAGATTCCTGAACAATGAACGATGTGTGGATTTGTTTACAAGATCAGGAACCTCTTGAATATGGGGCCCAGTTCAGCCACCACCTAATTATGTGTCATGTCCTTTATTAATCCTTGTACTTCAGCTGTCCTATCAATGAACTATGGGATAATAAAAGGCCTTAGAAGCAGGCTGAGCTATAATTAGCATAGTAAAGTGAAATTGCTGATCACTGTTGCTTGTCAAATATTTCTGAATAATGAACGGTTTCTCTATGCCTTTCTTTGAAGAGAAAGCTACGTGATTTAATTTGAAATGATGAAGTACACTAAGGAATCCTTTTTTTAAAACAAATATTTAGTTTAAGAGATCACAATCCCAATATCACATTTTTGAATTTGCTTGATATTCAAATAATAAACACTGAATCAATGTGCACCAAATTCCTGCATTTTGAATGAACTGATAATGGGAGAATCAATATCTCCTAAAAGACAGAAATTATTCTTAAAACCAGAAGACTCTTCCAAAACAGAACTGGATTTAAAATAAATGTTATATCTGCTACACGTGTCAACCCTGACTACTCAGTAGAAGTTCTGTTCTAGGGTTGTTGTGGGTTTTTTTTTTAGCACATTCTTTGTAATCTATTAAAATTATTGTTTTAACTATATCTATTGTTTATATATGTGTACATTTTCTCCCCACCACCCCCGAACAGGAAGCAGCTGATTTAAAGAGTCAATACAAGGAGTTGCTGGTAAGAATGGGTTTTTTGGGGGGGGGCGGTATGATTGAGTTTTCTCTTTCTTTTGTAAACATCAATTCGTACAGGCAGTTAAATGAGAGATTCCAGATGGACTTGAAAACTTATGGAATAGAATCCAAAGAAAAGACAGGAGTGATTAAATGGATCTTTGACAATCCACCCCATTTGTTAGTCCATATATATCAAGAAACTTTAATACAGGAGAGACAGGAGGAGACTGTGAAATCTGCAATGATTTTGTGGGCGCAGAATATTGGACATTCAATTCAATTAGACGAATGGGAACAGAGCAGGAGAAGGACACAAAAATTTACAACGGCTCAGAATCTTAAAGAGAACTATTTCAAATTGTTTCATAGATGGTATATGACACCAAATAAGTTAAAAAAGATTTACAATACAGGCATGGGAATGTGTTGGAAATGTCAGAAAGAGGTGGGAACAATATTTCATATGTGGTGGTCATGTCCCAAGGCAAAGAAATATTGGAGTAAAATACATAAAAAGATGTGTGAAATACTGAAGGTTCAATTTGTAAAAAAACCCCTGAATTTTATTTGTTAAACATGACAAATGTTCTTGAGAATACTAGTATTAAGAGACATTGGAGATTAATACTGTATATGATAACAACAGCCCAAATAGAATATGCCAAAATGTGGAAATCTCAGCAAATACCCACAATGGTGGGGGACGTTTATTGAAAATATAAATGCAGATATTGTCTCTCAGAGATTAAAGGGGAAACTGGATGATCAGATAAAAGCAGAATGGCAAATTGTAATGGGTAATTGCTGGGAACTGCCAAGTGAAAATGTCTGAATTATGGTTGAAATCAAAGAGGGATAACTGTAACATAACAGGAGTGGACGAGAGAAATGCAAGATCAAGCATGTAAGATGAACATAGAATTGTGATGCATAAATTCTATATGTGAATAGAAATTCAGAAAATGAAAACTAGATCAGAGTGGAAGAACAAAAACATTACATGTAAAAGTACAACTTAAGATGATTTTTTTTATTTGTGAAACTTAATAAAATTATATATATAAAAAAATCAATTAGCAAGATTTATTGATTTGTTAAATTTGGCAAGTACAGGACAGTATGTGTTTGGGAAAGTGAGAGGTATCCCAGCCCAGATAGGGAGATTCCTGAAGCATTTCAAGATTCCCTAGAAAGATACGGCTTTTGTGTTGCCTAGAAACAATATTAAATACGTCCCCTTCCTCACAATGGTTCTGAGATTCTAGCATCAGGAAAGTGCAAATACAACCCTGTCACCTCCCACCCCACCATATCCATCTGCCATTTTCTGTGGAGATCCTTGAAGTGAAAGTCCTGTACGGTATAGGAGGATAGAGTTCTGAAGATGTGATACAGCTTTATTCCTCCTCCTCACATCATACAAATGCATTGGTTGGGCTGCCTCTTTCTATATTCTGAGCTACCTCGTGGGGTTACTGTGCCATTAAGTTAGATGTAGTGAGGAACTATAAAACCTCATGTACACTGAAAAAGACTATAGACATTATAAATAAAAACTGTGGCCAAGGCACTGACATGTTCTCTCTCCAACCTGACAGAAAGCCTCTATCTGGCGAGGCCAGAGCTTGGGGAGCCTCTATACACACCTGCAGGGCTGCACTAAGGAGCTCGGTTACCTTACCGAGCAGCAAAATAAGATCTTGAAGCAGGACTGGAGCGACCAGATGATTGATCCTCAGTTGGTGCGGCATGAGTATGAGGTAAATGAAGTTGTTGGGGCTGAATGGTAAACTATGAATCCCAGGATTCCATGGGATATTGCCCTGGCAGGTAAAGTGGAATATAGTTCTATAATAGTGTCATGTGAATAAGCCCTCGTTCTGCTCCAATATTTAATGCCAATGCTGCTGAGGCAATAAGCCGTAAAATAGACAATAATAAAGCATTTTTTAAAATGCATCTCTGTACAAGTACATTCATAACATGTCTTACTACCTTGGGTAGTCAATTTCGTTTTTAAAAAAACAATATTGACACACTTTAAAAAAGATATTTGAAATTACATAAAACAATAACACATAAAACAGAACTTCATACAAAAGACAAACTATGCTAAACTAAACGAATACACAAATATCTAAACTACCAAACTACTACTAGCCCTAGGACAAACCAAAACATATAGACATAAAAAAGGAATGCAAATACACATTTGACTTCCAGCTTTTCAGAGAACAGTAGTTAGTTATCCTTAGATATATTTCCTCTAACTTCTTTATCTATTTTTATCTATATTTTTGACAATTAGTAAAACTTTACCCACTGTTATCCAAATGACTCACTGTTAATATAAACTTTCTTGATATCATAAAAATGTAAAATTCTACCGAAATAAGTCTAAACATACCAATTAATCAAACCCTCTTGCTGCTTGTATCCCTCTAGTTAACCTTAAAAACAATACAAGCATTTCTCAAATTTTTTTGCAGTCAGTAAGAGAACCATCTCTTAATAATGTTTTTAGTTTGTCTATCTCTGCCAGATTCAATAACTTCATCATCCAATCTTCCTGAGATGGAATCAGGTTGGATGGTCAATTTCCATCTACTTTAGATTTATTCAGTTGCTGCATTATGAAAAAATGACCCAAAAGATTTTTAAAATTGACTTGATTGTTCTGTTGCCACTAACACACAATTGACACAGACTCACACGCTAATACACACTATGCTTTTGCACTTTCATATGAAAGCCTAAGAAGCAGTTTTCTCTGACACATTGACTTCAGTAAAGGCAAGAAGTTGCTAAATTAATATTAGTTTATTTTTGAGCTAATGCTGTCTCCCCTCAAAAAATCTGTCCTAGGACCACCACCAGTCCCACTCCCACTCCCACAAAAGGATCTCTCTGCATTTAAAGTGGCAATGTATAATGCTCCATTGTTCTGCAGGATTTCAAGAATAATGAACTCCTTAACCAGGAAGAATATGTGAATACGCTCCAGGATGATGGAGAAAGGATGATTGAACTGAAGCACCCAGCTGTGAGCCCAATCCAGGTTGGTACTGAATTTTGGAATTCCCATCATCCCCCTTATTATTTATTTATTTATTTATTTATTTATTTGAAGTATTTTTACCCCAACTTGTCCACTGAAAAAGACTTCTACAAGAGTGGTTGATGAAGATCAATAATAAGACAGTACCTGACCTAAAGCTTATAAGCTAAAAGATACAAGAGTAAAAGAAAAGAGACAAAAGTGGGCCAAAATTGGGTACTCTTTCTTAATTATAACATTCTTGTAACAATCAGTTGAAATAAAAATAGTTCCAGGAAACCCAGAGCCAAATAGTCCTGGTCTCTCAGCTAAACTGAGTGTTTCCCCCGAAGTAATCCACCTAAAGAATAGGATTTTGTCTTAAGATATGTATCCACATTTCAAAAGTAGTTGAACAATCACTTTCCTCTTGCCAGATACAACAAAATCCAAAATTCACAAAACAGCAATACCTTTTATTGGCTAACCAAAATGCACAAAATACATCATGCGAGCTTTCAAAGCTCCACTGGCTTCCTTATCAGGCAAAAAATATTTAAAAAAATCATACAGGAGAAGAAAAGTGATGTGGTAGGGCAAACATTTAGATCCTATAAAAGTAAAACTTGCCAATATCCAGGGGAAACTTTAAGAAGAGAGAGCTAAAACTCTTTCATTTGGACTACAATTGGCAAGTTTTATCTATACAACATCTAAAAGTTTTTCCAGATGTAGTAGTAGAGGGATTTCTTAAGGAATTTGATGTTTTCTGCCTAAGAAAGGAGCAGTTAGCTTCACACAGGATAGGGACAATTGGGATCTCAAGGGGGTCACTTTTCTGTTTCTAATGGACTTGAAATGTTATTACCTGTCTTTTATTGCCCTTTGTCCCTGGTTCCCACATGGCCAAGAAGAGATGGCCTTTGCAATATTAAGATCCCTCCAGAACAACTGGACCACAGCAGAAACAACATCCGATGAAAATATAGGCGTGTGGCTCTACCATCACCACTTTTATTCTCCTTTATGATTTTTTTAAACATCTTTTGCCTGATGAGGAAGGCAGTGAAACTTCTAAAGCTTGCATAATATATTTTGTGTGTTTTAGTTGACCAATAAAGGCATCTCTCTTTAGTGGATTTTAGATTTTTATTTTTGCATTTTTCTGCATGGCCAGCAAAGCTACCCCTGAATATGTTTCCTTCCTCTTGCCAGTGATAAGCAGTTGTGGGAAATGGGATGGCAGAGAGTTTTTACCATTTCAGGAATTTTTGCAGGAAACCATGACAGCTGAGGTGGGATAAGAAACTCATGTCAGTTTATCATGTAAACAGACCCTTGAGAAAACACCTGCTTTGGAAAAATTTATCAGATGGTATGTGCTGGATCTGTTAGGTTCCCGTCTGCCAATCGTGCTGTTCTTTACTGGATATTAAACTTGATTATATTAGTGGGTTTCTTATATTCTTAAGAGGTAATCTAGGACCCTGAAGGTTTTATCTTCAAAATGTGACTAAATTACTTCTTTTGGACTACAACTCCCAGAATCCCCCAGCTAAGAATGGCTGTTAGCCACACTATTTATGAGATGCTGGGAGCTCTCATCCAAAAAAGCAGGTTTCACATGTTCTGCTGTTTACTATACACTTACTTTGCTTTATGATAATATTCCTTTGCTCCTTGCAATATGGGTGGCTTTACAGTATTAGCATCTGGAGCTACAAGCTCACAGACAGCCTGCAATTTCACACAGACAATAGGCTCACTTGGCCTGCATCTTTCTTTGGCAGCCTTAGCATTTGTGATTGACATTTGCAAAACAGCAAGTCAGGGCAATGGATCATGGCAATCCATGGCCTTTCTGACTCACACACTTGGTGGCTGTCTCAAAAGATTCCGTTCTGAATTTGTTTGGGCTTTTAGATGTTAGAGCAGATGTGAAGGACCTTTTTCATGTGGAGATCTGCATCACCTTGGTTAAAACATCTTGGGAGTCTACTTTCTAGTATTGGCCTGGGTCAAATATGAACACAGGCAGAGTTATGTCTTTGTTCTGCAGAGTTTGGAAAGACTTCTTTTTTGGATTGCAATTACAACCAGCCAAATTGGTTGGGGAGCTCCGGAGGGTGTAGCTTTGAGGGCAAATGAAGTTATTGTCCCATCAAATAAGAATTCTGCCTCTCCAATGAGTCTTTTCTTCAGTCCCCAAATTTCTAGCATTGCAGAGTGACACTAAAATCATTCACCCCTAGAACTTTTGTATCTGTTATATTAGCATTCCCTTGGTAACTTGGCCAGTCCCCTTTTCTTTAGGTGCCTAAATTGTATTTCTAAAGCTCAGCTGAAGTTACTGCAATGCTAGAAATTTGGAGACTGAAATAAAATTTTAATTTGGAGAGCAATGCCCTCATTTCTCTTCTCTCCAAGTATACCCCTGAGGATTCCAGGAGCTGTAGTCCAAAAAGTAACTTTTCTAAGCTCCAATCTAAGGTTTACTTAATAGTGTTAAAGCCTGCTGATACCCTATCCCATCCCCATGTGGTAGGGCAGTTGGGCCAGTGTTTTTCCTCACAGGTGCAAGCAAGACAAATGCCCTCAAAATGTTAAGTTATGGAAGAAAACAGAACTGACTGACCCAGTGCCATCTCAGGAGGCTCTGCTTTGTGTTAACATTATAATAAAGTTGGGCACTCTCTGTTCAGCTGAGAATATAATTATTCCAGCAGCTCATTTTCCCAAAAAGCTGTAATATTTTGTAATCTGCAGTTATTTGGGGAAGGTAGTGGTTGAGTAAGTAAAAATTATACCTATGCCCATATTGGGTTGCAGAGGAAATGTATTTTGAGAGTCATTATTTAAAGAAAATGCTTTAGATCTGCTGCCGATCCAGCCCTCAAGGGAGCTACCTTGCTCATTTCATATAAAACAAATTGTATTTATTTTCCTCTCTCGTATATTGGAGGGGCTATTCTCTCTGACTTGCAATATATGTTTTATGGATTCAGCAATAAGAGTGTACTTCTGCAGGCAGCCTTGGGAGTAAAGAACTGAATGAAATGAACAAAAAGAGGCAGGGCTAGGCAGTGGAATAACAACTATTTCTTCTTCACTGCAGGCTCATCAGGAAGCCCTGAAGAGTGAATGGCAGAATTTTCTCAACTTGTGCATCTGCCAGGAGAACCATCTGAAAAATATAGAGAACTATAGAAAGGTAAATTGAAGAGAGGATTCCGGAAGGCAACACACAAAGGGTTTTTCTTTTTTAAAAGAGTTTCTAGCTTTTCCAGTCCAATATAGAAACTACCATGGGTATTTTTAGAATGCAGGAAATTCCATGAGGGCCAAACAAAATTTGATGAAGCTTAGTAGTCAGAAGGTATGCATTCCACTCCTAACCTGCAGAGCAGTTCTGTTGGCAGATTGTGTGGATTAGATATGAAGACAATGTGCTTTCTGTTTCTGAAAAAAGTGTCGCTGTGAACACACACTGTGCAGCTCAGTCATATAGCAGCAGTAATATATGAGCTTCATTCAGAAATCTGTGTTTTCTTTTTTCCCTTTTGTCTTCAGTTCTATGATGATGCTGATGCTGTGAGCCAGTCACTAAACAAGCTGAACGGTGACCTTGATACAAAATACAGCCAGTTCAGCAAAGACAGCCCAGGTTTGATGTCTGACTTAATCCTTCAGCTGGAGGTGAGGATCACAAGGAGGAGCTGGGATGTCTTCTGACTGACCCTGGAGCAACCACGAATTTCCTGAAGCACTGTGGAGATCAAACCCAGCTATTTGTTTCATTTAAATTATATTCAGTCCAGAGCCACATGGCCTTAATTTGCCTCATTAACTTGGGTGGAAACAAATGTGGATAAGGGGGAAAGGGAGAGGAAATGAGTGGTTGGAGAAAAACAAATCCAGTCCAGTGCACTCTGGCCAGGTACTCTACTAGGATAGTATTGTTTCCCATCTCATAAGAAAAGTGACAAAAGCCCTGTTCTGATGAAAATGATGGGTTGAGTGAATGGGTGCGGCAGGGAGCAGCATCTTGCCTGCTGGCTCTTTCCAAAGCAACCATTCCATTCAGTCAACAATCTAAAAAAATTGTGCATGACTTTGCCTTTTTCATAGTTGTGTAGAGAGATACTGTCTATACACAACCCGTATGCATAGAAGTACCTTCAGATGAGTGGGCACAGTTTATATTTAAATCAACACACTTTAGGAACTGGAACAGTAGACATGACCCTCCCCTCCAACATTATTCAGAATCTAGGCACAGGACAATAGTTCCTGTTCCTGCCCCATCAACATCTCCCCATCCCAATGAGGATTCCCTGACCTTCAGCACCAAAGCCAGGATGACACAGATTGTGAGGTCTTATGCCAAACACAGTCCCTCTGCTATGCTCAGCAGCCCACCCAACTAATAACGCAAGCTACTGGCATTTGTTGCTTTCAAACAGGATGATTGTAACTCACCTTGCAAACTCCAATAAGATGGCCGGTAGGCTCTGTCTGGCTTAGAATTGGGAAGAAATGTGGATTCAGTTTTTATAATATGGAATTATAATATCTAGATGATGATGATGATGATGATGATGATGATGATGATGATGATGATGATGATGTGGTGGTGGTATAAGGGATTGACCCAATAATTTCAGGAGGAACAGTTTCCCAACATGCTGCCCCTCTCAACTTGATAAAATCATTTCATGCTCTTTCAGTATATTTACTCTGGAGCAGACCCAACTGAAGTTAAGTTGTATGTATAAGACTGCTGAATGCACACACATGCTAATCTCTGCTTTTGTCTAGTTTCCTCCCAACCATCCACTTCAAAATAGCACAGGATGTCTTTAAGTGTACTTTTGAATCCATTGCCTTTCTCCTAGTCATGCAGAGCCACACAAAGACTATTGTATTTTTTTTAAAATTGTAACTTCCTATTTATAACAAGTCTGTTTCAATCCCTGCTCTTTCAAAGGGTATTCAGCGCTGCACTTCTCAAATATAATGACCTGGTGAAGGAACAAGTCATCCACTCTGTACAAATCTGTGGTTATAGATATTCAGCTGCTGTCTGCTACAGTAGCAGACTTCACTGAGTAGTGAAAGAGGCAGGCATTTTTATGACAAACAGACATTTTGAATTTCCCCAATACAGAGTATATCTCCGAACAGGCCTTTCTCAGTACAGCTACCATTCTGATTACTCCATCACCAACATCACACATAGAGGATAATTTTCCCTTACTTAGAAACATAACCAAACATTTGATTTTGCAATAAGTGATATGGCTGAGGAATGGTCCTGCTGATTTGGTACATCCCAGTTAAGTGTGGTGGGCCCTAAGTTATGCCGGCCTCCTCAAAGCCATGTTATTTGTTCAAAATCTCTAACCCATCTGTAATTCCTTGCTTCTTCTTCCCATCTAGAATGATGAGAAAACTCTGAAACATGCAGAGAAGAGCATTGCTGAACTGAAAAGGAGGAGTAAGGAGATCAGTCCCTTGAAACTGCGTAGAGTCCACCCCTCCCAGCCAGTTACACTTGATACCATTTGTGACTGGGATATGGGTGAGGTAAGGAAATATTCCTGTCGTATGTGATAGAAGCAGAGCCACCTGTGATTTTATCCTTTTCTAATCCATCTCTGATGGCAGTTTCTGAAGGCTTGCTTATACTGCTATGGTGCTGCTTCATCTCAGCAGGCAGAAGGGGAAAGCATCTGAGAAGTCCTTTGTTCCAAGTTTGGAAACAGAATAATGTGGTGCCAGAGTACTGCACACACTGACACTGTTCTGCTTTTTTGTCCAGATGGTAGCCATGCAACCTGATCTGAGATGTAATAGATCAGCCTCCTGGTTCTTCGTTGCTTTATGGATTCTTTGGGGTTTCAACAATCACCTGTTTCTTTCCACCCACCTACAGTCTTGTCTTAATGTGGAGCTCCCCACAATTGTTCCACTTAATGTGTGTTTACATATTGCAAAGGCTTGCTTACTATTGTCAATATGAAACCTGGCCACATTTGTACAATAGCCACAGAACTGGCTATACATAATGCTTTTTGTGTTTGTTGAAAAGTAAACTTAACTTCCTCACTGTAATATGACTGTGCCAGATTTACCATACCTCTTGAAACAAAGCCATGAAATTCTAAGGAACTTTTTTTTTAAAAAAAAATCTTGTCTAATCTCCTGTGTTGAAGCCAAGAATTTTATAAACTAATATCCCTAAAACATTGAAACAACCAAACTGGATGGTGATTGTACCTCAAAACACTTCTAGGCCGATAAAATCCCAGTTTAAGATTATGTGAGGCTTTTTTCCTACTGTTGGTGCCAGTAGGAATATCAAGTGCGTAGATTTGAAATAAATAAATCCAACCCCTCTGGGAGTATGAACAATGATGGACAGAATTTTGTGATATCTGAAAAATGTTTGGGGTTTGACTTCCTGGCCAAGGCTAATATCTAGAATCAATTTGAAACGGAAACTCTTTTCCATCTCCATTCTCCTAGGTGCAGCTTGAGAGGGGTGAGAAATATACCTTGAATGATAACAGCAGCCAGGAGAACTGGGTGGTACAAAATAGCCACAAAGAGAGTAAGGTAGCGCCTGCTGTTTGCTTCTCCATCCCACCCCCAGATCTGGAAGCCATAGACCGAGTGAATAGGTTAGTGCAAAACTTTTCCTTCCTTTTTCTTTATCCCCTTGATTATATAACTAATAGAACATAAACCACAAAAATGTAGCAAGTCATTCTTTACCTATCTTTACTGGATTTTTTTTTTTTTCAATTGAAAGATTGTTCCAGGAACTGTCTCCAATCAAAGTTCCTTGTATAAAACAAGAACTATAGCAATCTCCTTCACCATATGATTATTGGAGAATAGGTATATATCCAAATTATATAAGTGTATACTGAGAAGCTGTGTGGTCTTGTTCACACCACTGACAGCATGTACAGAGGATGGGCTTCTATATCCAGCTTCTGAGTTCTCATAGATCTATACAAGTTTTTATATGAATTCTCCTGTCCCACACAAACTCTATATATGAATACAATTAACACCCACCAAAGTGTACTTGACACTCCTAGAAATGGGTTGTGTTAATGTGTGCCCTACAATAGTTGCAGAGAGAAGGCTGAATCACATTAGAAGCCTTTCATACCTGCAAACATGACTGAGCTCTGACAATGAGACGCACACATTATTGTGCTGTATACATAATTATTCCCATCACTATGAACCCACCTTAAAGCAGTGGTGTCTTATGTAAACATAATCAGGAAATATGCAGTGAATCAATACTCTTAAAAGATGTATTTGCATGCAGCTATTCACTTTCCTTCTAGATCAGTTTTTTCAAAATGCACATTATTTGTGTAGCTTGTTGCTACATTCTCTGAAAAAAGGAATTTTAATTAGCTTACATCTTTCAAGTTCGGTTACAAATTGTTCTTCGTAGATTCTGCCTCTCCCACCCACAGCTCCATGAATCTATGACAACTTTCTGATTAATACTCTTTCCTGGTATTTCTGAGAAACCACATTAAATCCAAAGAAACCAGTTAAAGCCAAATCTGATAATACCACAAAGTGTTGGGAGGGGAGGTGGACAAAAGATAGATTGGGATCTGGTGGTAAGTTTCTGGGTGAACTGTAATACATCAGCAAGGGGTTGCCAACCTTCATCTGGTGAACAATAGGAAGTAAAATTGCAAGAAAGAAATTACATGCCAAGACCGGTCTGTACGAAATGCTTATTAGCCTTGTTGTCACAGATGAAACACCTTGACCCTAGGAACAAGAGGTAGTTAAAAACATGTACATGTACTGTTATGTCCAGTACAAAGCAGCTGACATAGTAGGCCAATTGGCAACTCACAAGATTAACTCACACAGATGTTACTTTAGTGATGATGAAAGCAGCCATAGAGGAGCAGCACTCTTCCTCCTCAGGTAATGTATACATAAAACCTATGTTATAGAAAACTGATCTATGTACACTATATACCAAGTATGGAGTAGTAAAGCTATTCTGTCTTAATTATCATTTTTTGTGGGGGTGGTAGACAGAAATTCTGTTTATTCTGGATTAACAAATTAACCTAGAATGAAAGTATCATGTGAGATTCATGGCTCACTAAAAAAACGATATTCTTTCTAAGCATAGTTTGTATACACACCTGTTGTGGTAAGAAAACCATGTGCTCTGAACAAAATTGGTGTTGTCTGTTGTATTTAGGCTGGAAGGTGAGCTGAACACAGTAAAACAGAAGAGAGCTACAGTCCAGAACACACTAAGGAGCAGCCAGAAGGGAGCTGTTAAAGCAAGCCATCAGGGTATGTTAGCTTTTAGCTGCTTTCAAGTCAGAATTTACAACCTCATTGTAGTATGACTGGATCATTAAAGTTGCTAATATTCCCAAGAGCCTTCAGGGAGGTCAAGGAGCAGAGCTGTCAAGGAGCAATGGATTCAAGCTACAGGAAAAGAGATTCCACCTAAACCTCAGGAAAAACTTCCTGACAGTCAGAGCTGTTCAACCATGGAATATGCTACCTGGGAGTGTGGTGGAGTCTTCTTCTTTGGAGATTTCTAAGTAGAGGCTAAATGGCCATTTTTGGGGAGTGCTTTGATGTGTGCTCCTACATGGCAGGGGGTTGGACTGGATGGCCCCTGTGGTCTCTTCCAACTCTGTCATTCTATGATTCTGTGATTCTATGATTCCATGAAACATCCTAGGGAAAGATCAGCTTTTATAGGTAATGTGAAAGATGGAAGGATAATGTTTATGCATTGCAGTTATGTTTATTGGTAAATTAAACCTCATAGGCAAATTTGATTTTATGCAAAGATTAAAAGCTCTGCTTACTATTTTTAACTTGGATCACAGCAACTCCTCTCAGTAGTCAATATTCCTTGTCATTGCAGTTCCAATCAGAACCCCCACTGTGGTCCAAGATGACTCCCAAGCTGACCAGTTGCTCCATAAGCTGGAGAAAATTAATGGTGACTTGGGCCAAGTCAAGAAAGAGACTTACAGCCACCTGAGGACCCCACTGAACCACAGTGACCCGATAGAGGACCTTACTCAACGGATCAGAGACCAGGAAGCAAGTGTTGGGGAATCTGCATTGCTCATTTGACTATGATAGCTTCCTCTCATGCTTTGTCCGAAGCTGAGATGTTTGTACTCTGTGGGAATCACCCCCTCTATAAGTGAAAGGACAGATATTTCTGCTGGCCTTGGTATTAGCAGTCTTGCTATGCTTCTAAATCACAAGGCTAACTTGGGTGAACAAATTCACTGACACTCCTGATAAACAAAGAGGACCAGGGAGAAGTTTTGTTATCAACGCTTGACATTGCTTAGTTAAAATCAGATCCCTGTCTGCCTCAGACATAACTCAGTTTGACAGTGGAATGACTGCCTTGGAATGTGTGTGTGTGGGGGGTGGATTCTCCTTCTTTGGAGATCTTTAAAAAGAGGTTGGATGTGCATCCTTTAGGATTAATTTAGTTGCATAATCCTGCATGGCAAGGTGTTGGACTTGATGGCACTTGAGGCTCCTTCCAACACTATGATTCACTGTCGGCCAAGTCTCCAATATATTATAGAATGAAACTTGGCTTGCTCTTCTCTGTTGCTGATGACCTTCATCTATTTTATGTATAAATAGTTGGGATATTTGGTTACTTCTGCAAAGGTTGGAGGCCTGAGAGTCTCACTGTGTCAAGGAATAATGTCCTCTAGTCATCCCAGAAGTAAAAAGTGGTGCCACACAGCCTGATAGGCTGTAACCACAGCAGCCCAGTGGTCTGAAATCCACTGCTGTTGTGTCTCCAGCTGAAATCAGCATTGATCTCTTAGTAGATAATTGATATACTGAACTGAATTGATTGATCTTAAGAGAAGCATTGCCTTTTTATCAGGAAACAACAAGAAGACTTCAAGGCATAGGAGCAGAGAAAGAGGCTGCTCAGAAGGAGTGTGAGGCCTATCTTTCAAAGAAGATGGCTGGCACCACTGCCTCTCAGCTTCCTGTGATGCTCAACAACATCAAGAACAAATACAGTGATGTTAAGGTGCTCTCAAGGCTCTATGAGGAAAAGTAAGTCACATCAGCAATACCTGCTACCAGAGAATGGAGTGTGTGAATGCAACAAGGAGGAAGCATCTCCCCAAACATTTCTATGAAATCTTGAGTGTTTGGGCTTGAATGACAATAAAAAAGAACAGCATTTTGTTCTAGTGTGGTATTGAGGAAAACAGTTCTGAAATTAAATGTTGCCTTTTGTTTTTACAATGTCTCCTCCACCTCAGAGCCAAAGCAGCCCTGAACCTAGAGAATCAGATAGAGAACACAGACAAGATCATCAGCAACTTTGAGGCCAAATTATCTCATGATGGCACCATCCCAGCCTCACCCAATGCACTGCAGGATCGTGCCAATGAACTTCAGGTGAGAAATCTTTGGAGTCAAATGAGTAGAGAGTGAAGCATTGTTGGGTAGTCCAATGTTACCATTATCATCACAGGGATAGAATAGAATAGAATAGAATAGAATAGAATAGAATAGAATAGAATAGAATAGAATAGAATAGAATAGAATGAATAGAATCTTTATTACAGTCAAAGACCAGCACAGGTAAAAAGGGGGTACAAAAAGGGATAAAAACACAGGTTAAAAACAGGTTAAAGACAGCATTGAAATTCTCGATCAGGTTGCACAGCTCCCATATAACAAGACAATCTTGGAGCTAGTCTACTGCGGAGATCAGTGCCTGACGAAATTTAATCGCTGCTGCACAGAATCTGGCAACATTATATGTTAATATGGGGGTTGTTGTCTGAAAGTAGAAAAGACATGCAGAATTCTCCAGTTCGTCCTTGGTATTTATGCAAGAGAGGGGAAATAAGGCTGAGGCAGATGTCCCTGTAATATGAGCACTGGAGAAGCACATGCTCTGTTGTTTCAGTTTGGCCGGAGCCACAGGGGCACAGTCTGTCTGAGAAGGGGATCTTCTTGTATTGGCCTTCCAGGACAGCTGAGGGGAGGGCATGACATCATGCCAAGGTGAAGGCCCTACGGTGTTTAGGTACTTCTAGTTTTGCTAAGTATGCCATAGGTGAAGCTGTTGATAGCAATATCTGTTGATAGCAATAAAGGTTGAGGTGCTAGTTAGATCCAGTTGTCACTCTGTATCTACCACCCATTGTTTGATAGCTGCTTTGGCTCTCATCACAGGAAATAAGAGGATATTGGTCAGTTAAAAAAAAATCCCAGAAAAACAGGTCCACTAGGTCAGCAGCTACTTGAAAGCAGGTGAGAATCCACCTCTTCATGTAGTCCCCCTTTAGCCACATAGCTCCCTCCCAGAGATGGACTCATAGGCCAATGGCAATAAAACAAGCAGGAGATAATGAATAGCACAGTGTATATTGCTGTATAGCTATAGATATATAGGTTAGATATAAGGCTACATCACAAGTAATTCCCATTAGGGACAAAAGCCACAAAACAATCCGAACTTCAGGTCTATGTGGGAAAGATAAGCTTAGCATTAGTACTGCATGCCACTGCTGGAAGGATGTCTTTCAACATCCTATGGAATCCTGGGGTTTGCAGTTTTGGGAGGGGCCTCTGGCAAACCCTGCAAACCCCAGGATTCCATAGGATGTTGAAAGTGGGATAATAGTTCTGTAACAGTCTAGTGCGGAAATGGCCTTAGCATCTACTTTCCTACAGCCTGTTTGTAGACTACTGGAATTTATAACACTCCACCTTCATGGCCACTCAACCCTTCCCCCTTTTTTCCTCCCTTTCATGTCTTGCTTCCTTGCTTATTCTTTTCTTAGACCCAAGCAGAGTTCCCTCACACACACTGCATTCAACAGACATATCCGCAAGTTCAGTTTAATAAAATCCAGTGAAATCATTTGTTTGTCCTTTGTTTTCTCCCACACATCTTGTAAGACCTATTATTTTCAGGCAGTGTTAGTGCCTTTCTATTCATGTCCACTCAGTTATCACCATCCTTATCTCTATGAAAGTCTAATTTCCGGGGGCAGAGCAGGCTGAGAAAGGAATTTGTGTCAGGATTTATTTATCTGTTGAAACAAAATTGCTCTTCTGAATTGTGTACTGCTTCCCCGGGTAGAAACTGAAGCGAGAGCTAGTGAAACAGGAGGACTGTTTGCTGAAGCTAAACCGGAGTCTCAAGGATGCAGAGCACTGCTGCAGTGCTGTGCAGAACAACTTCCAGGAGTACTGCCCAGATCTGCCCAGGCAGAAGAAGGAGGTCCAGCTCCTGAATGACCGATATCATGCTGTTGCTGACCAGCTGGATCACAGGTGAGAAGCCCAACCCTCTCCAGTGGGCGACGTAGCTCGTAAAAGGGTCTGCCCCCACCTCTGAATTCATACCTTGTGAGAAGAATAAAAAGATATGGAATTGCAGGTTTTTCCTTTCCTTCCAAGATCTCATTGCGGCCAGCACGTGGAAATTATCTATGTAGAGCTCAGAAAGAATGTGTAGGGCAAATTTGGAGAAGTTACTTTTGACCATCTTGCTTTTCATGTTCAAACAGGGTATAGAAGGGCTTTGAAATCACCTGACTATGGTTGGCATCCCATATGTGACATACACATATGCTCTAACTGTCCAGATTTGCCAGGGATGGTCCTGGTTAATCTTCTACCATCCGTTTTTTTTCCCAGCTGTTTTTAAAATGTCCCAGTTTCGCTCCCTACTGCTTTGGCCTCAGCTTATTTCAGTTGCTACAAACGGAGTTCAAAGTTCAAAAGTATTTTTCACTCAACTCGGTAGTGGGAGAGAAGAGGAAGTGGTGGAACTTTGCTCTTCCCAGTAGTCTCAGGAAGAAGCAAAAAGTTGCAGCATCTCCTAGCTTATGTATTCTCCCTCTTTAATAACTTTTGTCATCTTGACCACACTCTGATGTTGCTTAGCCACACATATCCCAGTTTTCATCTATACAGACACAGTATGCATACACAGGTATAACAGAAAGTTATGTCTGTTGTTGCTGCTGCTACCATTGCATCCCCATCTGCTATGAAGACCTCTCTGAACCATTTACCTTTTTTCTGACTGGGCATCCCCCCTAAACACAGCCATTCATAGGTTGAAGGAGAACAAGGAGAACCAGGCAGGTAGCTGGCTCTCTTCCTGCAGCTGCCCGTAGTACGAAAAGGGCATCTTCTTGGATCTCCCAGGAGTTTTGCAGAGGACCAGCAGGGTG
This sequence comes from Ctenosaura bakeri, assembly GCA_948474755.1. Lineage (NCBI taxonomy): Eukaryota > Metazoa > Chordata > Lepidosauria > Squamata > Iguanidae > Ctenosaura > Ctenosaura bakeri. The sequence continues at coordinate 239,427 of CAOLHI010000849.1, forward strand.
ATATCATCTCCCTCCAGCTGGCTGTAGAAATGGAGCTGGCTACTTCCCCTGGCCTCTAAATGGCCATAAAGGGGCAGCCTGCAGGCAGGTTAGACTGACGTGAGGGCAGACAAGATGTTGGAGGAACTTTACAAACCGCCAATGTGATGCAGGATACTGGTCTGCATCTAATTTGAACATGAAACTCAGAAGGAAAAATGACTATCTCTGGGGGGATCTTCCCTGTAACATCTCTTTCTAAATCTTTTCTAATCCTTGTTGTCACCCATCCAGAGAGAAAACACTCCGGAACACTAGCCTCACCTACCAGCAGTTCCAAAATGCGAATGAGAATCTGATGTTCTGGCTCAACAATCTGCCCAAGTACCAGGTCAAGACTACAGATGGTCCCAGCCAAATCAACTACAAGCTCCAGGCACAGAAGGTGAGAACTGTGCTATCTTTAGTCAAAGAGATGGAGTATTGGAAATCAGTAAAACTGTACTAGCTATGTGTTAATTTGTCCCCCCAACCATACAACAAATTAACACATTAATGTGTTGGTTAGCAGGCACTCACGATCAGTTTGGAAATAACTAATAAAATTTAACTAATATACTAACTCATTTTCCTCCTTCCAGTAAAGCTTAACAAGTAAATGTGCTGGCTAAGAGCATTTGTTATTCCTGTGATGCAATGAATAAACTCGTTATTCTTTTCTGGGGATAGCCTCAAGAAGAGGAAGGTTGGAGAGTTTGGGGGTTGTTAGAAACTAGAGGACCCAATCTGCCCCTTACATGAAAAACATGTGTCACAGCATGGTTATCTTTGAAAACCACACTTCTTGATTCTGAATGGGGAAGGACAGAATGCAGTTATTCAACATTATGCTGTAATTGTCTGTATATGCTCAGAGAAATGCAAAATATTTCTGATTGGGAACTTCCTTCCCTTGTTTTACAAGCTGATTTTTGTAGCTAGTTGTTGCTGCCTTCACTATTGCAGTGGCCTAGTGTCATCTAACTGGAATGAACATGCCCTTCCTTATTCAGTTTTCCCAGTCCAGAAAATAATCCACAATACTTGAGATGTTAGCTGAGAGTATATGTCATGCTTAGAGAGAAGATGGGAATAAAAGACTGTTTGTTAGATCCTGTGCTTTAAGACAGCCTTCCTCAATCTGGCCATTGCCAGATGCATTCATTCCAGTACAAATCCTATTATTCCTGCTATTTGTAGTCTATTACCTCAATGCCACATTGGATATTCAACTTTTAAATTACACAAAGAGCACATTTGAGGAAGCCAGTAATAAAATGTACTATGAGGGCTCAAAAACTCACATGGCATTCTCTGTACATCCCGTGATTTTCAAAACCACCAAATTAAGTAACCAATTAACCACTGCCGCTCAACAAGTGAAACAATTTCAGCTGTTAACGCTAACATCAATGAATTAATTTCCCCATTTCTAATCTCAACATTAAGAAATTAATTTTCCAGTGCCGTTCTCCAAGCTTGGCTTCTGTCATGCAGGACTATATGGAACAAACAAAGGAGTGCATTGCAAGAAAAAGGCTTAAAATGATGAACAATATGAAATAGTGAAAAGTAGTTTACACAACTAGGGCCTGCCTGTTTAAAAGGGCCATCAGAGAACTAAAGCAAAGCCCCTTTCAGGCAGAGATGTTATAATTTTTGTTGTTTATAATGAACATGTGCTAGTGCTTTACAAATGGGTAATACCAATGAGTGTCTAGGTGAGGGCAACCAAAATGGTAAAAGGCTTGGAAACCATACCCTATGAGGAGCAGCTTAGAGAGCTGGGTGTGTTTAGCCTGGAGTAAAGAAGATTAAGAGATGACATGATAGCTATGTTTAAATGTTTGAGGGCATGTCATATGGAAGATGGAGCAAATTTGTTTTCTGTTGCTCCGGAGACTAAGACACGGAGCAACAGGTTCAAAGTACAGGAAAAGAGACATTAGGAAGAGCTTCCTGATGGTAAGTGCTGTTCAGTGGTAGAATACTCTGCCGTACAGTGTTGTAGAGTCTCCTTTTTCGGACAGAGGCTGGATGGCCATCTGTCGGGAATGCTTTGTGTATTCTTGCATGGCAGGGGGTTGGACTTGATGGCCCTTGTGGTCTCTCCCAACTCTATGATGCTATAGTTCTAGGAATTATCCAGCAATGGTCTAACTCTCCATCTCTGTTTCCCCTACAGAGGCTGGCAAATGAAATCCAGAGTAAAGAGTCTGACAAGAATTCTGTGGTCAACTTGTCCCAGAATGTTCAGTCTGTCCTCAATGTACGTTGCCATCTTCTATGCATTCTCTACTTCTGTTCTATTGTTCTATGAGATTTTGTTTAATTAATTAATTAATTAATTAATTAATTAATTTTGAAAAAACAGGATTATGAACTTCAGGCAGGAAAATATCGGTCCTCTCTGGACCCTGCTTTGACTGCTTCCTCTGCAAAGCGCCTCCGGGTGACCCCCCTTCAAGAGAGCATCCAGGCTGAGGTGAGGATTTAAACCAGGGACCATGTTTATTTATATAAATTTCCACTTTTTCTAATCAGTCAGCTCCCAGGTCTCCGAAACTGTTTCTAAAATGTCAAAATAGCAACAATTCCTTTAAAAGTACAAATAGCTTTGGAAAAAACATAAAACATTAAGATCCTCCCCACCGCTCCTCACAAAACAAACAAAACTTCATGGAGTTAAAAATAAAAGTTTCAGTGAAATAATCTATTAAACCAATTATGACAATCCTAAGTGGGAAAATGTTTCCTGAAGAAAGAAAAGGCAAGTGCTGAGGGATATATTCAGATATTGCATAAGTAGACACAGCTTTTATAATGCATTTTCTGAAGGGTAATTTTTGCAAATGAGCAGCAGGTTCTCAGTATCTGTGATGCAGAACTCTCTATGGTTAGACTTCTCCATCACTCATACAAATCACATTGGTCACATGAGAAGAGAAGGAAGGGGCAGAAGTTATCTGACTAGTAGGACAGTAGCTAGGCTTCAATCCTATGCACACTTGCCCAGGAGTAAGTCCCAGTAAGGGCCAGCATGGTGTAATGGTTTGAAGGTTGGACTATGGCCCCAGAGAACAATGTTTCTTCCCCCCAGCTCAGCCATGAAAAACCACTGACCTTGGGTGTGTCATACACTCTCAGGCCCCAGAAAACTCCATGATAGATTCATCTTAGGGGTGCCATACATCAGAAACAACTTGAAGGTGCACAGCAAAAACAAGTCCCACCAAACTCAGTGGGACTTACTTCTGTACAGAGATATGCATAGGACTGCACTGTCAGGTGGGTTAAATTAAACAAGTGTCCCCATATGGTTGTTTTAGGAATTGTTGGTAATCTGGTTGCCTGAATAATGTTTTTATCAATTCTGCTTAGGAAAACAATGTAACAAGGCTCTATACAGAGACAGCTGCTGAAAACAAAGAGCAGATCAGCCGGCTGGAATTTGCGAAGAAAGTTCTGGATAAGGTATATGTAAATCATGTAGAAGATCTAAATGGAATAATTATAAGTTCCAGTTAACTCATTTCGTATCTACTGGGAGCAAGGAAGATCTCTAGGCTGTTTCCGCACTAGGCTGTTATAGCGCTACGATTCCACTTTCAACATCCTCTGGAATCCTGGGGTTTGGAATTTCGGGAGGGGCCGGCCGGCCCCTCCCGAAACTGCAAACCCCAGGATTCCAGAGGATGTTGAAAGTGGAATCGTAGCGCTATAACAGCCTAGTGCGGAAACAGCCTTAGTTTCTTTCCTTTTGGTTTCAGGAAAAAAAACATGTCAAAAAAGCTGTTTTAAGGTGCTGTCATACTAGCGCACCATAATTACTTCGTCATTTGACTTTATCAAAGGGTACAAGCATGTCTTTGTTAAAAACTGCCAGAGTACGCACCTGCCTTCTTTCACTTGGCCTTCACCTTAGCTTGTTGACAATAGCAAATGAACCTGAAACATTCAGTGCAGAAGGCGGTATCCTCAGCTCCCTGCCCCAATTTATTTATTCATGTGTTTGTTCAATATATCCTGTCTTTCTCCCACCAAGGAAGCCAAAGTGACTTCCAACAAGGTTAAAAGATACAACTATAGATACATTCAAGATACAAGGAAAAACCTGGTAATACAAACATTAAAAACAAGTAAACATCCAGCTGCTTCAGTGATTACCACTAAATCCCACAGGTAGCAGGCACTATCTCCTGAAAGCTCTTCTCAGCAGGAAGAAACTACAACCCTTTAAGGGACTAAGCGGACGCTTGTCCCTGTCCGTGGCCGGCAAGGGAGGGGGCTTAAGGTTCGGCGTGTACCTATGGCACCCCCTTTTGGGGTGGAGGATAAATCCTATCCTTGGGGAGGGCCCTAGGATCACCCCACTTGCTGTGCAGCAGGGGGTGGGCCTTGGGGCTCGCCTTCCAGACAAGGGCTGGCCAAAGGCCATCATGCACCTTCAGCGGTTGGCTTTGGGGCCCGGTATCTCGTTCAACGGGCTAGGGGAAATGGTAGGGAGCTGCCTCTTGACCCTAGTCCGATGATGCCGGGGATCCCCCCCTTCTTCCCCTCAGGTTCGGAAATGCAAGGTCAAGTTCAAAGTTATGGTCAAGTTCAAGTTCAAGTTGGATTTCACCCCATGTTAATTAGGCATATTAATAAATTGCCCTAGTTCAACCCAAGCTCTGTCTGTGGTCTCGTTATTTCATGGGTAGGGTGGCAATACCCTGTTAAAATTGCAGAGCTTGATCTTTATATGAAGCATGGGACATTACTTTAGTTGCCCTGGTACGGCTAGGAACTGACATCTCCACAGCTCAATAAGACTGAGTCTTTATTCCTTCTTCTTTGTGTAACATTAATATACACTGGGGGATGGGGAGGTGGTTTCTTTTTTTTGTTTTGTTTTGGTTATATTTATTTCTTCTTTAGCTATGACCAACTAACTTTTAATATATTCCTTAATATATTACTTTTATCTGAACTTTTCTACAGATTACTAATAATTCTGTTTTCTGATTCTTTTAAACTTACGTAGCATCTTGTCCGTGCTTACTCAGTTCTTTATTGCTATGTGTCATTCATATTTTAAGCTTCATTGGTGGTAATATCACATCATTACTGCATACAAACTTATCTTATCTTCTGCCTTTATTTTTTACTCCTGTCATCATTTTAAATTTCTGATCATAATTTAAAGTGGTTTTGAACATACAACAACATTTAAGGGAAATAATGGGCAATTGTCTTATGTCTTTAGTAAAATACTATCTCACAAGTTGTTATTTTCCACAGCTTTGGTCTTGACTTTTTGTATATTATTTTGATCTAGGATTGAAATTTGTTTCTTATTGTAAATGCCTTCAGAAATTGAAAAGGAAAAATGTCCTTCTGAAGTTCCAAAGACATTTAGAAACAAATTTCAGCCCACTATATGTTATAAATTAAGATACTCAGACAATTGGTTTTAAAGTGAGACAGAGCCTTTGGCAACATCACCACAAAGCCTGAAGTTCAGTCTCTCCTGCATCAATATAGCATTATGAGGTTGGATCCAGACTCAGCAATACTTAGAATAGTCCCAGTGAAGTCAATGGGACTTAGTTAAGACTAACTTGTCCGATTAATTTCAGTGGATCTACTTCAAGCATTTATTTTATTTTATTTTATTTTATTTTATTTATTTGTATCCCGCCTCTCCATATGGATCGAGACGGCGAACAACTTACAAATAGCATGTATTTCGAAACATAACTAAGTCTGAAATCACTGTGCCCTAAATCTAATTGTGAGTCCCAAACAGAGAACATATGCCATATCAATTGTTGAATGGGAATTCAGTTGATTCAATGGGTCTAATCTGTATGGGACTAGTAATTGGATTTAGACCCATGTGATTATTTTTTCTAACTGAATATTTTGATTATTTTCTTCTGCTATTTGGAGCCATGCAGTTTGTTGCTGATCATAGTTATGAAATATGTAATAGTTATATAATGAATCATAATGTGTAGGACTAGTAATTGCATATACTAGGCCTATGTGATTATCTCTAGCTGAATATTTTGATTACTTTCCCCTGCGATTTGAAGTCATGCTGTTTCTTGCTGGTCATAGTTATATAATAATTCCCCTTAAATGTTCAGAGCTCAGCCAGGTTTGTTATGTTTATATCACAGAAGGAAGTGGATGGCCCAAGATAGTAGTTTACCTAAGATGACCCAGTGAGTTCCCCTCTGGACAGAAATTTGATTCATAGTTCACATTTTATTTTATTTTATTAATCCCTACAAGAGCTTGGTAAAATTACTTCCAAACTACATGGGACAAATTTCCTGAACCAGCCTGGGAGATTCTGGCTGGCATTTTGTTAGTGAAATATGTACGCATGTCGCACTAGGCACATGAAGCAAATTATCCACCAGACTTCAATGGACATATGACAGCAGCAGAAGCAGAGTTGTGCGTACATATTTCACTAACAAAACAATACCAAGCTTTGCGTTTATGCACTGTGCATTGCGCATTCTAGTTGTATATTGTGGTTGGGCACTGACATGTGTTATGCAATGTTGGTGCTACATCGGAGTGTAGTGGAGTCTCCTTCCTTGGAGGTTTTTAAGCAGAGGCTTGATGGCCATCTGTCAGGAGTGCTTTGAGGGTGTTTCTGCATGGCAGGGGGTTGGACTGGATGGCCCATGTGGTCTCTTCCAACTCTACATTTCTATGATTCTATGATTCAGTGTGGGGTTATGGAGTGCTGGTGCAGCGTTTTTCTGCATGCTAATATTTACACAACACTGGATTGCAGCTTCTGTGAGTCTGAAGTTCAAAAATCTAACTTTTTCTAAGTTTTGATCACTAAATAAATATCCTCACAAATGAAGTTTTATGCTCTCTGTAAAACTCTGCCTCCTTTTGTTTTCTCTTTCTGATAATTTTTTTCTTTATTTCTTTCTGCAGAAGGAAGTAAATGAAGCAGTGCAGGTGACATATGAGCAGACCCAACAGTCTCAAAACATGGGTGGGTCACAGAGAGAACCAGAAGCGCTGAAATCTCAATTGGAAGAGGAACGGAGGAAGAAGGCCAGGGTTCAGAAGGAGCTGGAAGAACAGAGACGCAAACTTCTGATGCTCAAGACTCAGCGGCCCATTGAAAGGGTGGAGGAGAAGGAAGTGATTGAGTACTACAGAGATCCAACTCTGGAGAATGACATCTCTAAAATATCTCGTCAAATTGAGGATGAAAAGAATAAACGAAAGGACCTACTGGCCGATATTGAGATAATGAACAGCAAGGCCCTCCAAATGGAAAATGACAGGAAGGCTGTGAAAAGCCAGCTGCTTACAAAAGAAGTTACTAAAATAGAGAAAGATCCAAGTCTAGGTGTGCAAGCAGCCAGACTCCAAGACGAAATCAGGCACCTCCGTGAGAATTCAAGTTCCATCTCTGAACTTGAACAGCTCAGGAAAGAGCTTCACTTGCTGGAGCAGAGGAAGCCAAACATCCGAGAGAAAGTGGTGGTAAAAGAGGTGGTCAAGCTGGAGAAGGACCCAGAGATGCTCAAAGCCATCAGGACACTGCAGATGCAAATTGGTGAAGATAGTTTCAAGAGGAAGTCAGTTGTAGATACAATAGGAAAAGTGAAAGGCAGGATTGAAGAGCTTGAAAAGTTAATTGAAACAGCAGAACCAAAAGTCATTGTGAAAGAGGTCAAAAAAGTAGAGCAGGACCCAGAGCTTCTGAAGGAATCTTCCAAGCTTCAGACTCTCATTGATGAGGAGAGGAACAAGAATGCATTGCTAGCAAGTCAGTTGACAGAACTTCAGAACACATACAGCACTCTAGAGAAGCAAAAGCCTAAGGTGGAAATTAAGGAAAGAGTCAATGAGATCTTTCATGTGGACCCAGAAACTGAAGAGGAGATAGCACGTTTGAAGAGAGAACTCCAAGAAGCTACAAGAAAAAGGACAAGGATTGACCAGGAAGTGGAAACAGCCTTAACTGAGCTGAAAGTTCTTAGGTCACAGCCCCCTACAGTGGAGTTTAAAGAGGTCATCCAAGAAGTGGTGAAGATGGAGAAAAGCCCAGAGATTCTAAGAGAAATAGACAGGCTGAAGCAACAGCTGAATGACCTTGTGAATACAAATGGCAGGTCTCAAGAACAGCTGATTAGGCTTCAGGGAGAAAGAGATGAGTGGAAGAGGGAAAGATCCAAAGTTGAAACCAAGCTAGTTACCAAGGAAGTTGTCCGATATGAGAATGACCCCCTCTTAGAAAGAGAAGCTGAACGGCTCCGCCAAGAAGTACGTAATGCATCACAAAAGAGGAGAGCAACAGAAGATGCAATCTATGACCTCCAGAATAAGTATATGCTTCTAGAGAGGAGAAAGCCTGAAGAAAAAGTGGTAGTCCAGGAAGTTGTTCTTACACAGAGAGACCCAAAGCTCAGAGATGAGCATAGCAGGCTCAGCAAGAGCTTGGATGATGAAGTCAACAACCGTCGACGCCTGGAACGTGAAGTCCAACAGCTTCGGGCAGCTGTGGAAGAGAAAGAGAAACTGCTTAATTTCCAAGATGACAGAAACAAAAGGCTTGCTTTAGAAAAAGAAATGCGGCAAATCACCCTGAGGATAAAGGAAATTGAGGAAAGCCCCACTCCAGTTCAAGAAAAAATAATCACAGAAGAAGTCGTCAAGCTAGAGAAAGATCCAGTTCTCGAGCAGTCCAGTACTAAACTGCGAATTGATCTGGATAATGAGAAAGCTCAAGTGCTGAGCCTGCAGAGGGAGTGCAAGAACCTTCAATCCCAAATTGATGTTTTGCAGAAAACAAAGTCCCAGGAAAAAACTATCTACAAGGAAATAATTAGAGTAGAAAAGGACAGAGTGCTAGAGAATGAGCGAGCACGTCTCTGGGATCTGCTAAGCCGGGAACGAGCTGCCCGGCAAAACGTAGAAGAAGATATTAGGCGTCTCAAGGAAAAAATTGAGAGAGCAGAAAGCATGACGAAGACGTGGTCCAGAGAAGAAACTGAACTTCAGAAAACTCGGACTGTGGCAATGCAAGAAAAAGCTAATCTTGAGGATGAGTTAAGGGAATTGGAAAGACAGCAGCAACAGAAAATCCTCTTCCTTAGAGAGCAATCCAAGCTCCTGAGCCAAAGGACAGAAAATGATCGACAAAAGAAGATGCAATTTGTTCAAGAACTTTCTCGTCTTGAATCAGACATACTTACAGAGAAGGATCAGATTTACGAAAAAGAGAGGAATATCCGGGAACTCCAGTCCAGAGTAAATAAGGAAGAACTGAACAATGAGACCCAGATGAGAGAAACAAATCTCTCCACCAAGATCTCTATTCTAGACCCAGAGACAGGCAAGGATGTATCACCCTATGAGGCTTACAAGAGAGGCATGATAGACAGGGATCAGTATATCCAGCTGCAAGAATTAGAATGTGATTGGGAGGAAATCACAACCCTGGGACCCAAGGGGGATGTTTCTGTCCTCCTTGACAAGAAGAGTGGAAAACAGTACTCCATTGAAGATGCCCTGCGGTTTAGAAGGATTACAAAAGAAGAATACCAGCTGTATAAGGAAGGCAGAATCCCCATTTCTGAGTTTGCTCTGCTGGTAGCAGGAGAAACCAAGCAGAACTCATCCCTCTCTCTTGGCTCAATCATCTCCAAGTCTCCAGTTACATCACCTGCCTTCCAACAAAAGCAAAGCTTCTTCCCTCCTGGCCCACAAATGACCTTCTGTGACGATACTTTCCCCATTGCTGGAGTGTATGACACCATATCTGACAACAAGTACAACATAAAGTCTGCACTTGGCAAGAAGCTAGTGGACCCGATGACAGCTCAAAAGCTTCTGGAGGCCCAAGCTGCTACTGGAGGGATTGTTGATCTTATCTCACGGGATCGCTATTCTGTCCACAAAGCCATCGACAGAGGACTGATTGACAATACATACATGCAGAGGCTGTTGAATGCTCAGAAGGCTTTCACAGGAATTGAAGATCCGGTCACCAAGAAAAGATTGTCTGTAGGAGAGGCAGTCCAGAAAGGGTGGATTACAAAGGACAATGCCTTTCCTTATTTGCAGGTCCAACACCTGACTGGAGGATTAATAGATCCCAAGAAAACTGGTCGTATCCCAGTGTCAGACGCTGTTCAGACAGGCATGCTTAGCAGTGATCTGGCCACGATGCTGCAAGATGAATCCAGCTATGAGAAGGATCTTGTTGACCCAATCACCAAAGAAAAAATTAATTACAAGGAAGCTATGGCTCGTTGCCAGAAAGATCCTCTAAGTGGGCTCCTTCTCCTGCCAGCTGCCTCTGATGGATACCAGTCATACCAATCAACAAACCGTTCACCCACTCTGCCTCGCTTCAGGCACTGAAAATAGCACCATGGTCTTCAGCATCCTGGTAGCCTCAGTTGCTTTAAATTTGCACTCTACATGTTGGAGAACAACTCTACTGTTCCCTCTCCGTTGATCATGCTAGCTCAGATTGATGGGAACTACAGTCTGAAACATCTGGAGGGCATAAGGTTTGGGAAAACTGTTTCAGATCCTCAACAGAGCTCACATACCCTGTCAGCAGATGAACAGAATGCCTGGCAGTTTTATAGCAGATTGTGTATTATTCTGGATAGCTGATCTTAGTTCATTATACCAAGGCAGCAATGCATCTCAAAGATATATTTCTGATGGGTAAAGGGTTCTAATGCATAATGTATACTATCGGGCAATAAAGGGAGATTTCTAAATTGAACAAATGTGCTTGGGAAACTGTGCCTCCTCACAAGTTTGAAAGCATCAAGGTGCTTTGAATTAAGATTGTTGTCATGCATGCAATAAAAAAAGTTAAGATTTAAAAGATTCCATTAGTTATCTTTAAAAATGAGGGCACTTCCCTCACTGTGATGTATGTCCACATCAGGATACCAAATGTGAGTCTGAGCAAAGTAAACCTGAAAGGGTCTGACTTAAGTGAAGAAACCAAAGATGTGTACCACTTCAAACCCAAAGAGAAAACAACAGTGCCATTAATTACATGGACATTCAGGGTCACATAGCATACACACAAGCAGAAATCTGTTGGTCACCCCAGAGAAGGACTGTGGGCAGTAAAAGGCTTTATGAGGCAAGCAAGGCTGCTATACAAGGAAGACAGTATATTTCAGACCCTCTTCAATCATGAGCCTTGTTTTAAAATGACAACCGGATGCCTTAGGATATTTTGCTGTACAGCATGCATTCAAAATAAGGATAAGTAGATAAAAATCACATAAGGGTAATTAGATGGAAATCCCACAGTGTATATCAGATGGTCCCAATCAAAGCTTCTGTTGTCAGTAAAACTTTTTGAACTATCATGTCCTACTGTGATAAGTTTTATCCAGCATATGCTTTATTTCATTTAGTGCAGATATAAACATTTACAATAGCGGCAGTTCAGAATAAAAACCACCTGAAACATTAATAGCAACTTTAAAAAAATTCCATGACTAGACAGTATTTGATGCAGCAGAACCAATTTGATGCAGCAGAAGATGCTCCAGAGGGTACATTAACTTTCAGATCAGATTTTTCAAGAGCACAAGGGACTGTATGGAAAGAAAGGATTTTTTTTAAAAAAGCCTTTCCAATCAGTAGAAGGACTACCCCAGGAATAAAACTCTGCTTACAGGATCTCTGAATCAACTCAAAATCAGCAGATAGAGTTCATCAAGCAGTTATTCCTTGATGTCCTGCAATACCTAAGTCATGCAGCTTCTCTCTTGGCACACTAATGATCAAAAATTTCCAATAAATTACAGCAACAACTCTAAAATCAACAATCCCCATCCTAAATCAATAATCCTTTGGTGGACCAAACACTCCTCCCCCATCTTAAGGTACAAGGATTCCTAAGTATGATGATGACGGATATGGAAAATATGATGAAGATGCAGCAAAATGATGAAGGATATAGAATGAAATGGAAATGTACCCTATTAGGGAGGAGCTCTATGACACCTAGTTATCCCTCCCTTTATGATTATCTTGACCATAGTTACTTGCCAATAGTACTCTGAACCCCTACAAAAAGTTACCATATTAGGAAAAGAACAAATCATCAAGGTAGGTTTGTGGACTCCAGTTTTTAAAGTTGTGCCAACATAAACTAAATTACTGTAACAAACTCTCTGCAAAACAATATCTGAACCACAGCAGATATTATATAATATGGGATTGCAGGAGCTGGACTTAGTTAAACTTTTGCCCCATTCCATCACTTCTTGATATACTATGAACACCAAGCTTGTTGCCTCGTTTAAAGAACATGCATGTGTCATTTAAGACACTTTAGAATAGTGAAATTTATATTAACATAATATTAACCCCAGCAAAAGACTTGAAAACATCTAAACCAGGATGAATAGGTTCCATCTTCTGCAGTCAGTTCACAGCTGCCTCGTCTCATGGGCCATATCTCTGAACTACATACTGCTCTTTGGCATCCCTTGGTGTCTGCTGGAAGTACTGGTGGTTCAAAGCCGCTTTGGCTGAGATACGCCTGTTGGGATCATACAGTAGTAGTTGCTGAAATTAAAGGCAGAACAAACATGAACAAATGTGTCATCATCATTAAGGGCCAAAGCATTTACATCAACACACTTTTATTGAAAATGGGACATTATTCAAGCAACTGAAATAATGAGTTCTGGAGGATGACAATTACTGATGATGGGAAAGCAATGATTCTGATCCCCATTAAGATATATGCAAAACTCGGAATAACCTTATGCATTTCTCCTGCAAGAGTACAATTAATAGGAATTAGAATTACTGTCCTATAGAAATTACATATGACTGATATCAGAAGGCTTGAGTTTTTATTTTATGCTTAGTTCACAGGCTATTTACATAGAAGTATGTGCCACTTCATTTGAATGGAACTAGTACGCAGGCAAAGGATTTCATCCTTCATTTAAATTTCAGAAGCAACCAGCCAGCTACTCCTTCGAAACCTGGAGGATTTTTTTTTTTACATTGCAGCAAATAACGGTAGAAGGATATAGCACATATCCACCTACAAGACTGAATCTCAGATTTCGGTTTAGGACAACCTTGACGCGATACACCAACCCCACAACCTTTCTTTCAGTTTTCTACTCACAGCCAATAAGTCTCGTCCCTCTCGGTCCAAGTTTGGAATTATCACCTTCATTTCCTTTCTTGGCCATCTTGGGAAATTCCCTTTGTAATCAGGAAGCTGAGTCACTCCTGGCCACAATGATTCAGTAGGTGTACCGAGAGTGCGGAAAATCCGGAAGAGCTGGTCAATCTCTGAGTCCCCAGGAAACAAGGCTTTTCTGGTCACCTAGAACCAAAAAATAAAAATAAAAATGGGATGATCTCTTTATCTGGTTCACTAAAATTATGATCCACTTTTGGGGTAACATTTACCTTTCACCATCCAAACTTCCTGTGACAATGTAAGAGTCCTGCTTGACCAGACCAAAGGCCTCTCCAGTCCAACATCTTGCTTCTGACAGTGGCTAACCAGATGCTTTGGGGAAGTGTACAAGCAGGACGTGAGGGCACTAGACCTGTACTGTTTTATTCCCCAACAACTGGCATGGATAGGCATGGTACATCTTATCTTGGCAGTAATACACAACGTTCATGACAATGAGCTATTGATAACTGTTTCCTCCACAAGTTTATCTAATCTTCCTTTGTAACCATCTATCCATTGCAAATGAATGTTTAATTATTTAAGGAAAATCATTTTATCATCTTCATACACGCAAATAACATGCCAAGAATATTTCACCACATGTTGGTGACTATCACAATTTCTTGAGAAACTGAACTTCACAGTTTAACTCTTTGTGAAGAAGTACTTTTGTCTGTGTTACATTTCTCACTATTCAGCTTCTCAAAGAGAAGGACCGCTGGGAAAGTACATGTGTTAATTTTTAATTAAACCTCACAGTGAAGAATAAAACTGCACTGTAATGTACTTTAGATCCTAAGGCATGCAAAATCAAAAGAGTGTTTGAATGGTGGAGCTTAAGGTAAGTCACCACTATAGACCTGCAGTCAAATGATACAACAGGCATCTCCAAACAGCAGTAGATAGATTCACTGCAGGAAAAACACCCATTAGAACATAAAAAGGTGTGGGCTTCACTGCCAAGGACATTTCTTCACAAATTTCAACTAGTTCTTCCCCCTCCTATGGGATGGGGGGGGGATTCCTAACAGAGAATCAAGTCCAAAATCTGTCATACTTTGAGTTCACCCACTGAAAAGAATGGGATGGAATAGTCACAACTAATTTGAGTCCCACTGACTCAGTTAATGGGTCTATTTAAGTAGGAATCACATTCAATTTAGCTCAGAGTTCCAAGCAGCCTGAATAAACATTCCAGGATTCTATGGGATCACTCATAACAGTGAACTTGAACTAATATTATTCCTCAGTCTAACCTACTCACAGGCTCATGAGGACAGAAGTGGGGCACATGAGCACAGAGCTCCTTCAGAAGGGCAGGACAAAAATGTATCATGTAGGTCAGCCTTAAAAATAAAAAAGCAGGGACCAACATGTCCCATTAACTCCTCCTGAATGACTAGATTTCAATAGCATTTTATAGCTCATTGAAGTTATAAATAATCCTTAGTACTCAGACGGAGCCCAGCAGTACAACATATGTGTTGCATTCTAAGGTCCTACACTCAGCCCACCCTCTATGATCTCAAATTACCAGAAGCCCCTTCTTCACCTGAGGATCTTGAAGAGACACTGACAGTCATAACAGATATTAGGAAGCTACATGGATGAGGAGTCCAACTCAATGTGAAACAGCTTCATATGTCGGCATGTTGTCTGGCCATCTTTTATTAACAGAATGTGTGTCAGATCATGTTTTCCTCCCAAGGAAGAAAAATTGAAGAGTTTTCATTCTTAATAATCTGGAACTATAAACGGCATTGGGGAAGGCAGAGAACAGCAAACTGGTGTCTTTGGTTTAACTGAAACTCATATAGAATATAATATTTGGGAGGTAGCAAGAAAGGATCATTCAGTACTTTGATTGTACTTCTTCTTCATGTAATTCATTTGTATTTATGCCATAATATTGTTGAAACTTCTGCTGAAGTTCAAAATGGTAACAGATACAACATTCTCTGTTACTGTCTTGAAATCGCAAACCTGCTTTGCTCTGTGGAGAGCTTTCCAGGATGAAAAATAATAAGCAGAAGAATAAAAAGAAGAAAACTTGTCACACACATGCATGTTTTCCTCTCTGTGGCCGTCACTCTATTTTTTTTTCTTTTTCATTCTGAAAACCCATTTTTATTCTCTTGTTCTGTCTATCTCTCTCTCTTTGTCCAATGTGTCTCTCCCTGGCTGACAGGGAGAGACACATTGCCAAAGGTCTGATCACCTGCAGAGAGGAAAATTCAGGCCCTAAAATCCATCAGTTTCCTAGATTGTTTTGCTTAGCATTACCTTTGGGAAAATAATAGCCTAGTTTTAAGCATAGGCACGTGGTGGGTAAAGCTGAAGGGAGAATCTGAAGTTATCAACTTTGCCATTTTCAAATACTGTGTATCCTGTGTGTCCTTTATTCCAAGGCTATAAAGCCATCTTTACTTGCACTGCTCTTATACCGCAGTACCCTCTAGTGGCTGCTGTCTCCGTGCATTTCTTTTATCACTGAGAAACTAGTAATCACAAGAGAGACTGATCAAAGCAGACACAGAACTGGATTCATGCACCTGAGTTAGCCAGATATTATCCGAGGATGAAGCTAAAATTGCAGGCTGTGCTGAGCATCAGGATATTCAGCAAGTAGCAATCTGTCAAGGTCCCAACTGACTGCCCCAGTAACAATCTCTGTAGGTCAGAGGAGCAGGCAGGGACCTCACTGTGTATTTCCTTTTATTTATTTAAAAGATTTATCCACTTCCTTTCAGCAAATATTCTGTGGTGGTCTCCAAAATCAAGGGAAAATATACTTTAAAAATTACAACATGTTAGAAAAAAAGAACAAGAAAGCAAAGAACAAATACTACAGATTTTTTTCTTGTATATAAAAGCTACATCTCTTTTTTTAAAATAAGTAAAGAATGTTACCATTTCAGCAAATATGCAGCCAATACTCCAGATATCCACTGCTGTGGAGTAGTACTTACAACCCAGTAAAATTTCAGGAGCTCGATACCATAAAGTTACAACCTGGAAGAGACCATATAAGAAGCTGAGTCCACTTTATGCTTTTATAGGTGAAATATATAAAATGTTAAAATTGTTATAGTTGCACTGTGAATTTGAAAATGCAAAACTCAACTTAAACCACATAAGACATTAAGCACATAGCATGCAATTGTATAGTTCTTTCTGTTTACTCAAGAGTAACTGCAGATGGCTCTGATCCAGATGGAGATGAGCGTGCATGGGTAAGGGAGGTTTACAGGTTTACATCTCCCACATCAATGTCTCAAACTCTCCCCTCTACACACACACAGGGGTTTAAAAAGGAAAAAAATCAGTTGTTGCCATTGATCCATGTTTTTTTTTAAACCATCACATGGGAATTTTTAAATTAAATTATAGAGAGGGAAGACTTAAATCTCTCCCATCCATATTGGCCATAAGCTAGATCAGTGTCACTCTGACTTACTCTTGACCAAAATGAAAACTTTGCTGCACTTTACAAGTTTAATATAGAATGTTGTTTGATCATCAGTGAAAACAATTCATTGCCATACTAGTCTACTATAAACTAATAATCATAACCATCCCTTAATCAAGACTAGCAGAGACATGTCTTTTTTTTTTCCTAAGCAAGAGCTCATTTCTGTTAAATAGGATCTTGGCTCCCAAATCTTATATACCAACAAATAAGTTACTTTTGAACATTTCACAGGGCGTTACAGCTACAGGCATAGCTTCTAGTCTGAAACATTCCAATTCTGCTTCTAACTAGACACAATAAAAGGACAGACAGCATATTAACTCTGAGGCTCTTTCCTTCCTACTCTTCCTTTAGCAAATAAGATTGCCAGATCTATACCCTGAAGATCTGCCCTGTATGTTACCAATTTCTCCCTTCACTGCACCACTGTGATGTATATTATATAAAATTATAAGCGTCCACAATTACTAACCTGGCAACATTTTTTCAGAGAGAGAGAAAGACAGAGACAGACAGATATTACCTCATGAGTATAAGTACGCAGTGGAACACCAAAGGCTCTAGCAAGGCCAAAATCAGCTAATTTGATGGCTCCTGTTTCATTTATGAGTAAGTTCTGGGGCTTCAGGTCTCTGTGGATGACTCTGTGGGAATGACAGAAGCTCACACCTTGTAGTAGCTGGTAAAGGTAGGTCTGGGGAGAAAAGTTTCAAAGACTAGGCTAAGAAAGTACGAGAGGCTAACATACAAAGTAATTCCCCCTCCAAAAAAAAAAATTGCAAAGGAAATGAATTCCATCTGAAATGTTTACTGTCTCCCAGAGAATACCAGTAAGGCCAAATAGAAGTTTTCCTTGTTCATTTTTAGGTATTATATAGACAAAGGCTCTTTTGTCATTGGCAAGTGTATTATGGGAAGAAATTCTAGAGCATAGTATTGGCTTTCCTTTACCTTTGCCTAAATCTTTGGTTGTCATACTTTTTAAACAAACACTGAGGACCTGTCAGACATTTGGAAAGAAGGATAGTCTTAAAGGAGCAGTCTAATCTGAGAAGCAGTCAGACCATTCTTGTTTTTGGGACAACTCTGCTGGGACAACTCTGCACAGTGAGATGAGAAAACAAGACAATACGCTGGCTCTTTCTCACAGATAACAGTTGATGGGCAAATAGACATTTTTTTCCTGTTGTGAAAGTCTGCATATTTGCATAATTTTGTACCTGGATCAAACTCATAGGCAACTCCCCTGTACGAGATGAATCCATATATTTTTTAAGGTCCTGATTCAGGTATTCGAACACTAAATAGAGCTTTTTCTGACTATGTACCACATCAAGAAGCCTGCAATAAAAATTAAATCCAGTTACTGAATGTCTTCTTCTTTTTGCACAATTGGTGTAGTAAATACTAGCTAGCTTGCTAGCTTGAGGAAATCCAGCTTTAAATTCCACTCATCCATGAAACTGAATCCTGGGCACACTCCTTGGCCAGCCACACTCTCTCAGTCCAAATTACCTCAGAATGCTGTTCTGAGGGGAAAAAGGGGGAAAGAATCTTACAGGTCACTCTGAGCACCTCAGAAGCCTAATGGGATAATAACAGAACATACAATTGTATAAAAAGGTTTGCTTGGATATTTGCATGGTGTTCAGGTACTGGCCAAACTTTAGCAACTAAGGAGACTTAGCCTCAACACTGGCTGTAATAATGCTAATTAAATATACATTATAATAGTCAGAACCCTATTTCAGCAATTTAGTTAAGTATACTTAGTAAACTCTTCTGGCCCAATCCCCCCAAATCTGATTGGACCATCATTTGCCTGCATGCCAACTGGAGGCAGAATGAATCTCCTTCTCCCCATGCAGCTGATGCCCAGTTAAAAAGGATTGGGGGAGAGTTATGACCATGGTAATAGTGTCACTATCATGACTGAGTAGCAATCGCAATCATGAAAGAGTTCTCTGGATTTATTCATCTATAACTGTTTTGTATTTATGATCACTATTTAGTCATGATTTTGGGACTGCAGTTGGCTTTCCATATTCACTGATTTTGTATCCACAGATTCAACTAACCACAGCTTGAAAATATTCCAAAAAAATCCAAAAAGCAATTTTTGCTTTTTGCCATTTTATATAAGGGATTCCATTTTACTACACAATTGTACATAACCAGACTTCAGCATCCATGTATTATGGTATCCGTGGGTGGTCCTGGAAGCAAACCCTAGTGCATACTGAGGGCCCACGGTATTGTTATGATCATAACACCTCTTCCAACCTATTTTACCTGACATCAGTTGCATGGGGAGAATGAAGTCCAATCCACTGGAGATCAGAACATGGCTGAATTACACTTCCATGAGGTTTGGGAAGGGGCTGAGCCCAGAGAAGCTACTTAGTTAAGTATACTTAACTAAATAACTGATACAGGATTCTGGCCAATGTCTCTATATGTTCGCTGTTGCTGTGTGCCTTCAAGTCATTTCTGACCCTAAGATGAATGTATATCACTGGGTTTTCCTGGCAAAGTTTATTCAGAGGTGGTTTTGCCATTGTTCTACATTGTAGGCCACATTCCCAAATAACAGCATAGACGCAAAAATTGAGAATGAGCAAGAAATCAAAATTATCTTCCTTAAGTTATGTATGCCACTGTATTATCTAGAACGGGAAACTGTCATGTAATGACTGCTAAGTTTACTCATAAATGGCACAGATTTGCATCTGAAAAAACTGGTACATCCCAAGAAGTGATACTAAACTAACAAGGAGCAATTCTGTCTTCTTGGGAGGAAAGTCTGAAGCGACCCATTAACCATTTGCTCTCTCCTCGAGGGCTTTGCTTGATGTCTCAAGAAAATGTACTCACAGGAGCACATCCTGAATCCAGAAATAGCCAACCTATGATGTTTGCATGAAACTAAACAGTATAGGTTTTACTGAAGAACACCTCACACACACAAGCTAAAGCTATATATACAAAAAGCTAAGGCTTAATGCAGTTAAGTTCAGATGCTCCTTTTACCTCACTATGTTTGGATGTTTCAGTTCTTTCAAGAGAGAGATTTCTCTGATTGCTGTACTGGGAACTCCTTCTGTCTCCCTATGGGGAAAAAATTCTGACATCATGCAATCCAATGCTTCCTAAAGAATGCTTTATGGTGCATAATTATACTCCGCTGTCATTAACTATTTCCTTTCATTTTTCTTTTCTGTGGAATTTTCTGGGACTTACTACAATCAAAGAATCATAAACAGAGAAAATCCAGAGATACAAGGTAAATATTCAACCAATGCCATCTGTATCTTCTCTCCCCCTGCCTCCATTAGGCGAACTATTAAATGAATGATGTGAAGGAATGAAGTTCCTCTACCAATCAATCCAGCTTCTTTTCAGAATCAAGAATATACAAGAATTTTGCAGTAATGTTATATTAATATTAAGCAGTAAATGTAGCTGATGAAGTCTCTGGGGATACAGAGAGCTGTTACACAGCTGGAGGACAGGATATTAAGAGAGTAGCAACAGATGGAGTTTCATGGAAACTATTGCATAACTTCTTGGAATATACATCTTAACATACATATACATATTATTTTAAATTTAAATTTCTTAGGTTCAGATTTTTAACAATCTAATCATTGCATTACCTCAGATACATACCCTGTTGTAGAAACCATGCTGCAAAGTGAAAATCCTTTTAGAAGTCAATTAAATTCTGTTTGTACTTTCTTAGAGGGCTAATCAGTCATTGATAAGCAAGCTAATCAGTTACTTATTTTTTTATATATGAAGTGATTCACAAAGAATAATTCCTGTGAATATGTTCACCATTCATGCCCAAATGGAATGGCCTTGGGCATTGAGAGCACATAATGTTCACTAAGGTTAGGGATATCTAGATGTGATGCCAGATTGCTAAGAACCGTATGTGTAGCAGCTTGCATTTCATACAAGGAAGCAAGATATTAAATGGTTGGCCCTTTCCTATTATAGTACCTTCTTGTCAAAGATAACCCCCAAAGTGCTATTTGCCTTGATAAGGAGAAAACAAACACAGAGATGCCACTTACACAAAAAAAAGATAGGGAGAAAGATACATACATTTACTCCTAGGTTGTCACATCTAGTTTGGTCTTACATTAGTCTTCATTTCTTAACTGCTTGCAATTTTGCTGTTAAGGATATTTTAAATTAGTAGCTAGACTCTGTTAGGAACACAATCTGATATGAAAAACACTACCTATGGTTTTCCAAAATATGCTGCTGCCTGCATGTTTTATTTCATTCGGTACAGAAATGCTGTTTGACAGAGTAGCAGATTCAGGGGGAAATTTGTGAATGGGAAGTATGGAGACCAGATACTTACGAATCTAAACGGATCTTTTTCAAAGCAACTAACTGGCCTGTCTGTTTGTTTCTGGCCTTATATACCACTCCATATGTGCCTTCCCCAATCTTCTCCACCTTCTGGAACATATCTTGGAAGCTGTCCATTCTTTGTCTTCTTACTTCCTCCTATAACATGTAATCAGCAAAAGTCCTATTCTGTCATTTAAGCATATCTTGTCATTGCATGCCAACATTTGTTCCACCCTCATGCACTTGGGAAATAATGGGCCTTCTATCCTGGTTTCCATAAATATTATTTAATTTTCTCCTTTCAAAGCAGATGCCCTTCCAAAGTATTAATACCTTTTACAAACAAATGGTTGTTTGCAATTCTTATACTGCTTATTCCTTCATTATTACTAACACAGCCTACCACCAGGAACATAATATCCCTCTCATCCCCACATAATGGCTTTCATCTTTCCTTCAAGAAAGGCAACATGTTAGCCTCATGATAAATCTGTGAAGGCACACAACTAGCATTTCTCTTCTTGACACTAACATCAACACTACTGCTCTTCCATGTTTTACAGCTTATTCCACATTCATAAGATGTTTGGAGGGAAAAAACAAAAAAGGATTGTTTCCCAATCCTTTTTAAAAAAAAGAAAAGAAATAGTCCAGAACCTCATAGCACCATCATAACTACAGGAATAAAACAGTGCTTGCTTATGCAGCTCTGATTCCAATCACATTTACTTGGGAATAAGTCCCACAGTATTGTAGGAAATGATATCATAATCTTAAAGAAAAAAAAGTAAAATGAGCATCTGTAATATGTGTGCACATGTTGCCTATAAGTCAAGTTGCCTATTGACTTACGGGGTTTTCCTAGGTAAGGAATCTCAGAGATGTTTGTGCCAGTTACCCCCTCTGAAAAATAGCCTACAGCACTTGGTATTCACTGGCAGTCTCCCATCCAAGTACTAACCAGAGCTGACCCTGCTTAGCTTCTAAAATCAGACAAAATCTTGTGCCTTCAGGGTATTTAGGCAAGGGTTATCTGTCAGACATACTATTTTTAAACCATTAAGGATGCAGTGGCAGGGCAACACTAGCACTGTGGGATTCTGGCATAGTCATACCCATAAAACAGAACATGGCATATAGGCTTTGACCCTGAGGTCCATCCCTCCCTACACGATTGTGGGGATCCTACTTCAAAGCTTTCAAAAATAAGGTTTGTGTTTATTTCATAAATAATGTAACCTGAGGTACAAAGATGGGAGTCTTCTGGATGCAAAGAGGAGACAAAGTACACTCGTTAGCTAATTTGAGAGGCCTTCAGGCCCAAACCTGGACACAGCCACTGAGACACAGAACACCAGCCCCAAACTATCCCCCTTCCCAAGTGAGTTACAGGTTTAAGGGAAATGTGAGGGTAAAAACCGCTCTCTGCTCTTTAAAAGACTTCCCACCTGCTGAATTAACTTCCCATTTGTCTCCATGACTTCTTTCCGGCTGAACTACAGAGTTGGCACGGGGTCAAAATTCACCTCAGACTAGCAGGCTTTTCCACCACTAGAGGGAGACAAGAAAAGGCACCTTGCTACCATCTACTGTACAGTACTATAGATAATGTAATGCCTTTATTGTCACTCTTTATCTTTTGACAGCCATATATCCTAATTGTCTGCATTCCTCTGACGCAGGGGATTGTGGGAAGCAAATCCTGTGAGGAAGATTCTCATAGTGTCTGTAATTACTTAAAGTCTGGTGGGAACACATCAGTTTCCTTTCTTGAACATGTGATGGTTGCACTGGAAATGTATAAAATGTGATGGTTGCACTGGAAATGTATAAAGTCTGTAATTACAAAAACACAGTGACTCTACTAGTTTCTGTTTGGCTGTGCTCACGCTATGGCTGGAGCTGACAAACTAGCACATGTTATCATCACTCATGGGCCACTTCCACACTAGCCTGTTATAGCGCGATGATTCCACTTTCAGCCTCCTCTGGAATCCTGGGGTTTGCAGTTTCGGGAGGGGCCGGCCGGCCCCTCCCTAAACTGCAAACCCCAGGATTCCAGAGGAGGTTGAAAGTGGAATCATCGCGCTATAACAGGCTAGTGCGGAAATGGGCCTGGTCTCTGGTGAAACCAGTTCTGCTGGCTTAAGTGGCACTTCAGCCATGTACTCTAGAAAGGAGAGAAAAGCAAACAAGAAATACACATATTTTTGTGGTAAAAGAGCTATCCTTCACGGTACGCCTGTGGTAAGCACAGGTTGGGTTGCACCCAAGATGAGTAACACATTTTGGAAATCACACCCCTTCTGTGCCCAAAATAGTTTAGCAGCTATAGACATTAGTATGCAAAATGAGTTGCATTAAAGCTCTTATTTAAAACTAAAAGTGGGGGATATATGCCACAAAATCCCAGAAATATTTTCTAATTTTTAAGGAGGAGGCATTTATGGTCTGCCTTCTAAGACTATAACGAACATCCTGACCATGGCAAATAATACAACACCACTTTGAACTATCAAATGTAAAGCAGTGAAGAAATATCAATTTGTCATATCCTTTTAATACATTTATGAGAAGGTAAGAATGTTGATCTAATATGCCGTTCTGCAAATACAGGGTTCAGTTAATGTAGTAGATGTATTCCTGCATGTTACTTCGTTAACAGATAATCTGGTACCAGTGACAGAAATAAGATGGAAAGAATAAGGATAGATTCCTACATCATAAAAATGACAAGCAGTTCAACATGTTTAGCAATTTTTTTATTAAAACTAATAATTGTTGTTGTCGCTGTTATGTTGTAGCAGAACAGAGATAGAGACCCACGGTTTAAGGAAATTTTTTTATTGTCCCAGTGGGATCATTCCCAAAAGACTGAGCCCCGTCCCTAGACATTCACAGCAATTTATACATTTCCAGTGCAACCATCACATATTCAAGAAAGGAAACTGATGTGTTCCCACCAGTGTCAACAAAATGTTGCAAACCTTCTGTAACGCTGCCAAAGGCTAGCACGTCAAACCAAACCGATAACATTCCATTGTACACAGTTTCTTTGTTTTTCCTTCAAACACAGAGGGACTTCAATTGCAGAGGGAATTAACTACTTTTCCCTCACACCCAGAGGTCATCTAGTCTGACCCAAAACTGTCTCCACCACAATGTACATTCAAGTCATTTCCAACTTATGGCGACCCTAAGGCAAACCTATCACAAGAGTTCTTCTGGGGCTGAGAGTGAGACACACCTGAGGTCCACTAGTGGGTTTCTGTGGCTGAGTGGGGAATTGAATCCATTATGCCACACTGACCCTCAGAACTAGTAACTGCAATGAGACCTGAAACAACCAGGTCAGGTAAGCTTCGCGTAAGTAAGATTTACCTGGGGCTAGCTGATGAAGGAGGCTTATCTGCTCTCCATGTGCACTTCGCAGATGGTCAGTAAGGGATTCTGGAAGCAGCTGCTGTTTACTTTGGCTGTTGTGAACAGGCATACACAGCAATGGTAAGATAGCCTACAGAGAATCACACCTTTCCCAGCTCAAGCTTTGTTCATTTTATTGTTTGCTGCTGACACACTGCTGCAACCTGAACCTCAAAGTTTATATTCCTCCTGCCCAACTTCACTAATCTCTAATGGTGATGCTGCTAAAAGAAAGCCTCCCAGCAAGACAGAAGGTAAGGAAGAAACATGAGTGCTGGGTGAACATAAAGACTAAAAAAGAGCTTCACTGTCAGAGGCTGCCAGTCAAAGTACAATGTCCCTCTTTTCCGACTGCCTTCCACATTACCAAGCATTATTATCTTTTCCAGCGAGTAGTATCATCTCACCGTACATCAAAAGTACAACAGCCTCAGTTTAATCATCTTAGTTTCTAGTGAGAGTTTGGGATTAATTTGCTCTAAACCCCCTTCTTTTGTCTTTTCAGTAATCCATGGTATCCATAAAACAATTTTCCAGCCCCAGATTTTAATTCCTGGCAGCTTTCTTTATCGTCCAGCTTTTACAACCATGCATAGAAAGCCTACTACTCTAAAAATATGTAAGATCCTGACCTTCACCTGTGATCCTTATATGTGATATCAGTGTGGGTGCTATGCTAAAGTCCTTCTGGTATAATCTACCAGCTTCAGCTAGGGGCCCAGGTATCTCACCTAGTTGGATAGGGATAATCTTAACTTCTGCGGTCTACGTTCTGGTCACACCCAGTTCATATTCCTGCTGTGTGTGGAGCTGCCAATGGGGATGAGACAGGCAGTTAGTTCAGAATGCAGTACCCAAACCGATTACTGGGACCATAAGAATACGTAACAGTTACTCTAGTCCAGCTGCACTGGATTTTGGGGCCCAGTTCAGTGGTATGGTGGGCGTGGGGAACACAGGAGAATCTTCAGCAGAACTGCCACACTGGAAACTGGACAGGGTTTCCTTAACTTTAATGGTTACACTGAGGAGGAGATTTCAATAGATGTTATTTGTCCAGGTAACAAGCAAATTCTGCAGAAATTCCCTCTTTGATGCAACCATTAAAGGTACAGGAGCCTCCTCCAGTTTTCAGTTTGACAACCCTAGTCTCCAGCACACAGAACAGCCTGAAGCTTGGCCAGCTAAAGGATGCTCTTCTCTGCTGCCATGGTCAGGCTGTTTCACCTGGCAGCCATAGGGAGCAGCTCTGAGCAGTCTGGCTTTCTGGCAGAGTAGATATATATCTTTAACTAGGAGACTAAAAATTTTATATCATTCTTTTCTCTGAAATTCACTAATTTTACAATGGATGTTGAAATCAATCAATAAATATAGTCAGTCCCCCTTTCAGACTGCCAGGCCCTGGTAATTTGTACTAACTCCTCCCCTCTCATTAGCCCTGCTGTCACAATGGAAAAGAAAGGGGAAAAGGTTATTTCAACCATGCCAAAGTTTATTACTATTTTTTAAAAAAACACAATAATTGATAACCAGATCATGGAGGCTAAAGGCTATTTTCATGATTTCAAAATATGGTACGTTAGCAAACTTATCTAATTCCAAACAACTGTGTGCATTTAGAGTCAATGATTCCACAATATGCATCAACTTCTGCAGCAAAGATCTGCATCAGCAAATTGCATTTTGTATTATTTGAATGGCTTTCTAAACATGATGGTGGATTATAAGCATCCTAATACATACAGGCATCAGCTGTATGACAGTGGAAGAAATACGCATTCTCTGAATGCAATCATAAAAAAATAAGAGCCCTTTCAAAATAATTAGTCTCAAGCCTAAATGAAAATTATAGCTTCACAAAAGCATTACAAAGTGGTACAGTACACAGGAAACAAGAACAGTTGATAAGCCGGCTTATGTCCAATATAGAAAGAACTCTATTTCACAGTAAGTCCATTTTAAAACGTAGGATTAAGAAGTGGTTCCTTCTGGATTCTTCATTCTTTCCTGGAAATATCTTCTCTGTTCCTCAATGGCCTTTTCCAACAACTGAAGGTTTATTCCTTCCACACATGTAAATATTCGGGCTTTGACAACCACCTCCTCATCTGTACATGAAAGAATTCAGAATTGTAGTGATTTCTTAGAAGATTTTTTAAAAGTCCTACGACATTTAATGATGCATAGCCTTGACCAAAGTTAACAGACCAATCCAAATGTTTAGTATGCTGACAAATGCTTCAAATCTTGTATGCCATTGCATCTTCACAGCAACACCTGAAGACAGGCTGGTGCAAAGTCTAGGTTTGTGTATGAGGTCCATACTCAAAATAGGCCCTGCTCAAAATTAGAAATAGGCATGTCATTATCCCTATGTTGTGCCAGATCTCAAATGACTTCCTCAGGTCACATAGTAGAAATCTGGGAACAGTAGTACAGTGGCCCCTCCAGTTTCACAAGGGTTCAGTGCACACAACCCTTGCAAAAGTGAGAAAACCATGAATAAGTCTCCCCCAACCCCATGATTCCCCTCCCACTCCCTTCTGGAGCTCCCCCTCCCATTCCATTGCCTTTTGTGCATCGGGGCCAAAGGCAAGGGAATGGGATGGGGTTCTGGAGGGGAGAAGGAAGGCTCATGTGAGCCTTTCCCCCTGTCATTCCCTTGTCTTTTGCCTAGGCATGAGGTCTGAGCATCAGGACCAGAGGTAAGAGAATGGGAGGGGAGCTCCAAAGAGAAGAAGGAAGGCATGCACGTGCCTCCTTGCTCCCCGGCATTTCCTTGTCTTTTGTCTAGGCACTTGCCTTCCTTCGTCGTGCCCAGCAAAATGCAAGAGAATGGGAAGAGGAAATGGGCGGGGAGGCACGTATGCACATTGCAAATAATCAAATTCATGAAGGTCAAACCTGCGAATGTGGAAAGAGGACTGTATATTTCTTACAGAACTGTGGCTTAAATACATTGATTCAGTGGAAGAACTCACTTTCAGTGGAAGAATTCACTTTCTACTTGTCAATACCTAAGCACATGATAACACTGCTAGGGAGAATATATATGGAATGCTTCCTGCTCATAATAATTGGAAGAATTTCCTGGTTCTCTGCCAGCTTCCCTAATGACACACTGTATATCATTGTGAAACATTTCAGAGCAAGGAGCAAAAGACTCCCTCGGTCTCACAAAATTATCTCAATATCAGAAAGCAATTTTGAAGGAAGGAATTTGAGGCTAATTAGAATTGTGTAAACTCCATACCTCAGGTTCAATAGCTAACAAAATTGGTTCTGTGAACTGTGTGCTGGTCACCAAAAGGCCTCTCTTTTTTTTCCCCTCCAAAGGATTTGCTAATCTATACAAAGCAATACATGCCATTCCTTTTGCATTCATGCATTTGTTCCAGAGTTCAGATGAGAACCTTGACCAGGAATGTACATAAAGGGGGTAGAGAAGAGGAGGCTGAGGCACATTCCTCAGCCAAGCCTAAAACAAAGGGCTTAATGAAACCAGAGACAAGTAGTGAGGTAAAAAGAGACAAAAGAAGAGGAAGGTACTTCTATTCTATAGCATATCAGTACTGTGAAATTAGTCCTGGTTAGACTTCTCATTTGACATTCACCTTCATGTACTTTTCCAACCAGTGACTTTTATCCACTCTATTTTTTTCTCTAGTCTGCAAACTTAATTCCAGAGCATTACTGCCACAAAACACTGAATCTGTACAACAACAACTAGAAAGGCATGGCAGATGTCAGAAAACATCAAGCTAAGGCATATGTTCAAGACGAACTTCAATGACTAGTGATTATCACCATAATTATTTGGAACAAAAAGGTGCTGCCATTCTTATTCATTTGGCATCTTGCACAGCTATTTACCTTTTATAATTAGGATCCCAAAGTTCTCTTCACATCATATCATCCAGTTGGCATAGGAAGTGCCATGTAATCAAGGTCTCCTGCAATATACAGGTAAGCCCCACAGAGGAAAACACTAAACACAGACTGGGTGCCAAGGAGGGGCTAGAGCAGGGTTTTCCAAATGGTATGTCACGACGAAATAGTGTGTCGCCTGAAGGGTGTAGTAGGTGTGTCACCTCCCTGGACTGAGAACGAGCCTCCCACCCGATCCTTGCAAATGCATGTTATGTGTTACAGATAAATAATATATTTTTAAAAGTATAAATGAAAGATTTTCATGAGATATGTTGTATCCCCATACATTTCATTATTACAATTTATGTATGTGCCTGCATCTCTTATAAGGGGTTAGTTTAACCTCCAGTTTGTTAGTTAAATTGCATTACTGTGTCGCAAAATGATGCATGTCTAAAAAGTGTGTCATGAACACGAAGAGTTTGGAAAGCTCTGAGCTAGAGTATAGTGCAGCATCTTTCAGATAACAAGTGTACAGTTGTTGAGCTTCTACAGAAAGGGACTTGGATGCTCTTCCTGAAAGCACGGATATAATATTTTCCTAGCACTTAAACAGAACTGTATTTTATGAGCTACACATTAACACCCAGCTGCTGCTTTCATACCGGAATGGGTTTTAAGAAGTAACAGCATGTGAGCAGGCAGCATACTCTACCTTTCTCCTATCCACTCTTTTCATCTTCCTACCTCCTACCCTGCAACAGCTGTCCTCCTAGATGAAATTCCAGAAGCAAATTTGTGACAAAAACTTAGATCTGGACTCCCAAGGGGAGGGGAGAAATAGTAAAGTTTGGAGTAGTTGAAGAGGGAAAGCAGCCAGCTAGAGGGAAAAGTTTCTATTCTATTCCACATTCTCTAAACATGACCCTCAGCTGCCTTCCAGAAGAGAAGCAGCTGTTGAGGTGTTTAGATAGACAAGTGAGGCAGCAACGTGCTGTTTCAGCCTTAAATACCAATATTACCCAATCTGAACTTACTCCTTTGATATCATACAACTCATGTCCAAAGAACATACATCAGGAAAGACATCCTAGCATCATTTCATATTTGTGCAACCACAAGTGAAAAAGATTGTCAGTGTTTAATCAGGGCAATCTAGTAGGCAAATAATAGGAGAACTAAGAACCACAAAATGAAACAGCATTATGGATCATTTCCTTGGAATATGAATTAGCCAGGCTTGTCTTACTCAGTTAGGAAGCAAGATGAAACAAGAGATACCCAGATGTTCTGCTGCAGACCTATCAATTTCATGTGTTGTTTGAACAATTATTTAAAGCAGTGACTAGCAACCAGTGGAGCCTGTCACCCAAGTGACATTAAGTAGTGTTATGCTACCAAGGGACTTCAGGACAGGTGTGTATAGTATTAAACATGTATTTGAATATTATTTGGAAACCACAAAAAGAACTGTATATGAACTTAATAAACAGATTATTGTATCTTCCTGTGATATACAGCACCAAATCTATTAGATTTCATTTACCTTTAGCACCCACACCAGTGATTCTCAACCTTTGGTCTTCCAGATATTTTGAACTTCAGTTCCTAGAATCCCTGATCGCTGGTCAAACTGGCTGGGAGATGAAGTCCAGAAAACCCAGAGAAGCAAAATCCGAGAACCACTGGTCTTGATTATTCCTGGTTCCATGGAATAAGAAAACACGGCGGTACTTACTCTCTCCACATTCAGTTTCCCCCAGGACAAGATAGAGAGACCCAAGGTGGGCTTGGAATGGTTCCACAAACTTAGTACAGACCCGGATGTAGTGCTGAACAGAAGCATGCTGTGCTGTTAGAGTGGCTTGGGAGCTGATCATATCATAGGAGTGTAGCCTAAAGGACAAAAATAGAATTGGCCTCCTTATGATGGTGGTGATGAAGTACAATAGCTTCCATGATACTTAAAAAAACAAACAAACAAACAAACAGGGAAATATCAGGGGTATTAAATCTTACAGGATTTTGTTGTTCATCTAAATCAGAGATGGGAATTGTGCAGCCCCCCAGATGTTTTGGCCCACAAATCCCATCATATCTCACCACTGGTTACATTGGCTAAAGCTACTGGGAATTACAGTCCAACAACTCATGAAAGATAGCATGATTTCCCTGCTTGAGTTAAATGTTTATTAACTGCTTTGTGACAAACAGAGGAGTAAGTCAGAGTTCAAAATAAACAATATATGTACTGTGTGCGCGTGTGTTTGTGTATCAGAAACAAACATTATATTTGAACAATATGAGAACAATCTGCTTTGGACATGAAAGCTATTTGTGGGCCCAATTCAAGTCAGCACTGAAGAAGTCATTCCAGTTCCACCTAAACTAAAGTACAGTTCTCCTTCCACATTCACAGGTTTCACATTCGTGAATTTGATTATTTGCAAGTCTGCATGCTTCTCTCTCCCAATTTTCCTCCTCCCATTCCCTGCCTGGAGCAAGCAGGCCTCATACAGTCCAGTGAGAGGGACACTGGCCTCTACTCAGGCGGTAATCATGGTCTGGACCTGCTCTGCCCACCCCCACAATTACCCAGCCCACGACTGCCACCTGGGGAGAGGCCAGTGTCCCTCTCACTGGACTGTATGAGGCCTGCTAAGAATGCCATGTCCCCCTTCGTGGGTGATCACAGGGCGGACTAGCTCCCTTCCCTCAATTGCCACAGGGAAGGGACACCAGCAATCTCAGCAAAGCTTGCAGGTGCAACTGCCCACCGAGAGGGCTACCAGCCTCCCTCTCCAACTGGACCTGCTCTGGTCCCGCCCGCTTAGCTGAAATAGCCAGCATCCCTCTTGGTAGGCAATCGCAGGGTGGGCAAGCACCCTTCCCTAGATTGCCACCTCGAAAGGAGGCCAGCAATCTGAGCAAAGCCTGCAAGGCTGGAGCGACCTGGGCCAGGTGATCACTGCCCGCTCTAGCCCCGTGCACTTTCCTGAGATTGCCAGAGGTCGGGTGGCAATTGCAGGATGGATTAGCTCCGTTCCCGCGATCGCCAGCATCCCCTTCAGTAGGTGATTGTTGAGCAGGCAAGCTCCATTTCCACAATCACCACCTGGAAGGGATGTTACCCTGATTTCTGGGGTCCCTTGGGGGATGACTTAATGTACTCCATGTGATAGGGACTGGAAACTAGCCAGAGCATGAGCAATAGCAATGCGAGAGGCAAGGTAACCTAGTGAGGTCTTTTTACCCAGTTTTTAAGGGGTCAGGCCAAGCCAAAAGCCAAACGAAGATGTCTAATGAATGATTTTATTGAATGAAAGTCTCACGCACCAACGCAATCACTCACACACTCACTCAAGACCTATTAAGAAGCAAAAGAGAGGAAACTGGATAGGGGAAATATTGAAAGGATTGTAGCTGGAGTAATACTGCACCTTTTCTTGAAGTCCTTGGTCTGGGAAAAACAACGAAGTGGAGCTTGGCACAGAGAGGGCCGAGGGGATTACTCAACAGATGGAGAAACAGTCTGCTGGTATGACCAGGAGCGATCCAAAGAAACGCTCAAAAACTGGGACTATTTGTAGGGGAAAAAGTACCTGGAGGGCTAATCCTTTCCCGGGCAAAACAATGGGTGTTGAAACGAGAAAGAAGCTCCACGATGGCATCTCTTCGCACAATGGGATTACAAGGTGCTGCCAAAGTTTCAGGATCTTCAGTTACTTTGGGTTGCCGTGTGAATTTATGTAGATGGTCCTTGCCTGATAGGATTTTATTGCTATCGGTGTTCAGCTTGGGGGAAAGCACACTAATCTCCTTAAGTTGGCTCCTCAGTGGCTAAGGACTTTTTGTTTACTGTGAGCTTGCACAGCTTGAGGTCTCCTGGGGCTACGTGATGGGGGATTGTACTGGCCTGACCTGGTTTTCAATTGTTCGACCATTGCTGCCTACATGCTCATCCGGGTGACCTCTCATGCACATTTGAATCATATTTTAATATCAAATTTGTAGACCCCGGGACAGGGTTTACCAGTGAGGTAACAGGGAAACTCATGATCTGAGCAAAGTGAGTGAGGCCACTCTGGCCTCAGGCATTTTGCTCAGATCACCAGCCTCCTTTCCAGGTGGCAATCGGGGGAAAGGGCCTAATCTACCCCACAATCGCAGCCCAGAAGGGACTCCTGCGATCTGACCAAAGCAGGAAAGGCTGAAGCAACCTCTGCCAAGTAATCTCCAACCACTCTGGCCTTGCCTGCTTTGCTCAGATCATGGGCATCCCCCTCGGTGGGCAATTGTGCAGTGGGCTAACTCAGTTCCTGCGACTGCCATCCGGAAGGGACACCTATGATCTGAATAAAGGAGCACTGATGATCACCTGACCAAGGTTGCTCTGGCCTCGCACTCTTTGCTGAGATTAGAGGCATCCCTTCCAGGTGGCGATCGTGGAAATGGAGCCAATCCGTCCTGTGATCACTGCCTGGGAGGGCTACCACAGATTTGAGGAAAGCACACAGGGCCGGAGCAGGTCTGGCCACATGATCGAGAGGGCCGCCAGCCTCCCTCTCAGTGGGCGATGGCACAGGCGAGGCCACTTTGGCCTTGCGTGCTTTCCAGTGGTTGATGGTGTCCCCCTCTGTGAGTGATCACAGGGCAAGGTCACTCCAGTCAGCGATGGCCGCCCCAGAGGGATGCAAGCAACCTCGGACATGCCATCAGAGGGATACCAGTGACCTCAGACACACCATCACCCCTGGGGAGATATCTGTGATTATTCCACTTTTGCGGGTGTTCTGTGCACCAAACCCCATGAATGTGGAGGGAGAACTGTACTCAACAGGCTAAACAAAAGGCTACTGGAAGCAAATTCCACAGTGTTTCCCTGGGATAATCAGAAAGATTCAACAGATAGAAAAGCAAAAGAACTGTAAACATAGGAACTGCACTGACCTGCCAAATGTTCTTAACGCCTTTCCTTCTGGGATGGATGCAGAGTTTATTTCCCAAGCAAAATGATATGTTCCAGCTGCTGGAAGCATGGCATTCAACTGGTCTTAAGGACAGACCCTATAAAAGTTGAGACAAACATTTAAAAGGGTATCCTTTCATTTTCATAGGTTTCAAAATATACCAGTGGCAGCACCCCAAACGGTAAGATCCCACTGCACTTCTCTATACAAAGATGGGTCTTGTTTTCAGAATATCTTATTCACCATTTTCAAATCAATCCTAACACACTACTCTCTACTTTGCTTCCAGTATTTACCTCACTTTAAGTACTTATAAAAGATTTTTCTGGTTTGCCATATTTATTCGTTTATATTTCTACCCAGTAACATTGTAGGATACAGTCATTAAAACAGCCTGAACAATGTTAGAACTGTTTAAACATACTAAAACATTTCAAAAATTAAAACTCACATACCAACAGACCAAGTAACAGTTACAGTTTGCTGTTGTTGCATGCTTTTAAGTCATTTCTGACTTATGTTGACTCTATTGTGGGGGTTTCTTGATAAGATTTGTTTAGAGAGAGTTTACCTTTACCTTCCTCTGAGGCTGAGAGAGTGTGACTCGCTTAAGGTCACCCAGTGGATTTCCACATCTGATCAGGGATTTGAACCCTGGTTTCCAGAGTCTTAGTCCAATGCTCAAACCACTACACCATTGAAGTAGAGACTCCATGTATAGTTATAAAATATGGTTAAGTTTATAGAATGATTGGAGAAGATTCTCCTGAAAGTGTGCCAAATCAATGAAGTAGCCTCTGGAGAGGGTTAGTCTAGCTTGCCTCGATATGCTCGTAATTATAGCAGTGAATATGAGGAATCATCTGAAAGTGTGTCACAAGTCAAGGGATTTCCACATGTTGCGTTAGCAAAGATAGTGATGACTTCTTGTTTATGGACGCAGAGTACTATCGCTATGTACTGAAATGTTCTATAACATATTGTCTGGGATGAAAACATTGGAGAAGGGTGTCAGAGAATACTGCACACATTGCAAAACCTCAGAGGGGTGGGCAAGAAGAAATGTCTTTGTACTATGTTCCTATAAAACTGTCTTGCAAACTGGTCTCTGGGTCCTTGGCTCTTTGGAAGTTATTCCAGCCAAGTGCCTGCGCGCAATAAATCTCTTTTTCCTTATCTTTTGGTCTCTGAGTCTCAAAATTCCTGCTACACCATGTGGTGTTACTGAACCCCAAAAGCCTGCATGAACAAGTTTATCTTACACTGAGACAAAGTCAACATTATCTCCAGTTGGTCTTCAAGAGGAGGATGTTCTACAATGAGCCTATCAGTGTAATTAGCTTTTGTTACTATTTTACAGATTTTTAAAAAAAAATATATGTAAATTTTCGATAAGTTTCTAATGCAACAGGGACAGATTAATAATCAGTCCTTGTTCATCTATACCTCTCCTTACCCTCCTCACTTGGTTAGCAAGTGTCTCAGAAAAAACTGGCACAAAGAAAAGTCCGTGGCTGCTCTAATATAAAGCAGATACATTTCATTACTCCCTGCCAGATGAGAGGCAATAATTGGACAGGACCAGGGAAGATTAAGGGAGGCAATAGCCCCATTCTGTTCTACGGTGTTCCAGACCTAACCTGGAACACTGTGTACAGCTCTGGGCAACACAGTTGAAGAAGGATAACAAGCTGGAATATGTCTACAGGATGGCGACTAAGATGGTAAACCAAGCCTTGGGAGGAATGGTTGTGGGAGCTGGGTATGCATAAACTGAAGAAGAAAAGTGATACGATAACCATCTTTAAATGTATGAAGGGCTGTCATGTAGAACGGGGAGGAAGATTGTTTTGTACTGCTCCAGAGGACAGGACCCAAGTTACAAGAACGGAGGTTCTGACTAAGCATCAGGAAGGTATTCCTGACAACAAAGGCTGTCTGCAAGTGGAACAGACACCTCAGAAGGTGGTGAATTCTCCTTCACTGGAGATTTTTAAACAAAGAATAAATGGCCTCCTCCCAAGAATGCTTTGGCAGTGGATTTCTGTACCGGTAGGGATTTGGACTGGAGACACTTGGAGTTCCTTCCAGCACTATGAGACTGTATAGGTTAGTGTCCCACCATATTCAAAATATTTCCAGAACCTGTTGTGTTCTAGTAGGCAGCCTGATAAACATGGACAAACCTACGAATTAACACTCACCACAGGATGTTGCCAGGAACAATTGTTTTATTTCATCAGAAGACTTGGAGTTGGAATGTAGACATCATAGATCTGCATCTTGGAAATAACTGCATACCAAAGCCCCACTTGGCCCATGTGGTTTGGCAGTATCTAAGACGCCTGAAACACCAGAATTTCTACACAAATTGAAGGATTTTATTTACATGGGCACACAGGTTTCTCTGTCACTATTTCTGAAGTGAGCAGCATTCCTGGGAAGAATGAGCTACACAAAAAATGGGCTGTGGAGCTAGGAGAACTAAGATTCTCACTTTGGAATCACACACTAGCAAACATCAAAACCTCTTTTATTAGATCAACACTATTTTACAGATCTAATGATACCTGCATTACCTTTTCTTATCTGTTTTACAATGCTTGGCTCTTCTTAGGCCACAGTGAAATTTTCAGCTATCACTGTATTTATAGTGAACCTTATAAGCATGAAACCTACTATTACACTGATCTATGTGGTGCCATGGGGAAAGGACACAAATAGGCAAAAGCTATAACAACAGGAGGAGATGAAGTCTAGCCTTAGGGGGCAGCATTAACACTAGAAAGCAGGGTATAACTATTTTAACCAACTAAATACATAGCCTGACTTGCCTAAAATTTCACTGCACTCTTATGGGACCTGATGAATAATTAAGAAAGGCATGCAGAAATGACTTGGAGTAAATTCCCTTTGCAATACAGAGCATCATAATTGTTATACCTGGCTGTAATTTACTTATAACCACAGTATTTCCAGTAGTTGTATCCACCAATGGATTTTGGCCATTCCCACCCTACCCTGTGATAGTGCTATTCTTCCACTTTCAACATCCTGTGGAATTCTGGGGCTTGTAGTTTCCTGAGGCCAAAGAGCTCTCTGGCTGAGAATTCTAAACACTGCTCCCTAAACTGCAAATCCCAGGATTCCATAGGAGGTTGAAAGTGCAACATGGCTTACACCATATAAATGGCTTACACAACATAAACCATCCTGAGTGAGCCAGTGTAGTGTAGTGGTTTCATAGAATTATAGAGCTGGAAGAGACCACAGGGGCCCTCTAGTCCAACCCCCTGCTATGCAGGAATCCACATCAAAGCACTCCCAATAGATCGCCATCCAGCCGCTTCTTAAAAACCTCCAAAGAACACAGCACACTCCAAGGCAGCATATTGCACTGCTGGACAGCTCTGACCGGCAGGAAGTTCTTCCTGCGGTTCAGATGGAATCTCCTTTCCTGCAGCTTGAATCCATTGCTCCTTGTCCTGGTCTCCGGAGCAGCGGAAAACAAGCCTGCTCCCTGCACGACGTGACATCCCTTCAAATATTTAAACACGGCTATCATGTCCCCTCTTAACCTTCTCTTCTGCAGACTAAACATACCCAGCTCTCTAAGTCTATCCTCATAGGGCATGGCTTCCAGGCCTCTCACCATTTTGGTCGCCCTCCTTTGGACACGCTCCAGCTTGTCAACATCCTTCTTGAATTGAGGTGTCCAGAACTGGACATGGTATTCCAGATGAGATCTAACCAAAGCAGAATAGAGTGGTACCATTACTTCCTTTGATCTAGACACCATACTCCTATTGATGCAGGAATAGTGTTGGCTTTCTTGTCACATCCCACTGCTGACTCACGTTCAAGACTCCTAGATCCCTTTCACACATCCTGCTATCCAGCCACGCGTCCCCCATCCTATATTTGTGCCTTCCATTTTTTTCTGCTGAAGGTTGACTGTACTCTGGGAGACCAGGATTCAAATCCCTGCTCAGCAATGGAATCTCACTGGGTGGCTTTGGGGTCAAATCACACTCCTTCCCCTAGACGAGGGAAATGGCGTTTGCCCTCTGGAAAAAAAAAAAAACTGCCAATAAACCCCGTGATAGGGTCGCCATAAGTTGGCAACCTCCTGAAGGCATGCAAGAACGACAACCAAGTCCTTCTGAGCATGTCTAAAGTTTTGCAGACCAGCGCAGCCATAGATATTTCAGAACAAACAATCCACCCAATGCTGGAATTCTCCAGATATGCAAATTGTGGCCATTTCCGCACGAGCCTGTTATAGCGCGACGATTCCACTTTCAACCTCCTCTGGCATCCTGGGGTTTGCAGTTTCGGGAGGGGCCGGCCCCTCCCGAAACTGCAAACCCCAGGATGCCAGAGGAGGTTGAAAGTGGAATCGTCGCGCTATAACAGGCTCGTGCAGAAATGGCCTGCGTTACCCTTCACGATTTGCTTTATGAGCACGGACTGAACCTCACCAGTGGACGGCAGTTCATTTTCCTCGCTGCAAGCGGAGAAAGGGCTACCGAATCTACCCGCTTCCCCTCCTCCCCGTTACCTCTTCCGGGACCCAGGGCTCCCCGAGCCTTCCCTCTAAAGCTCCCTGCGGCCCCACCGCTCCCGGCCACTCCCACGCCGGGGACTAGAGGACAGCCCAGCTCTCGTGTCGCGCGGCTGCGGCGTGGCCTTCCGATTGGGCGGCGGTGGAGCAACGGAGCCCGTGTCACGTGACGAGTGAGTGGGCGTGGCGGCCGCTCTCCCGCCCACCCCTCCCTCCCTCCCTCCCTCCCGGAAGCCCGTTGCCCGGTCCGGTGTTGTGCCCCCGTCGCTCGCGCTCCCGGCCGGTTTCGTCTGTTGGCTTCCGCGGAGGGAGCGCGTCGCAGGGCAGCCGGTCCTCCTCCCTCGGCCATGGCCGCCAGCACGAACCCAGACCTGCGCAAGGAGCGGGACGGCGCCTCCTTCAACACCCTGCTGCTCACCAACGTCTTGGACGGGGGAGTCGAGCGGACCCGGCGCCGCAAGGAGATCGGTCAGAGCCGCTGGGGAGGGGGAGGGCGAGGGCGAGGGGGAGGGCGAGGGGAGGGGAGGAGAGGGGGAGGGCGAGGGGAGGGGAGGGGGCGAGGGGAGGGGAGGGAGGGGGCGAGGGGAGGGGAGGGGGGAGGGGAGAGGGGAGGGGAGGGGAGGGAGGGGGCGAGGGGAGGGGGCGGGGGAAGGGAGGGGAGGGGGCGAGGGGAGGGGAGGGAGGGGGCGAGGGGAGGGGAGGGGGCGGGGGAGGGGAGAGGGCGAGGGAAGGGGAGGGAGGGGGCGAGGGGAGGGGAGGGAGGGGGAGGGGCAGGATGGCTGTTGCCCCCCAGGGAGGGTGGTTGGAAGGAGAGGTAGCTACGAAGGTGGGAAGGAGGGTGGGTTGGAGGTAGACCCTGGTTTGGGGGGGGGTCCCGCTCTCCTCTCTCCCTCTCTGTTTCTCTCCCTGAACCCTGGAAACGATGGCTTGGGGCATTTCCTACCTCCAGCCCCCCCCCCAGTGAAAACGTTCTTTTAAGTATTTGGGTCGTGCCATTCTTAAAAATCTTCTAACACTGCACAATGTGTATGTGAGTAGCCATCATCATAGAATGCAGCCTCCTGTTTTGTTTTTGTTTTGTTTTCAATTGATGATTCAGTTATCAATCACCTTAGTTGATATCCAGGCTTTTTGCTCGAGGGGGGGCTCAAGGTGGGTTATGGAATAAAAGAAATGCGAATCAAATCACCTATAGCCAAAAATGTAAAGTTCGGATTAAAACTGGCTATAGAATTGAAACCAATACATCAACTTGAAAGTACAGCCATCCCTCCACATTCGCGAGGGTTGGGGGCACAGGACCACCATGAAAGTAGAAAAACTGTGAATAACTCTAGGGCCTCCCAAACCATACTTAACAGACAAAAAGAGTATGATCACTATATTCAACCCACTGTGGATTCCTTTGAGGCATCAGAGATCCTCCACAAGGCAGAAGTGGGGGGCTGGTGGGGCTCACTGCCACCTCCACTGCTGCCCCACATTATTTTTAGTAGGGACTTACAAGCCTCATTTGCAGTTTCTGAGTCTCACGAGACTTGCAGTCCCTATTAAGAATGGCCTAGGGAGGCAGCCGAGGTGTCAGGAAATAATCCCTGAATAATCAAATCTGCAAAAGTGAAAACCACAAAGATGGAGGGCTGACTGTATAGATTAAAAATAGTACCACACTAAAACAGAATACGCATTATATAAAACGTCTCTCATGAAGTTGCCTTTCTGCTTTTCAATGTAGCATAAGAGGCTTTCCCGTCTGAAAAACAGAGGAAGGGATGCCTCTTCTAAGCTGATACTTGCCACGTACTGTTTCTGTAGGTATTGTGGGTTTTTTTTTAAAAAAAAAAGTATGTTGAATGGCCAGTAGAGTCTTTAATGACTAACAGAGTTCATCTATTCAGTGAATCAGTTAAGTAATGGTCAACTCTTACTCTTAATTGTGTTTTGGACTGTTGAAATAAGTTTCTAGTGAGGGAAGATTTTGATTTCGAGTTGCAGCTGTTCTCTTAACCCTTTCACTAAATCAGGATTTATGACTAGGGAACTGGAGAGTCATACCAGGTTAAAACTGTGCATTAACGTTTTATGAGGTGACAAGACTAGCTGTGAAAAGACTTGCCACAAGTGGTACCTGGGAAATAAAGAGCTGTTGCACTTTACTAAATTGTTGTTGTCTTTCCTACCTTGTTGGGACTAACAGGTACTTATGACAACCATCCATTTGTTTTCTTGTTTTATATATATGTGTGTGTGTGCGCGTGTGCACGCGCGTGTGTGTATATGTATATACACACACACACACACACCATATCCCCACAACTTAGCACCAGTTCTACTTTACTTGAGTTGCAGTAATTATTGCCATCTTGTTTTGGTCCTTCCAATGTATTTTAGAATCCTCATCCCCCCAGAGCAAAGATAATGTGGAAATGTCTTATGTTTTGCCATTCCTCAGTCACTTTAGCTGTGAGGGTAGTTCAGGTTGTGTTAGCTGTTTTTGCATATGGTCCTACATCCAGGAAAGAGTGTATCTGTCAATTTCATGCAAGCAATCGGCTGTTCACCCATTTCATCCATCTGTTCCTTGTACTTATAGGGAATATTGCACTCCTCACTGGCACCTCACACCATCAAGATAGTAATGTCTCACGATCTTCTTTTCCTTTCTTCCCTTCTTTTGCTTCTGCTAAGCTTTAAATTAGGGAATATCACATGGCCTTTCAGATACTGTTGGGCAGCACCTCCCAGCATTCCTTACTATTGAGGATGATGGCTTAGGCTGCTGATAGTTGCAGGCCAGCAACATCTGGAGGACTAGCCCAGTTCCCTTCCTTTCCCTAAATAGTCTGAATATAAAAATAGCTGATGAATCTACCCTGGCCTGTAAATTATTTATGGTCTTTTCCATGCTACAAAGGCAAAAGGTGGCCGGTCCATCACAACTATGCAGATCAAATATAAACACCTTGAGCTTAAAATGGAGCACTTTCTGACAAGGATCATATATACCTTCAGTGTGGCATGAGTGTATTCTAGTGGGGTTATGCTGTATATGAATGTTTCATAATCAGTCATGCAACAGGCACCAAAGCTTTTTGTTCACTCATTACATAGCAGGCATTTCTCTGCACTCCCTTCTTGTGTGGCTTTCTACCTCTGTGTGAGTTCTTAGAGTGTGCAATATTTAAACAGCAGTTTCCTAGGCTAGGAACTGGTGCCCCTGTCGGATCCTGATTGTTTTTCCTGTGTATCACTGAAGACAATCTCTCACTTTTCTTTAACGATGGAGTATCAGTTTATCAGGCTGTAGTGAGGATTTTATTGTAGACCTGCCTTTTTAAATGGCGAATTTGGTTTTAGTCAAAGACTGACGTTCAACCTCTGTTATTTTCTTCCTACAGAAGCGCTTGTTCTAAATGATCCAGATTTCAAACATGAGGATTTCAATTTCCTCTCCCGCAGCCAGCGCTATGAAGAAGCGATCAAAAAGAGTGCTCTTATGGTGATGAAACTAAGAGAATATGGAATTGCAGACCCTGATGAGATCTACTGGTTTAAAAGGTACTTAAATTCTATGCAGGGTAGATGAAATAGCTTATATGGTCAACTGCACTGCTGTTTAATTGTTTATTGTGGGCTCCTAGTTTACTCTAAAGTGTAAAAGATTATACAAAACAAAGTTTTCAACTGATTTGTAGGCCATCCCTGAATAAATACTCTTGGAAAAGAGATGCAGCTTCAGGTTTTCTTTGTAGTGAAAAGTAACCACGATAAATATCCTTTGGTGCTATTATGTTTCCTAAAGCTTTGAAACTGTTACATTTTTCCCATGAAGAATATCAAACTGTTGAAGGGGAAAAAAACCCCACTTACCTGATATACTTATATGAATCTAGACTACCTGCTAAATTTATATTCAAATTAGAGCTGGTGCTTTCAGTTTTTTTTCCACTGCTGCTTTTTTAAATTCTCCTTTCCTTCCTCCAGAAAAGCCATCTGAAATAGTTCTAATATTGTAAGTGGAAAGTGTTAAGTATTTCATAATTCTGCATTAGATCAATAGTGTTAATGAAGCTCGAATGATGTTCGCAGGTTGGAAGACTGCCAGCCAGCCATAAACTTAATTGTAAGTGTTAAGTGACTTTTGAACCTGTCAGATGGCTGTGGTTTAACATTTGTTTGCTAGATGTTTTTCCTTACTGTTTGAACATTGTTCAGTGCATAGTTCTTGAAACAAGAGGACTAACCTTTTCTGTGAAATATAATCCATTCATTGGTCCATTTGATGTGCAATGTGTTTTGGGCTACCATTGCTTCTGTGTAATATGTAGCTCAGTGAATGTAGTGAAAAATATATTTAAAAATTAATGTGATTGCAAAGGCAATTATTTTGGGGACAACAATCAAACTAGTGTGTGAAGGAACATAATGTAAGTTGCAATGTTCATCTCTATATGAATTTTTTTTTATCACCACTTGTCAGGCTAGTCTTTTTACAGAGTAGATGGAGTGAAAACTCTGGGCATAATAGGCCACTTTTCTTTGGGCCCTTCAAAGACACTATATGATTATTAAGCAGCCTATTGACAGTGCTGTCAAGGCTGATGCCCCAATGCCAGTAAGAACCAATAACCAATGCGAGTCATAACCAATCCATATCCAAATGAATAAGGAAATGGAGTAATGTATCCCATGATAAATTTTGAGCTATTCCAAATGATCTACTCACATCTCTAGAAGAGCAGGCATTACAAAGTGGCATAGAAGTGTGTCTGGCCCATCTTCTGCTGACAGTAAAGACCCACAGCAAGCTTATTTAATGTTTCATTGTTTACAGGTTTGAAAAAAACAGTTTACTACAAAATCCAGAATCCATTTGGCCCATAATAGAAGGGTAAGCAGCTGAGGCCTTCCAGATGTTGTTGGACTACACTTCCCATCAGCTATAGACAGCATCAGAAATGGTGATGGTTGATGGGAATTGCAGTCCAGCAGCATCTTGAGGGCCACAATTGCCCACCATTTCCTTAGAAACAGATATCAAGTGGTTTTTACTTTTTAGCTATTTTTAGTCATAGTGGGGAAAAACAATTTCCTGTCAAGCTGGATGTGACAGCATTTAGTATTTTGTTTCTGATGCTTTAATTGTTCTCATGTTAAAACAGACTTGTTAAAAAAAGTTCTGCAAACCATTTGTTCAACCTTGTTTTTGTAGGACTGACTCTCTGATGGGTGAATTTGTTACCATGTTGCAATTAAAACTTGTTACTGTTGTTAAAACTAATTACTATTGTTAAAACTAGTTATTGTTATCAAACAAAATAACTTTTTTGATGTTGCACAATCATTCTAGAAGGTGGTGCTGCAAGAAGTCCAGACTGTTAAATTGTATTGTTTTCATGGCTGAACAGCTTACACCTCTCGCTGATTCTGTCCCCAGTTTACTGAGCCAGGTCAAAGCCAACAATGCAGCACTGGGCAGGAACGCAAAGATGTCAGCCTGCCTTGCATCTAGTGAGGTTTGTAGGTTCTCTTACTCCTTTGCAAAAGTGCCGGAAACTCTCGTGCAATAGGCCAGCTGCCTGCCTGCCTTAGGAGTTAAAGTCAACTAAAGTGGATCAGGAAAAAGAG
Organism: Ctenosaura bakeri; assembly: GCA_948474755.1. Classification (NCBI taxonomy): domain Eukaryota; kingdom Metazoa; phylum Chordata; class Lepidosauria; order Squamata; family Iguanidae; genus Ctenosaura; species Ctenosaura bakeri. The sequence goes on from CAOLHI010000849.1 coordinate 282,971, forward strand.
TGTTAAAGTGTCAGGATCCTACATGGCAGATGCTTTGATTTGCATCTACAGACTTTGCCTCTGACCCAGTTCAGACCTTACCTGTTTAGGAGTTGTGAAGGAACTTCTACCTAGTTAAACTGGACTGGTGACCCTTGCTTTTCTCTTTGGCACTTCACACAGATGACGTTAAGAGTGCCTTGCGAAACTTTAGAGTCAAGCAATTCCAGCCTGGCATGAGTTGGTATCTTTTTTGTGCCCGTGTCATATTATACTCTCATGGGTATGATCTAATCCATCCAATGTATCAAGCAGGAAGCGTCTTTGGTGGGGTGGATAACATTCAGATATTGGCAGCCTTACTGTTCTTTCTCAATTATATAGCTAAAGATCCTTTAGTAAGAGTTCCTAAATAACAGCATTTTGTAATGCTATGCCACATAGTGCCTTGTAAACTGATACAGTATTATAACCTGAGTTTTATTGCTCATTATCTCAGGATCTTTTATCACTTGTAACGCTCCTTTCTGGCCCGTGTGTCTAATATCTTTTCCTTAAATTACACAGTGGAGAGGTTGCTAACATTCATGTTGAGCAAAAGTATCCTCCTCTCTTCTCTGTAACTGTGATAGGATGGGCTGAAGTTCAAGAAGCACTCAATAAATGGGGTAAAAGTGCTGTGGGTGGAGCTCCAGTTTCTTTCCAGCAGTTTGATGACTGGCTAGGCCTGTGTGTGAGATAAAAAGGAAGGCCAACAGTTGAACTGAGATCCAGTTATTTGATCTGTTCCATTACCTTGATGCTTCTTTCTCTCTTTGAGCACCTGTATTCTAAAAGGTATTGAAGGATGTCACTGCATCTTGCATTTTAAGCACTCATCAAAATTAAACAAAGTAATTTAGAAATTCAAATCATGACAATGCCTACCACAGAATCTTTTTGACTACAATCAGAAGCTAGTGGATTTCTTACCACTTTCTAAATTTAAAAAATGATTGGAACCTCTCTTTCAAACTTCAGTATGCTTAACCATTGTTTGCTAGGATTGCAGAGGAGAAATCACCTAGGCTCACTAGCCAGGACTGTGGTGTGTTCACTTTTGCATTTCCTTTCCTCCCTCCCCAAACAATTTGTCCATCTCATGACACCCAGGCACACATAATGATCAGATTCCTTTGAGTACATTGCCTTCTGAGGAGACATTATGGCATTGTGCTCTAAGTAGAGTATGAGATGGAAGTTTACAACACAGTGAACTAGCAGTAACCTGAATCTTTTCCTATAGTGTAGTACAAGAGCTCGGAGCCACCTAATGACGTTAACCCAGAGAAGACAAACCAATTGTAATCAACATGGAATTTATATCCATAAGGTGTGGTGGTAGCTGGTGGATGGTTGTTTGGTTTGCTTGTTTAGGTAGACAGAGTTATTGGGTCATAGGCCTGTAACTGTGAGGTATGATACTGCGTGAATGTTCTTTGGAGGTTTTTAAGCAGAGACTGGATGGCCATCTGTTGGGAATGCTTTGATGGTTGACTCGATGGCCCCTAGGGTCTCTTCCAACTCTATGATTCTGTGATTCTCTGTACAGAAGTGGTGCACCTCTGAATGCTAGATGCTGGAAGCAAACCAATAGTGTTCTGCCCTCTTTGTGAACTTCTGAGATAACTTGGGCAAGCCACAGCTGGACATTTGGCCTAATGAACCTTGACCTGATTCAGCAGGGTCAGTTATGCAAGGTATCCCAAACAGTCTGTGGAATAGTGTAAGGAGCTGTCTCTCTCACCCAGTTGCTTTTTCATTCTTACAGAGCTGCCCTCAAAGCTTCCTGAATGGGTGAAGATGTTCATAGGATGCAGTGCTGTCTTAATCATATTTTGTTATGGCATACATTTAATTTTTATTTTTATCTGTCTTAAATATTTGCACACACAGCTAGGCAGCTCTGAAAATCATGGTTATGTGCTGCCAGCCTTTCTAAATGCATGCAGTGAATAATGAGCTCAGATTTGGTCTACAATTCAACAATGCAGTCAAAAAAGTCTCTTTTTTAGAATTTATGTCCTGACCTGGAGTTAGACCCCTTGTTTTTATTTATCTTGAAGTTTCCAGATTTTAGCCAGTGATAAACCATAGTTCCAGGTTCAGACATGACAATGAGTATGAGTTTGTGAGCCAACAAAAACCATGATTTGTTTCTTGTACCTCGCTGACATCCTTTTTGGGAGGGGTACAGATTAATTCAAATACAGTGAGCCAGAATTCAACCAACAATAACCTGACTAATTATTATGTGTAAACCCAGTGAGTATGTGGGATTGACACCTGTCTCTTTCTCCCAGGCTGGGACTCCAGGTGGCTTACAAAAAGACAGAGAATGAAATAAAGCACAGTTTAAAACATACAAATTTAAGATTAAAACAGTATTAAATAACAGCAGAATTAAAACCAACTGAAATCCTATTTTTAAGCAGTTAACAGTACAGCACCATAAAATCAATTTTTTTAAACAAATCAGTTTCCAAAAGCTTGCCAGAAAAGAAAGGTTTTAACCTGTCACCAAAACGGAAACAAAGAAGGAAACATCCTAATTTCCCTAGGTAGAGAGTTCTAAAATGTGGGAGCAGGCACAGAGAAGCCACTCTTCCATATTCCATCAATCATTCCTGTGAAGGTGGTGGGACAGAGAGAAGTGCCCCTTCTGTAGATCTTAGAACTTGAGCAGGCTCGTAGGGGAAGATTCACTCCTTCAAATAGCCTGGGCCTGAGCCATATAGGACTTTATAGATCAAAACCAGCACTTCAAATTGTGCCTGGAAACAGAGTGGCAGCCAGTGAAGCTGTTACAACAAGGGATTTGTATGCTCCATGTAGCCAACATCTGACAGCAATCTGGCTGCAGCTCTTTGGACTAGTTGAAGTTTCCGAACACTCTTCAAGGGCAGCCCCACATAGAGTGCATTGCAGTAATACAATCAGGATGTAACTAAGACATGTGTCACTGCAGCCAAGTCAGATGTTCCAAGGAATGGAAATAGCTGGCGCATCAGCTTTAACTGCACAAAAACACTCCTGCCCAGTGCAGAAACCTAAGCATCCAGGGTCAGGGTGGAATCCAGGAGTACACCCACAGTGGACCTGTGTCTTCAGGAGGAGTGTAACTGCATCCAACACAGGCTGAAACTTTTGTCTCTGATCTGCCTCATGACTGACCAGGAGCACCTCTGTCTTGTCTGGATTAAGCTTTGACTTGTTTGCCCTCATCCAGTCCATTACAACTGCCGAACCCCAGTTTAGTGCAGAAACAGTCTTTGGAATTAAGTGTAAAGTAGTAATACTACTTAGGAAAGTAGTAACAGAGTTGGGTATCATCAGCATAGTGGACAATTTACTGCCAGTGATCAAGGAATTGTCCCCAGCACCACCCTCTGGGTTTGGCCCTCCAGGAAAGAAAAGAGCCCCTTGTAAAACAGTGCTTCCAAATCCCATCCCACTGAGGTGGCCCAGGCGGATACCTGGGTTGATGGTACCAAATGCTGCTAAGTCTAGCAGAACCAACAGGGACACGCTTCCCTGTCTAGTTACTGGTGTAGGCCATCTACCAAGATGACCAAAGTTGCTTCCATCCCATAACCAGACCTGAAGCCAAATCAAAATGCATCCAGATAATCAGTCTCATCAAGAAACCCCTGGAGTTGGGAGACTAGTATTAATTCATTAGTTCCCTTAATGAACCATTACTTTATTTTATGAGCTCCAATTTTAGTGTGCTTATGATGAAATGTAACTGTAGGTGGCATTTTTAAAAGCAAAAAGAAGTTTTTATTGCTTTTATTTTAAAGTCCATTTTAATTTTTTTTAAATAATTGAATTATATATCCACTCTGGCTGTTCATTGAGCTATGTCTCATACATGCACACACACACACACACACACACACGCACGACTGGAAAAAGGTTCAGACATTCAATAAATCCATAGGGAAAAGATTTAGGCAGTACACCTATGGATTGATAGCCACAATAGCTAAGGGGAGCCTCTGAGTTCAGAGATGGGATGCTTCCGTATCCAGAGCTGATATCAAATGTCAAAAGAGAGTATGAAAGCTTTATGAGACAAAGTGGTTTCATGGAGTGTCCTGATCAGCTGTTGTTAGGAACAGAATGTTGGATTAGATGATGTGACCCAATGGACTGCTGCATCCACCTGTTGATGTATTTTTAAAAGCTTTCTGTTAACAGTAAGAATACAGGATCTTGTTGTGTTCAAAAAAGGAGTTGCATATATTCATATGTAAACAGCACGAGAAACTGGTGCGGCAAGCTTCATGCCCAGAAGTCATGTAGATGACTCTTACATTCAGCCATCCTATATGAGCTACTACTATAGCAGAGTTAGTTCATTGTAGACACAGCGTGTGGCTGGCTGACCTGCTTGGTCCCCACTGTTTCAATGCATAAGCTGATCCAGAAAGTTGCTGAAGAGTTATTTCAGTAAGAGTACTTGTGCCTTCTCATTCTCAGTTTACAACAGAAATTGTTGGATTTAAATGCTGGGCCTTTTTTTTTTTTAAACAGCAGCCAGATTATGCAAGAAAGTAGACTTTGCCTCTTGCATCACAACATTTTTAATCTATTCTCCTGGTTCCCACAACATCATCTAACACGTTGCTCTGGTATTATTCTGCACCACCTTATTATACAAGTAGCTATGAAAGTATTGGATTTTTTAAAGGTTTTTTTTCTTCTCGCCTACTTGTTAGCTTTCTCTGTGTCTTGAACATTGAAACTTCTAATAGGCTAGAGAACTAAGATGGCTACATTTAACCATAATAAACAAGAAAAGGGGGAGGTGGGATCTGATGTTTTGGTGAGGAAGAATAGTCTTAGGTGTATGTAGGTTCCTTCTTTAAAATTGCTCTTATAAAATGAATTGGAGATGAAAGACAGATTAGTGAGATATTTTGTGTCATGTTTCCCAGTCACCTACAAAAGACTGCTCCAGTGACTGATACCCACAGAGGGAGAGTCTAGTGAAACACTGAAAAGAAGCAAATTTTACACATTGCAGCAGTTTCTTCTATATTTAAAACAGAAATAAACCAAAGTCTTAAGGTAAACAAAAGGCAACTTGCAAACAGAAAAGTCACTTGGCATAAATCATAATTGTAACAATGGAGAGTTTTAGTCTGATCCTAAAATGCACTAAAGCTTTTCTCAGATATAACAGCAACATATCACACAGAATACCTGTAAAATAAACAGAGAAACAGGATAAATTTAGTCCCAGGCCACACACCAGAGGCTGAAAATATTCCTTAAAATTGCTAGCATGTTAGTATTTGTTGTTACATGTTAATGTTTTATAACATGTTAATGTTAGTGCAAATTTTGACAGAGGAGATAATGTGTTAAATGATGTCTCATTTTAGTTACATTTTAAATTAATCTCTTAAATAGAAAAAGGTCAAATATGTTTCATGACTCTGGAAAGTGTTTGAGCAGTAATGAGTAAAAATTAGTTCTTTCTCCCAGAAACTGCTACAGTCAGCCCTTCACATTTGCTAGGGTTAAGGGTGCAGGATTGCCACGAAAGTGGCAAAATGAATATCAAAATGTTAGTGTGTCTGTGGGAAGGGGGCCGAAGCATGGTAGGGGGAGTGGGTACCCAGGATCAAAACCAGGTCAGGGAAAATAGAGGGAAGGTGGGTGGCTGATGGCCCTATAGTCTCCCTCTCTCACTCATCGTCTTCTTTGGGTGTGAGGGAGCACTGAGAGAGAGTTTGTGGTGCTGAGAAATTAGGCTGTGAGCTTAGCAGACCAGGCAGTGACTGATGGGGCAAGAGGAAGACCAGAGGCGGGTTTTTAAAGGGCCGCGTGACCTGATCAGCGCTACCAAGGGGGAAGGTTCTCCCAGAAAGGAAACACTTGTAGGGAGCAGAAGATGGAGAAACTCTGAAATATTCAAATCCATGAATGTTAAACCTGCAACTGCAGAAGGTTGACTGTACTTACCACAAAAGTAATATATTATGTGTACCATTGTTAATTTTATTACATTGCTTACAAGCTTGGTAGAACACAACTGAAAAGTCCTGCTTTGAGTCCTGCTTGGCTAGCAGCCCATTGGGGGCAATATCCAAAATCCACATGAGCATCCTTGCAGCATCCACCCTACTCCCTTTTGAGCCATTACAGCAGGAAGGAGTGATTTATTGCCATATATGGCAATGAGAGAAAGCATTTCCTCCCAGTGCTCTCGCCCACTGCCAGTTTTTAAACTTTAGTTCTAATGAATGCATCTAATTTTCCTTGTGGGAAAAGAAGCAGCATTGGCTCAGGCAAAGAAAGAAAGGAAAGCTTGTTGCCTGATACTTTTAATAATTCTATTTGTGCCTCCTGAAAATGAGCTTCAGTGGGATCACCCGGCCATTTTTGTGGCCAAGTTTAAAAAAGAAAAGAAAAGCACTTATAGTTTGTTGGCTTCCGATAGCCCTGAGCTGACAGGTTACATTCCAATGATAGTCCCTGAGCTTTGAAGCAGCTTCCAAAATTTGCTCAATAGACCCACATGCTTGTCTCTCTTGAGTGAGCTGTTAAGACATTTCTTTTCCAACCAGGTTTTTGCTTCTACTGTCTTACTGGCAGCCTTTCTACCAGGTCTTGATGTGTCATTTTGCCTTTCTTCTTGTAACTCTGTTTGTTCTGCACCTCAAACCTTCACAAAAGTGGAGGAGCCACTGTATTGGTGTTAAGAGTTCTGAATATGACTTCTCTATATTTCCATATTATTTTTAAAAGGAACCTGTGCACCATTATACAGTAGTTCAGTGATGCCTTTCTTGTCATGATTACTGCTGTGTCTAAAAGTGTAAGATGCATGAAAAGACTCAAGTCATAAATTTCTGTGTATGCCTGCAGAAGAATGGAAGTCTGCTAGAGCCTAATATAGTAAAGGCTAAAACCTGTTCAATCATCTCTCTTTCTCCCATAGTGTATGCACGTTCATGCCCAAACCTGTTTTGCCTGTTGATCTACACTTCAGCATGTTTATGGCCACCTTACAGAACCAGTGCAGTGATACCCAGCGAGAGAAATGGCTGCCTCTGGCCTCCCAGTTCCAGATAATCGGCACCTATGCTCAGACAGAATTGGGGCACGGTTAGTTTTTTTCCGAGACTTACGGGTGACCCTGCGTGGTGTAACCCCTGCCTGGCAGTGATCTTTAGGATGAAAATACAAATATGTTTCTAAACAATAATACTAGAGCCAGACTTCAGCTTCTCCATGCTTTGGACTGCTTTGGCTACATGTAATGGTACACACATAGTTGTGCTATTTGCACATTCAGAGGCTCCTCCTGGCTGTCTGCTAGTTTTATTTCCTTGCTGTCAGATCTTGAATGTAGCAGGCCAAATAGCACAGCTTGATCATGTTACTTTTTTGGATTACAATTCCCCGAATCTGCCAGCCAGTATTGCCATGGTACCTGGTGAATTCTGGAAGCTTAGTTCGAAAAGTAACATTTTCCAGGTTCAGAATTGTTCTGAAGATTGCCGATCATCAACATCAGCAATGTGTTTAGCTAACTTAGTTTGACTTCTGAGTTTAGGAAATACTGCTCCCAAAATTATATTTCCAAAATCCTAGTTCAACATCACTTTAGGTATAGAAAAATTAAAGGTGGGATTATTGCAAACCACGTGGACTTAAATTTGCATACTTTAGACTTGAAGTATGGTGGATGCTCTAGCATAAGTGCATGAAATGAGGTAGGGCCAAGCACACAGCTTTCTGTTTGGCTCCTCTTTGGAAGAGTGTTGCATGTACATCCCTCTGTGATCGCTGTGTGAGGCACAGCAGCATATGAGGCACACCCAGCACTGAGCATCTCTAATATTTGATCTAGGTGTGATTTTCTGTGCAGAATTAACTGGTTTAGTGCAAACCTCTGCAAGTCCCTAACCGTATATTGAAAGACCCTTTTCTAGTATTTCACACAGTCAGTCTTTCCTTTAGGTTTATTCCCTTTCAGCTTTTGGAGCCAAGGAGAAGAATCAAAGCATTTTTTCCCCTCAGCCAGTCTGGGAAGATTTAAAATGTTTGCTCTTTGTATGTCTACTGTTGTACGAGACAGCTAATAGATGTGGCTACCATTCAATCATACTCAGTATTTGCTTGGATGAATGACTCCTTTCAAGTACATGTACTGGAGGAACGTGTCAAGTAGAAGATGAGATGAAACTGATACATTCAAGAATCTAAATGGCATCTTTTTCCATCTCGTGACTGCATTTAAATTTGGAAAGGCGGTGCTGTTGTTCAGAACGCTTCTCCCTCTCGCTTATGGTGACATCCTACATAAATCTTAAGAAGGTGTTTAAGACGAATGGCTTAGTCTGGAATCTTTTACTGCTGTACTGGATTTTAGAAAAGACCAGAATGCCCCCGAATGAGAAGAAAAGCCCATGGTTTCTGATTTGTCTAGAATCCAGCCTAAAGAATGGTGAATGAAATGCCTTCTTAGGCTATGTGATGAATTCATCGTTTCTGTTTTCACCTGTCAGAAATTTTGCTTTTGTGAAGACAAACCCACAACCTTATTGTGGTACACATCATATCCCTGTTTGAATGCAATGGCTGAATGGAACATCCTAGGACTAAGGAAATGGAATACCCTATTTGTCTTCCCCTTTCCTCTCCTTCCAACTTCGTCTGTAGCAATGATTTTTTTTCCTTTTCCTTTTCCTTTGTTTTTGTTTTGCGTGCTGTGACTTGCATATTCATTTGTCTGTATATCAGTCTGTAACACTGCAATCTCAACTAACCAATGTGTTATTTATAAATGGATCATGCTGATGACCTTCACAATTCCTGTGAGTAATGTTGCAGTAGTGCAACTCACACTTTCTGATTCTGATGATTCCTCAATGGCATGTATGAATGGGAATTCCTGCTATTGAATGGTGGGTGATTTGGAATTAATTGTTCTAGAATGGAAACTGCTTTAATAAGTTTGACCAGGGCCAGCTTGACAGAGTTCTGGGCTGGGAGGAAATTCCTCAGTGATGGATGTGAGTAACTTTTCCACTTAGTTTAAAATTTGTGCATTTCAAATCTTAAATGCTTGCCTTTAAGATGTGAAATGAGCAAATTTTAAAATAACTAGAAGAGTTCAAAGATCCTGGGATAGATGATATGCTCACTCCAGACCCGTGTTTGGGCAGCAGATCAAATATAAAGATCTTCTGTCTTCTTGGTACTATTGCCCAGTTTTTCATCTCTGAAGCATGAGGAGTCAGGAGTCAGCTTGCAGCAATAAGTAATGAAGAGAAAATGGGACCTTGGCAACATTGTGCTTGAAAATTTAGAACACTTGTTGTTTGACCTGTGAATCAGGACATTGAGTATTATTACTTAAAACTTCTATATTTTTACTGTATAGTGACTTCAGACACCAATAGCTGGAGGTACCACTTCCATGTCCTTTTGATACTGTTCTGCTTCTCATTTACAAAGGCTTATGTATATAATTTACTGTGGGTTAGTTATGTAGTATGTCATTTTTATAGCATCTCTGTGATTGAGAAAGAGATTAGAGATACTGACTGGCATTTTGTTGAACAGTTATAAATGCATAAGCTAGACTTACACATTTGTAACAGTTCCACCTTCGCATTTATGATTTTGGCACTGTCACCACAATCACAAACACCCCCCAACCTTCCTTAACAGCTGGCATCTGCACTAAGCAATGGAAGTCTGTTCTGTTGGCAATTGGAGAGCACCACAGATGGCTGGTAGAAGAGGGCTGGAAACATTTATCCTGCGGCATCCTGAGCATCAACAGAACAGACCTCCATTTTTCAGTGCAGCTGATGGCTGTTAAGGTAGACTTGGGGAGTAGGGTCAGGAAATCATCTGTAGTTACGTATTAATAACTATGTCTCTGATACAGGATCTCATTCTTTTTCACACTAATAAAATGTAATATGCCTCACCTCACTGTTATGTAAAAGTATGGACAAGCTGGCAATGCTGCATTATTTAAGTTTTAATTCTGGTACCATATGATCTATTCCTATCACAGTAGAGATTAGTTCAGTTTTCCTGGAGTGAGAATACTCCAACTAACTTCAATGTGTTTGCAATAAATAATACTTGCGTTGTTCTAAAGAAGAGCCTCTACCCAACTACCTCTTGGTGTCAACCATACTACTATGACTAGAGCAGCCATCACTATTGTGCCTTTGATGAGAAAGAAGTAGGGATGGGATGAATCCAGAATTTTCTGAATCCAAATCCCTGGAAGGTTCTGGGAATCCACAAATCTCACAAATCTAGAATCTTTCGAATCCTTTTTTTAAAAAAAGAGTTTAAAAAGCAAGGGAAAGAAGGATAATCTTGGGCAAGACACACTCTCTGGGACCTTAGCAAAAACCTAGGCTTAAAATCAAACCTCCCTCTGAAGAAACCTGGCCAAGACAATTGTCATAGTTTTGCTTCACAATCCCCCCAGATTGAAAATGACATGAAGGCCCTTTCTACATGGGCAGGAAAATGTGGATTAATCCCCCGTTTTCCTGCCTGTGTAAACAGGGCCACATACTACAGTCCAGAGATAATCCAGGTCAAAACTGCCTTTTCCTTGCATAGCTCCTCCTGGCATCCTGGGGTTTGTAATTTGATGATGCACCAGTATACTTGGCAGAGAAGGCTGTGACACCTTGTAAAACTACAAACCCCAGAATTGTGTCTGAAAGAGGTTTGCAAAGGAGCTGTGCAAAGGAATGTTTCAACTGTCCTTGAAATCTCAAGCCTGTAGCTTCCAGTCAAGTACTGAACTTAAATATGAAATGTTCAATTTGAATATCTTAGAATTCAAGCTTAGATGTAATTTGTGAAATTGTTAGCAAAGGCTATTATTATTCCAAGGGAAAAACTCGCCTACTTACGGTACTATCTTTCCTTATATATCTGGTGTCCCAGGTTTTCAGGCATCCCGGTCTCCCACAAGCTATTTGGTTGGTGGATTCAAAAGATTCGGTTTGCCTATTTTGGCACAGGGATTTGGATTCGGGAATCTCAAATCCTTACCCAGGATTCGAGGATTCACTTGGCCCATCCCTAGAAAGAAGTTTCACCATTAGCCTGGGAATACTGGCCGTCTCCCAAGAACAGGAATAATTGATTAGCAGCCTTTGCCCCTCTTCTAGCGTGAGGTGTGGTCGTTGCTAAAGCTGCCAAATGCAACACCCTTCAGTAGCTGCTGTCCCTGAGGCTATCAAAGGGAGGGGTACCCTCATCATGCCTAGATCCCCATGAAGCCTCTTTGTCCTTTCACCACCCCATTCCACTCCACCCACTGCGACAAAAGCATCTTCTGGTGGAAGTGCTGTAGCAATCTGGGAATACCAGATGCTATGTGTTATATTCAGAAGGCAAGAGCAAATCACCTTAGAGTATTCCTTGCCTAAGAAAACCGTGTGAAATTCATGGAGTTGCCATAAGGTGACGCATTACTTGGAGGCATATACTTTATTTTAAATAACACAGAGATCAAGACCATGTAAACCTCTGTTTTTTCAGTGCTCTTTAACTATAACCCATTATCCCTATATTGCAGGTTGAGTACCAACTCTGAAAGTATATAGCTTACTAAAGTGTACCTAGTATGTTCATGACGGCAGTTACATTTGGATCAAGGAGCTCTTAGCTTTTTCTTTTGGACACTATACCAGTTCTTGCAGGAAATGAAATGAGCATTGCATACAAAGCTATGTTCGTACAAGGGGACAATGACTGCTTTAATCTGGATCAAGAAATCATGTGTGGCTATTTGATTATCATAAGGAAGCATGTTTTATTGGATTTGGATGATCTTTCATGGTGATGGTTCACCTATTTATAAATGTTGGGTTTAGACCCAAAGCTATGGATTTGTTCACTAGCTTTGATTGCTGATTCAGAGCATTGTTCTTTTCTTGCACGGAGAGCCCCTAAAGAATCATTTCAAAGCAACAATAAAAATGGATGGTGTCAAATATATTGGGAGCAAAAACAGACAATTGAAATAAGGCTTTCCATTTGTTTTGTTAAGCAAAACTGTGTTTTGTCTAAACATTTCCCCCAGAAATTGCATTGGGTATGACTGGATTCCTTTAATTCCATTGTGAAGCATTCCTTATTTAATTTGGTCCAAAACCAAATAAGTGCTCAGACAGACTATATACTTGGGAGAAAGCAGTTGAAGTTCTATTTAATACTGCTGTAATTATAAACTCCCACACCAAGCGTGTTGCTCTGTCACTCTGGTCCTCTTTTTGTAATAGGAACGGACTGCCTTCTACTTGTGTAAATCATTTTGGGTGAAGGAAAAGAATGGTGCTTTGATAAAACTGTGCTTGTTAAATTCTTATTTGTACAGAATTATTGTTTTCTCTCAGCCTTCCAATCTGCACTTCTAATCTCACATGCTTCAATCCTGTAATGTCCCTTCACAATTCCCTTCCCTCGGCATTTCTCCACAGCTCTGCTCACCATGGGCGACCTGAACCTCTGGACCTTCACCTGGGCATGTTCCTGCCCACACTCTTAACCCAAGCAACCCAAGAACAGCAGGATCGCTTCTTCATGCCTGCTTGGAACTTGGAGATCATTGGCACATATGCTCAAACAGAGATGGGCCATGGTACAGTACTTTCAAGTCTTATTTGAAAGAGTGGTACATTTGGGTAGAAGATGTTTGAAAAGGTGTGGAGTATGTTTCCTCAAGTCCAGGGTCCTTCAGGCTGACCAGTTTACAGCCATAGAACCCCTCTTTATGAAAAAGAGATGCACACAGAGGTAGAAATTTCAGGTGATGTGGAGACATTGCTCAGCCTTATACCAAGGGTGAAATTAATAAGAAGCCAGCATGCCTTTTCCCATGTTTCTGGCACGACTTATTCCATTAGCTGGCATACATCAGCTTTCATGTTACTCATTTAGATTACATGGCACGCTCCCAAAAAGCAAAGATTAGCATATAGTCTTGAACAAGACATAAGTATTCTGTGTTGATGAAACCACCTTTAAATTAAGCCACGCTTTGAAAATGACCTGAGAGGGGAAGAAGTGTATTTCCTAACAGTCCTAATTAATCCTTTCAGTAAGAACACTTAAAATAAGTGGTTCCTTGGAAACATCTCTTGTTCTGAAGCACTAGCTTCAACATCTCTAAATGGAGGGAGGGGAGGGGAGGGGAACTTTTGCAAAGCCAACTAAACTCTCTCGTCAGTGGATTTATCTACTTGATGTAAAGAAACTTTGATTAGGATGTTTATATGTTTGACAGGCATTATTGGCTTCTCCATATTTTAATGCTTAATTAGAAATTCTAGGCTTCCAGGTCCAACTAGTTCACATATGATATCGAATATAATATGCAGGTATTACAGAAAGATTTACAGAAATTAATTTGCTTACACCAAACAGAAGCTTCTTTCTAGTTTCCATAATATCATGGGGGGAATGAACCCTCTAAAAATAAATATTTGAGTTAAATCTAGTAGATTACAAAGGATCACTTAGGTTTCTAATTATGAGATTCTGGTGCAACATGATATCTGGATGTATCTGAAGGGCACTCCTGTTTCACATAATGACAGCCTACAATTAGCCAGGGTGTGGTGATCTTGAGCACGTGGCAGTTCAGTCAGCCTCCAAACCCATCTACTCTTTGGATGACTTTTGCCCTAGTTGAGATATTCATCTTGAAAACAGTAGAGTAAAGCTGATTTGAGGTCGCACAAAAACAATACAGTATCACTTTATATGAGAATCACCCCAAAAAGTTTCAGAATGCTGGTCTGAAATATTTTTATGCTGTTGTCTCAAGGCAAATTATAGAATAAAACAGTAAAGCAATAAAATAAAGTTAATAAAATATAATAGTAAAAACAACCATAACCACCAATATTAGCTCCATGGCTCTTTATTTTAACTATCACCTTCATAGGTGTTGGATGTTTTTTTCTGTTGTCCTGTCACTTAGCATAGCAGTCTTGCTTTTGATCAAGAATTCTGGAATTTGCTACTGACCAACAATACAATGATTGGTTTTATGGGAATGAACCTCTTGTCAACAGATGATTATGTGGAGGATGGCTTCTGCTTTCCTTAATCCAGGCTTTTCTCCAAGGCAGAACATCTCTGGAGCTTCAGTAAATGGCTTTTAGATAAAAATTTCTGTTCCCTTGCTCTTTCTCATAGAAGAGAAACTGACTGCAACTTCTTTCCCTCTTGATGATCTTAGTCAAGTTGGCTATAGTCTATACTCTGCTTGGAAGGAGTGCTATTTTTTTTAACTCTTGGCCTGAGGTCTGTTTTGTCACATGGGAAAAGAAGCCTCCCTTCCCTCTCTCCCTTTTGGCAGGGATGGTTGATACGTCCTGTAACAGGAGGACTGGGATTTTTTTTCCACCAACCTCCACAACCCCACTCAGCACCAGGTGACTCCATTTCCTCAATCCACAGCTGCAGCTGCAAGGGAAGGGAACGTTGTGTATCTATTATACTGATTGTGGGAAAGGATGGCATTGCTTGGAGGAGGTACTAGAAGTTGGAATGTAGAAATCTCTGTTTCAATCATCATCTTCTGAGTTCCTGACATGGAAAACTGGCAATTTCAGTAGCACTTTTTCATTGTTTGTAGAATTTTTGTTGAGACAGATTATGAAGATTGGAACAAACACTGTTATCCAGATAGTTCATATGTCCATGATTAGCTATGCTAATCACCTGTGGGTCACTGATAAGCCTAAAGGGAGGGGGGAAAAACAACTCTTTTAATAATTTAGAAAGGCTTTTCTACCAGTTCAGTTCTTTCTTGGTTCAGGCATCCAACCAAGTGCCTGTTTTCAAGTCTAAAAGCTATTAAGTATTCTAGGAGTGATAGAAATAAGGCTGAGCTGGATAAAGGTCTTAACTAGAGAGCATCACAGGACCACAGTTGCACATTCAAGACTGCATTAATATGTAAAGTTTGTCACTACTGCCCTAAAGCTGAACACTTTTCTTCTAAAAAACTAAAAGCTGAGAGAATGGATGAACAGCTTTGCCCAAGAAAAATAACTTTGTAATTCATGGTGCAGTTGGTCAATGATGGATCTCTCTACCTTGTTCACAGTTGTGTCAAGTTCTAAAAAAAAGTGCAAAATATACATTAAATGTGTTTGGATTCTTTCAAAACAAAAGCCATGTCTGCTGAGTTCTAGAGAGGTTTTCTGTGCAAACTGACAAAACCAGTCTACTGCAATATAGTGCTAGGCAATCTGTTCTTTTAAAAACATGGTGGCCACTGAACACACATCAAAATCTTGATGCAATCATCTTTATCATAACCAATGACAAAACCCTTGTACGAAGCTGGATTTCTCAATTTCGTGGGATGCAGAAGATGAAAAACCTCAACACCTGCCAAGCTCTGTTGCTCAACCTGAAAATCTTGTGAGACTATCTACAGGGAAACAAAAAGAAGACTGTGGCACCTGGCCTTGCAGTGTGGGGGAGCAAAATGAAGATTTAGGAGTGAAATGCTTTAAGGAAGCATTTGTTGAACATTTCACTGTCTGTGGAGACTTCCACACAGAGCAATAGCTGGATTTGCACACATAACTTCACCACAAGAAAGGGATAAAGAGTCTATGTCTCTCTTTGTGGAATCTTGTCAGATAGTTATGCCATTCACTTTGCATGTACATTTTAGTGGCAATCAGGCAAGGAAATAAAGCTGCGAGCAGCAACTGCCTCTTGGTGATAAAAACCAGTACATTATCAGGATGAGGGTGCCCAAAACTGGAATGATCTGACAGAGATCCCAGATAAATACTGTACCCAGTATTGGACACATATAGTTGCTTTTATTTATGATGGGTTTTTTTCCATTTTCCATGGTGTGGGTTAACATTTGTAATCAGTATTTCTGGCTTTTGCATTATCTCTGTCTATCTCACCACTCACTATTTGTAAGTCTGCTATATAACGTATGAAGCAAGATGTACTGCTTGTCTATAGGAACTCATCTCCGAGGACTGGAAACCACAGCGACTTATGATCCTGCAACCCAGGAATTCATCCTAAACAGCCCAACTGTGACTTCTATTAAGTGGTGGCCCGGGGGATGTAAGTGGATTGTTTAAACATCAAAGCTGTGTGCATTGCCTCTTCCTTTAGAATGATCTTACCTAACAGCATTTAAACTAAGTAATTATTTTTGTTTTTAAATATAACACATGTTATATAATCTTATTTCACTGCTGAAAAAAAAACCAGTTTTCATCTTGTTTCAGGCTAGGTTCTAGAACCAAGAGAATGTAAGTGTTCTTATTAGTCTATTGTGCTACATAAGGATGCTACCAGTCAGAAATAAATAGTCTTGTTTTAGAAATATTTCTCATTCTTTTATGCTGTTCTCTTGTGGCTAAGGGTGAGGTGGGAGAAAGTGGTTGTACATTAAAGAGCCTTGACTGTTCTTTATGGTTTTTTTTTTCTTTTTCTCTGTTCCCCCTAAATGTGTTGGACTGCCACTCCCTTCATGGCCATTGGTCATGCTGGTTGGGAATTATGGAACCTGTAGTCCAACGAATCTGCGGGGTACCAAGTTAGGGAAGACTGCTTTAGGGAAAGCCACTATGATGTGCTCCCTGCTCAGTCAGATCTTCTTTAGTCTTTTCTCATTGGGGCAAAATACAATTTCATTTCAAGTTGTTAATGAAAGCAATAGCTAGGCCTGTTCCCTGTTTTGGTTGCAGATATGTTTATATCTTAAAGACAAGCAAAGCTAGTGCTTAGCAGTTTTAAAATAAATTGTGTGTTGGAGGAGATTGGGTGGTTTTTGTTTCCCTTTGTTGATATTCTATTTTCTCTGTCTCCTTGCAGTGGGTAAGACATCCAACCATGCCATTGTTTTGGCACAGCTTTATACTCAGGGCAAGTGTCATGGCTTGCATGCTTTCATTGTGCCGATACGTCAGTTGGGAACCCATGAGCCATTGCCAGGTATGACCCTGGCCTCTGTGCCGGGTTGTGTATGTGTGTCAGTCGTTCTGTTGTTTGCATAAATGTAAGGAGAACATCATAATGATGATGTGTTTTATGTGGCTGTAAAGCAGCCTCCCCCAAAAGCAGCACCCTTTGGATGTGTTGGAGTGCCACACCCATTGTTTTCAATAAGCATGGTCAATGGCCGTGCTGGCTGAGGGTAATGGTAGTTGTAGTCTAATGCATCCAGAGGTGACGGGGCGTGAGAGGCTGTCATAGATTACTGAAATAAGCAGAATGACTGAACCTTCTCAAGTCTTACAGAGAAGCTAAACAAAAAATGGCAAAGTATGAAGAAATAGTTGGAGTAAAATGAAAATCTGTGTAAACAATGAGGTTTGTCTACAGGTAGTGAAGTGGGATGCATGTTTTGAGACTTGTAGATTGAAACCCACTACTGTTTATCCAATTTATATTTTTTTCCAGAGCTGATAACCAAAGCAGCTTCCAAGATCATTTCAAACGGTTTCGGTGAAAACACAACACATTATCCACATTAAAATACAAATTAAATTCATTATACTTTTACAACAAAATTGAAATGGTTTAAAAATGCCACACTAATAATAAATAAGTGATAAAATATGTCAGCACATCTATCCTAAAATGTTAGACCATAGAAAGGAGTCAGTTGGTGAAGGCCTGCCTGAATAGAAAGCTCTTTGCTAAAAGATGGACAACTGAGAGAGGGCTAGCTATGGAGTTCTTTAATCTAGAAACATCCACCAAGCCATTACTTCAAGATAAAGCTTTCATGAACAACAACCCAATTCTTCAGACACATGGAGTGCAGCTTCAGTAGGCACAGATTTACACAGAGTTCAGTGAAGACAGAGCAACATGAAATATAATAGATGAGCAACGTATGTTAGCATGGTAATGACTGATGTTAAAAGGACATGAATGGATGATCAGTACATCCAAGTTTTGATATGCAGATAAACATGTGTATAGTAGAGAGGAATATTTGTCTAAGCCTAGTGAAAAGGCAAGAGTTAATCAATAGGTTGGAACTCGACTGCAAAAATTGCAAATTAAAAAAAAAAATCCAGATATGCAACAGTGGTGGTAGTGAGATACAGAAAAATACTATCAAACTTTGAAAGGGCTGATTCAGCATAATAATATGGCTTATGTAAGCTGGTGCATGCTCTGCAAAACTACTGAGCTTTATTTGCCACTGAGGTGTGAAAGCAGTACATAATTACTTTCAAGAAAGTTGTTCCTTTTGAAGGAAGAGAATTTTATTGAAGAATAGTCTGTGTTGTACACACAGTGGTAATAAAAACCAGCATATTACTACATGTAGCCTGCTAAAAAGCCATTATCTCTTTTCAAATCTCTGCTTAAAAGACTGGAATTTTTGCCTGCATTATGGCTTCTATTATGACTCTATTATGACTTCACAAATTCCAATTACCACCCATTGTTGAAGGAGGATGCTCTAGCGTGCCGCTGTTAACATAGACAACTGGGTATTATCAGGAATCTATTGATGGTATAACTCCAAAGGGCTCAAGGTACTGCCCTCCCCAGGAAGTGCTTAGTCCTGGCTTAAATTAACAAGGTGAGGAGAGTACCTTGTAGTCCCTTTAACCTGCAGAAGAGATAAAATATAGATTTATCATGTCCATAATCCTCATAGATTTCTCATAGGCAGAAAGTCTTCTCCTATACTCCTCTACCAATAAATCAGGCTTTAGTTGCCATAGTTTCCAGCAAGGTTGAGAATCTCTTTTAAAAAAAAATTGGTCTGTGTATTTTCATTATATGCTGTAATGTGAAATGGAAGAGGAAGCTCCTTTGGGATATGATGCCATGACCTTTCAACCTTCTTGTTATGGAAGGAATCCATAGAATTGTCATCAGAACACTTTAAGGATGTATAGTTTGGCACATCTAGCTGATTAGCTGTGTAATGAAAAGATACTTTACAAATGCTACTTTTTGGCTTTCCATTATAGGAATGTAGAGAGTTTCTTACGCTCACCTCCGTTGTTTTACCCTATTTGCTAGGCATTACTGTTGGTGACATTGGGCCAAAATTCGGTTATGATGAAATGGACAACGGTTATTTAAAAATGGACAATTTCCGCATTCCCCGTGAAAACATGCTAATGAAACATGCCAAGGTAAATTGTTGTGGGGTTTTTTCTGTGCTTTTGATGTACAACTCTCAGCTCTTCAAACCACTTGAAAGAAACCTTTTCAAGTGGTGGCTTAAACTTGCTAGAAGGAGCTGACCACTTCAACAAAGTTGGTCTTACAGGAAATGCAGTCAAGTCTCTGTTTAAGATTAAATCCTGCTATGTCTCTTGTCAGAGATATCTGAGTTGTGCAATTATACCTTGTTTGCAGTTTTTAAGGTCAGTCTGACTGGAAACTTATTCTGAAGTGTGCCAAAGTTCAGTGTTTTACAGCGTATGTAAGGCAAGAAAAAACTGCATTCACAAGCAATCTTCTACATTTGCTAATCTGCTTCTTATATAATTGACAATCTCATCTTTTAAGGCAGCAGCCAGCCATGATGGTTCATCTCTCATTGTTTCCTGCTCCAATGCCACCTCCTATTGAATGAATGCTAATTACATTTAGCATCTGGCCCTCCTCCCTTTTTTTGTTTACAGCAGTCTTCCCTTCTGCAAAATACCCTGCTAATTATTATAATTGCTTTTAATTGCAAATTTAAATCTCATTACTGAAACAGTATGAACTTTTGAATCTCAAGTGGAAATACTGCTGGTTTCACAGGGTGAGCTAGGCAGGAGGCAGTCAGACGTGTTGATTGTGGGGATCTATTTATGTGCTTAGATTTGTATCTCATCCCTTCACACAAATAGTGTCCAGCAGTTTTTCTGAAATAAGGATGATAAATAGTTCAATGCAGGACACCAAGATCTTTGAAATATCTGTTCAGATATGCTTTCAATGTGCTAAAAAACCCAAAGTGTCATCTTTGTAAAACTATAAAAGCAATATTGAGGTAAATGGCCTGTTGTATCTGTACTACTTTCCTTTGCTAGGTTGAACCAGATGGCACATATGTGAAACCTCTCAGTGCCAAGCTGACATACGGGACCATGGTGTTCATCCGTTCAATGATTGTAGGAGACGCTGCTCGCTCTCTTGCTAGAGCTTGTACAATTGCCATCCGATACAGTGCAGTGCGGCATCAGTCTGAATTGAAGCCAGGGTAAGAAGCTGGTAGTAGTAGGCAAGGCCTGGCCCTTGCACAGAATGCCTTGGTATCTAATACCAGTATTGTGCAGTCTTGCCAACAGCACTACTAAGTCTTTAATGCAAAATTTCCCTTTGGAATAGCATTGACTTACATTAGAAGCTGCTGCTGATTTGTCCTAATCATCTGTGACATCTGCTTTGATTTCTGTGGGAGGCAGGAATGATTATAAATGGAAATTAGAAAAAAGCATGAGTGCCTTCTCCTCCTGCAGAGAAGGAATATACAACTCCTCCTCCCATTACATCTGAATCATTGTCATCATACCACATGAGGGTCATTGCCCAATCTTGGCCACTGTCAATGGTCAGGATCACAGGGCACCTTCCTTTGTGATCCCTCTCCCGACGCCTTTAAAGGGCCCATTATCAGCTTTCTGGAATCCCAGGCCCTGCTGCTGCTTTTCCTTGCTGTTGCTGCCTATCCATCTGCTCTCTTGAAAAGAGATGGGGTAGTAGCCCATTGCTTGCCTTGCTGTCTTCCCCAGGTGATAATATAAGTAAGGCCCAAATAGATTGGGCAGGCAAGTGGGCAATAGCAATGAGGAGAAAATAGAGCAATTTGGCAGGGGAACTGAGGACATCTTGACAAGAGCCAAACTGGCAGAGAGATAGAAGCTTCATTCGATATTTACTAAACTCTAAATTTAGTAAATTCAGTACTAAATTATCCCTTCCTGTATCCATTTCACCTGAATTACCTGGATTTTTGTTTCCTTAAAACTAATCATTGTATTGCTGCTGCATGTTTCCACATCATCTTTGGGATTCACCTTTGTCATACTTTCGATACTTATATTGGTTTTCTAAGAAATCAGGCCACGGCGACAGCTCTTTTATTTGCTTTCTGTTGCAGGGAGCCTGAGCCTCAGATCTTGGACTATCAGACTCAGCAGTACAAGCTGTTTCCTCTTCTGGCAACAGCATATGCCTTTCACTTTGTGGGTGCTTATATGAAAGATACGTACCGTCGCATCACTGGGAACATCAGCGATGGAGACTTGAGTGAGCTGCCAGAGGTGTGATTCTTCTACTTAAAATAGGGGGAAATCAAACTGAATATGGCAAAGTGTATTCTTTTTCTTCAGAATGTAAGGCTGATTTCTAGAAGGAAATAGAGTCAAAGGAGCAGAGTTTGGGACTATGACTTTCACAGATGAATATAAGAAATGAATATCCATTGCTTCAGCGAAAAGAATGGTTAATGGAAAACTCAGGACTCCTGAGACCCTAAAACAATTAGGATTTCTACAGACCAGTTTTTAGGGATTTCCTGTTTCTCCTCTCCCCCACATAAGGGCTGGGGGGAAATTTTAAGGTTAAATATAGTGACACATGACAAACCTAGGAGAAACACCATGTGACACCTGGTTTCCTAACTTTTTTCCCCCTCCCTCAGCTGCATGCATTGTCTGCAGGGCTAAAGGCTTTCAGCTCCTGGGTTGCCAATGCTGGCATTGAGGAATGTCGAATGGCATGTGGTGGGCATGGCTATTCCCGTTGCAGTGGCCTGCCTGATATCTATGTCAATTTCACCCCTTCCTGCACTTACGAAGGAGAAAACACTGTCATGATGCTACAGACTGCACGGTGAGTGATGGAGCTTGACTTGTTGCATGTCTTTTAGGCATTTCTCTAGCTCTTCCCATATCTCATCTAACTGCATGGACTGAGGATGACTCTGAATATTGGATGAACAGAATTTGTCATGTTTTGAATTGCTGTAGGCAGTATATTAAAGATAGACTAGCCAGATCTCATTCTGGGACCCTTTCCTGATTGGCTCCTGTGTCAGGTTTTAATCATCTTCTATCCCTACCTGACTCCATCACTCTTTTATTAACTGCTGCTACTACCAACACCATGTTTGAACTCAAGCTTTCCAATATGTAGCATTCCAAGAGGCAAAAGCATATAATACAAAAATAATGTTTTATTAAACAGAATTTGAACATGACTTCACAGATTGTTTAATAGATCACATTTCTTACTCCTCTCACACTCATCTTCTAGCTGACTCTGACCTTGACTCTAACTGTCCTCTACCTCTGACCCTAACTAGCTGTCCTAATCACTCAAACTCCTCAACCCCACCAGCCAGCTCCTAATCTTGAGAGATTACTCTCTCATCCCTGACCAATTGTCATACACCAGTCTTTTCAAAATCCTTTCAGACACTCCACCAGTCACCACTCATTTGCAGTGTTCCATTCTCTCACTCCTCCCTGACAGATCTTTATCTTATAACCTTTAATACATAGTATGTACATACTTATATTATCAAAATAAACAAAACAACATTTTTCCTTGAAGAGCCAGAAGATCACAGACTGCAACTCCCAGCATTCCTTACCACTGGCTATATAAACTAGCCAGGCTGTGTAAACTACCACTGGCTATGTAAACAATGTCTGGAAACCCATACAATTCCCACTTCTGTTTCCTGGTAATCTTTTGAAAATTAATGAGCACTGTTATGGGTGACTGTTTTTCACATGCTTTTGATATAAATTAAGTTGCCTCCTCCCAAAGTATGTTTGTTTTGATGAGACAGATTGCTTGTTTCACTTTTGTTACTTATTTTACTCCCGTTGCTTTTCATGCTTGTGTTAACTTGTTTTCCCTTTTTATTGGTTTTTTTGGTATTGTCACTGTAGCAGAAATCCAGGGACAGAGAGACCAGGGAGTAAAGAAAAGAGAGTTTATTACGGCCGGGCTTGCTTAGCTGGAATCGCTTCCAAAGCCAAGAGCCCCGAAACCAGTTTGCAAGACAGTTTTATAGGAACATAATACAAAGACATTTCTTCTTGCCCACCCCTCTGAGGTTTTGCAATGTGTGCAATATTCTCTGACACCCTTACTTTTCCAGTGTTTTCATTCCAGACAATATGTTATAGAACATTTCAGTACATAGCGATAGTACTCTGCGTCCATAAACAAGAAATCACCACTATCTTTGCTAACGCAGCATGTGGAAATCCCTTGACTTGTGACACGCTTTCAGATGATTTCTCATATCCACTGCTATAATTATGAGCATATCGAGGCAAGCTAGACTGACCCTCTCCAGAGGCTACTTCATTGATTTGGCACACTTTCAGAAGAATCGTCTCCAAACATTCTATAAACTTAACCATATTTTATAACTACATATGGGGTCTCTACTTCATCACTTGTGTGGTGTTCTGCCTAAAGAGCCCTTTCGTGGACAGAAAGATAGCCCTTCCATGCTAATACTAATAAATAAACCCAAATTTTAGCCCAGAAAGCTCTAATTTAAAAGGAAGATATAAAAAATGTAAGACTCATTTCAATCCAAGAGCGATTTTCTTGAAAGCCGAAACTTTCACGCTGTCCAGGTTTAAAAAATGACATCAGAGAGAAACTGCAATGATTATTAGCATCCTTTCTTCCTTCTTAGTTTTACTCCATAAGTGCTGTGTTCAGTTCCAGTATATGACTACTGATCACAGTTATGAGCTAGCTTGTTCACCGGTTGTTCTGTAATATGATTAATTTTTTTGTCTTCCATCCAGATTCCTTGTCAAAAGCTATACGCAAGTTAGTTCAGGGCAGTTGCTTAGCGGCATGATGTCCTACCTGAACGACCTCCCAGGGCAACACATTCAGCCACAGCACGTGGCTGCTCGACCCACCACAGTGCATATCAATAATCCATCCAGCTTAGTGGAAGCATATAAATTGAGAGCTTCTAGGTAAGTTCTTCTGTTAAGTGCATAGCCTGTGTTGTCACAATTCAAAACAGTTCAGCTCAGAACAGTTATCTTGACCATCTCATACTTGGTTTATGTGAAATGGGTTGCTCTTTTTTGTCTTTGTTTTTGGCCCAGTATGAAAGTTCCAGTGTCAGGCTGACCAGTGGTCTGGGCCTCGCTAGACCCAATGGAGTTAAGAAACAATATGCTGGAAATATTGTGTGAAATGCAATGCAGCTGTACTACGGAGAGGAGGTGTTCAGTGTGACAGAAGTACTGGGGAAGAGGTCGTCCAAAAAATGTATAGGAATGAAGTGGAGGAAACAATCTGGAAATGAATAGCTTGTGTAAATATTGATAAAAAATCAGGCTGTGCAGTAGCAAATTAAAGTGGATAAAGGATAGAAGGTACAGTGAATGAAGTATTGAAAGAGGAGGAGCTTCTGGATCCCTAGGAAAGGGTTGCCAGAAAGAGGACAATATGGGGAATATCAACACTTTCCTCTAATTCTAAGCCTGGAAAGTACTTTCAAAACACCTCTACCCATGCTGGGAGACTGGACAGAAGCTGAAAACCAGAATTTCTTTTCATAATCATTCCAAAGAGCATGTGTTAGTGGTACCACAAAGTTGACAGCATCTTTCTTTTCTTGCAGGCCAAGATAGGTATGGTTGTGCTTATTGTACTGTGCTATGGGTGGACCATGTGCACTCTCCTAATCCATTTCTGCCATTTCCAGACTAAAATTAGTCTGATCGATGGCACCAGCAGAACCATGCTGCTAAAATCCAGCAATGGCAGAAGAATTCAACATTTTTACCATTCTTTCTGGAAAGGAAGGAAACACTCTGCTCTTCTAGTCTGGAGGGTTTGGTGTTGTAGGAGATGCTCTAGCACCCCTGGAACCATAGAGAGCTGCTGTAATTGCTATACATTTTGATGGCTTCAGCAGCATGGTGTTTAGAGGGTGATGGCTTTCTAGAGTGGGCTACCATCAGGAAGTTACCTACCTTGCCCTACAAGGCTTTCCTGTCCTAGCAAGCATTAGAGTATTTCAGTCACAAGAGAACGTTTTATGGCCTCTGAGGCTGGCCCCTAATTACTGGGCACAAGGAACTGGCACTCCAAAGATAAAGCCATTATATTCAGCCAACTTGAAAAATGTATTACATTGATTCACAGTATAACACACATAATTGTGAGCTTGTGATTGAGAAGAATACAAGTGCAAAATGTTAAAATAAGATACACAAGAGAAGAAAGAAATTTCAGTATAGAGAAAGAAATATACTTGGATGCTAAATAAAGATTAAAATAAACCAATTAAGCACATCACTATCACTGGAGAGGGCTTAGTTTCATTTTGTGTTGATCAAAATGTTAGAGAGTGAGTAAATATTACAGTTAAAAGAATGAGCCCCACCCACCTTTCATTTACTTATATTCAAACACTTGGATTAAATCTACCCAAGAATCCTATGAGAGAGGGAGAAAACAGTAACTATGAGTTTATGAGACTGAGCTTAAAGCAGAGCTGTTCTGAATGGATTAAGGCAAGTAGCCAAATAATATACCGTCAGAGCCTTGTGTCCACTACCATTTGTCACTGCTTGTACCAGTTCCCAGGTTCTATTATCATTTCAATAGAGCCAAGGGTTCATTTGCTGACTACTGTGTTTGATGCCACTTTGAATAAGATGTACTTGTGTTCTTCTATATTATAGGCTGGTTGAATTTGCAGCAAAGAACTTGCAAGCTGAACTGAACCGTAGGAGGAGCAAGGAGGATGCTTGGAATCGGACTTCCATTGACCTAGTACGAGCATCTGAGGTCTGTACTGCCTTCAGATAAGTTAGCTTTTGTATCCCATTGAGCCTGAAGACTTGAGAAATTCAAAACGTGTCCATTAAATATTTCTTTTTTAGGCACACTGTCACTATGTGGTGGTCAAGCTGTTCACAGCAAAGCTTTCAGAAATTGGCGACCCAGCTGTCCGGGCTGTCCTGAACAACTTGTGTCTACTGTATGCACTGCATGGAATTAGTAAAAACACTGGAGACTTCCTGCAGGTAGGTGATTAAATTCTACCTTGATATCTTGAATGACAATGCACTGCTTTTTAGCTACAAAGAGAACTTAGTGGGCACAACTAGGATTAAACTACTGGCAAAACAGAACCTTTTAGTGAAATAATTCTGACAAGTGACCTATAGGTAATGTTGGCTGGTTGTAGATACAGCAAGGCTCTTAAGCTAGACTTTTGGTTTGTTTCTAGGGTAGAGATAGTCACCGGGATAGCATAATAATGACAGTGAGACTAGAAAGAGATTCTGGCATGAAGAGCTGCCATCAAAAGAGGCAGTTTGGGGCTAGATCACGGGTGGGCTGAAGGCAGATCTGGGTCCACTGATAGATCTCTGGGTGATTTGCAGTATGGCGGGAAAGGCTGTCTTACTTCCAGTTGTATAGCAATAGCCAAATGACTCTTTCTTTGCTTATAAAATATATATAAAAAATAAAATCGGAGTAAACAGGAGTGGATTTTTCTGTGAAAGGAGTGTAAGCACCATTCTCTGGACAGCATTCTCTGGATGGTTATGATATTCAAAACAAATTCCTGGTTCAGAATCCTTTAAGTTGATGTCTTCTGCAGTAGGGTAATGCTGGTCAATCTCAGGGTTCTCATAAACACTTCAGAGTAGGTTCTACAAGGCTGAATATGTCTGTCCTGCCTAGCTGAATCCATGGTTACTCTGTATAAAGCAGCTTCACATAGTATTAGTATATGGCCGTAAGTTTCCTCATCCACTTCCAAATGCATCTTAACACTCTACCTGGAACATAGGTCCTCATCAGGTTTGTTGGGTGGCTGCGCTGGTCTTCAGATAAACAGAATAACTCTGTATTCTTGCCTTCTCAGGGAGGCATTTTAACGGATGCACAGATAGTTCAAGTGAACCAGCGTGTGAAGGAACTCTTGGCATTAATCCGTCCCAATGCAGTAGCTCTGGTGGATTCCTTTGACTTCCACGATTCTGTTCTTGGATCTGTGCTTGGCCGATACGATGGTAACGTCTATGAAAATATGTTTGAGTGGGCAAAGAAGTCTCCACTAAATAAAACACAGGTAAGACATACTTATGCCCATTCCATTTTTCAGCTAATTAGCACAGCAAGGAAGGTCCTCAGAAATGCATCAGAAAGAAGATGAGGTAAAGCTGTAACTGCATCCCATAGTTATGGTGGAATGATGTAGCTCTCTTGGGATTCTGAAAAATATAAAACTGGCCTTCAGTAATATGAACTGGGCACACTTAGTTCATGATATCACAAGTCTGCAAGATTTGAATACTGATTAAATCACAAAACTTCCCTCAAATCAGATTTATAGGTGCAAAGAAAATATGAACCCTCTTAATTGTGCTTCTTTTTGTACTGCCACTAGAAAAGGAAGGACAGAGGCAAGTGAATAGAAATCTCTTTGCAAAACCGATCAAGCTTACTGACCATGTAGTGATCCTAGTGAAAGCAGAAGTGGAAACAGAACAATGAAAATTCCATACCGAAATCCAGCAACTCTTGAGAATAGAGGGATATAAAATATAAAGACAAAGGGTTCACTGAGCCATGCAAACAGACTGGAAACTCCAGTTGGAGGCTAAAAATCCTTCTCAAGTAGGAGATGCCAATGCTTGTTAATAGTCAAAACTACACATATTAAATAATAAAATAGTCAAATTCATATTTTAAAAGTTCTCAATAATCACCTGCAGATTCATCATCTGTGCTTATGAAGCTGTGAGTAAGTGTGCTGGCTATAAGATTTTATCTCCCCTGTTTCATTGTTATCTTGAGTTGTTATCTTTCTATGTTTGTTAAGCAGTGGTATGCCAGAGTTCCCTGATTTAGACATAAAGAGAACTCAATATCATTAGAAGCATGCATTTTCATGCCAAAGATGACGTGCAACAGGGAGGAGTGTCCTCCACAGCTTTGTATACCCAGTTATCAAAACAAAACTAATAAAAATTAACAGGTCCATTAAATCCTGTTACTATGGATTAAAACAGTAATTGTGCAGTTCTGATACTATTACACACTTCCTCCTAGTCATGGGGGCACTTACAACAAATTCTTAACCGTTCATAAAGGGAATTGTCTCCTTACCTCATCTCCAAAACATTCGGGTAAATGTGGAGAACCTCTGACCTTCTAGCTGTTGACTATAACTCCTGTTGTCATCATTTTGGTTGGAACTGTTGAGAGTCAAGAGGCCAAAGAAACTGGAATCAACCAGTAGAATTCTCCACACTAGGATACTTTAAATCCAGTTGTTAGTCCCCTACTAGAGTCGATCCACTAAATCAATGGATGTTATCTAAGTGGTGAACTATCCACTTCCTACTGATCGTACTGTAGTTGAGACAATCAGCTGATTTGGGGCTTTATGCCACATTAAAGAGTTGAAGCACTTTAAGGCATACTTACATGGGCACTAAATGGTTCAAGTTCAGGGGTGAGGAAAACATGGTCCATGTGCCTCCTCCCAACATCATTGCCAGCACATCCCAAAAACAACAGTGTGACCTGCAGGATATGTATGTGAAAATTGGCCTTTGCCCTGCTCATAGATTCTCCTTGCCTCAATTCTAGTGCAATGAAAAAATATAGTTTGTGTTTTAATTAACGGCTTATTTTACTATCTCCCACAGGTCCATCCATCCTTCCACAAACACCTGAAGCCAATGCAAGCTAAACTGTGATCACTTTTACTGCTGTTTTAATGTAATATACTCTTGTTCCCGGGAACTGATCACTTCATTTGCGCAGTGAACACCTGAATCATTTGGGAAATCCAAATAGCCATAGGGTAGTTAGTAATTTTACTCCTTACAATTTTTAATACATTTTGACTGGATTAGCAAAAAGGAACACAAGATGATAAAAGTGCCATTGTAATTATGCTCAGAAAATAACCGTTTTAATCATTCAGAAAAGCTTTACAGACTGATGTTAAAACTGTCAGTCTGTGAAGCGATTCAGACTGCTGCAGAAGCCTGTTTTGTCTAGCAGGATTTTTTTCACTACTAAGTAGTTCTGGAAGTAGTTGAGGAGTAACAGCTTCCCTTCTGAAAATGCTGTTAAAATTCACAAGAGCTGTGTGCACTTTCTCAGAAAACTCCTGAACACTTACTTTCCTGTAATGAAGTGGTCACAGCCCTGTCAGGAATTGGGCTTCAAGGACCTTGGCAGGAACAGTGTATGTATGTTTGTCTGTCCACCCATAACACTAAAATTTTAGAGGCCCATAAATTAACTCCTGGTACAGCCTGTCCTCTTAACAGGAGTTATCCTGTTTCTTCTGCCAGATGGCCCCTAGGAGTTCACCTTCCTCTTTTCTTCTAAAGCTGTAACTAATGATCATATCTCCTGTAAAACTGGCTGTATCACAAAGTGTGTTTTGTCTCTGTCAGCTGTCCTCCTCTAGACTCAAGTCCCAAGGAATGGGAAAATATCAAAAATTCCAGAGTCTAGAGAATATTGAGGATGATATAAGTGGTAATCACTAGTCTGTAAAGCTTTTAACACAGCTGCAGCAAGGGTGAGCAAACTTCTTCCTGACATGTTTGACCTGAAAGTTGGACAGTATTTGCGATCGCAAAATCTCCAATTATACCAGTCTTGGTATAACTCTTCCTTGAAGCACTTAAATTATTTTAGAAGTAGAATGGTTTACACCCTGCTTTTTGCAGAATCAAAGACCAGATGGGAGGAAGTTCCAAACTGGAATGATGGACAAAAACCCATCACCGTATACAATGTGGATCTCAGGGGTGCCACAAAGAATTGGTGCCTTTAGACTAAAAAGCTCCAGATTACTGTTAGCAGGCTAACATTTTAGCATTGTACAGAACTTCATTTTGTGAAATCAGCAAGAGTAACAGTTCCAGCAAAATCGTTGGATTCTGCTTCATTAAATTTCTCCAACAAATCAGGCTGTATAGATCCCCAACTGAAGAACTTTTGAGTTATCTTCAATTATGTGAAACTGTGTAAACAAAGAAGAGTCTGATCTGAAATCTCAAGACTTAGTTTGTGGACCACTCTGATACCTCTCTTCCGAGATCTAAACATGCTGCTAGGATTTCCTTACTCTGCAGCCTTCAAGCAAGAGAAGCACTGTGTATTTAAATCAAAGCAAAAACTGATTGTAAATTCATTTTAATTTCCTAGCTGCTGAAGCATTCCTTCTGATGTATCTAATTACTACTGTGGTGTTAATGTATGTGCATACTGGCTTTCTGTGTACAGTGTTGACTGGAGATAGACACCATACAGTAGAAGACGGTTAAAATCATTTTGCAGGCACGTGTATACTCAATAAATTCACTTTCAAACAGTGGAAAAAACTTTTTTGTCCATTTATTTTGTGAGTTAATTCTGTAAATGATCAAGGGCAATGTTAATATGTTGATTAAAGACTACTCTTTCTGCTGTTCTGGTGCTTCTGCTTTCAAACCTATTCCACAGAGTAACTGATTTAAAGTTTAACACTTTAAATCAGAGATGGTGAACCATGCACTCACAGGCCAAATTTCTCTTGCTGTACACCTTCCATTCTGATTTCTGGCAACCCTAAGGCAGACGTATCGTGCGGCTTTATTGACGAGAATTGCTCAGAGTGGATTACCTTTGCCTTCCTCTGAGGCTTAGAGAGTGTGACTTGCCTAAGCTCAGCCAATAGGCTTTCCAAGGATGAGAGGGGATTCAGACCGTTCTCCTACTGTCCTAATCCAACACTTAACCCACCACACCCTGCTACGTCTTGCAGATGTCTCTAGGCTGACCTATCCAACCCGGTGGGCCTTAACGTGACTGCCACACTGACCTCCAGAAGACGGTTGGGGGAAGCCTACACTGCAGCTTCCAGGACTGAACAAGGAAAGGGCAGGCTGGTTCCTTAAATCCCTGACTTAAATCCACCGAGATATTCTTCCGCCTGCACCAAGCAATGGTGGCATGAAGCTGGCCCAAATGCAGGACTAATGTTGAATGCCCCTCCCCTGTCCCCACCTAAGTGGCCTTTGCTGCAACTGCATTAATTTTTAAATGGAAACTGAAATATTTTGTAATAAAGGTTGCAATGACATTTGTTTAAAAGTTAGTTAACTAAAATGCGGTGACGTAGACTCAAGTCAATGGACTCAGACTCAAGTCAGACTTTCCCTTCAGTGACCCGACTCAGACTTGACTTGGTAAAAATTACACGCTGACTTGACTTGAGACGTGCATATTTTTAGTGACTGACTTGCTGCCCTTGGTTCAGTCACATCACACAGTCCTCCAGAAACCTTGCCTCTTACTGGTCACGTGATGATCTGTCTCAAGCCCAAAGTGTGGACCCCCTTCCCAGAGGGAACAGCAAATGGGCTTGAGGCGGAGTTGCGGTCCTCTCGGCATTCGTATAGGAGGAACTTTCTAAAACTTTTCCTAGGAGCAGAAGGCAAGCTTTACAGACGAGAAGTAAGAAGGACGCTATTCCCCATGTCTGACGCTACAGAGGGCAAAATCACAAAAGTGGAGGGCAGACGCTACTTAAATGGTTAAAGCTGACTTTATTTGCCTCTGTCCAGAAATCCTGGAATACTGGACCTGAAAGCATCTTGCAAGGACTCAAGACTCCCTGGAGGCTTGAAGGTGGAGACTTGAGACTGGGAGTAAAAGACTTAAATACATCACTGCTAACAGGTGAGCAGGCAACTTTTCAGACTTTCTTTTCCGGTGTTCGTCTCACTGTCCCTCTGCTCACAGAAACTGACCTTTGGTGCTGGAGCTGGAGCATGGGAGCAGATGAGGGAACGAATTACCCGCGCACCACCATGGCGACCTTTGCATACAAACAAGCCACCTACTTCAGAATCTACCCCGCACACCGGGGGGAGCTTCCGAAGAAGCAAGAAAAATGCTACAGAAAACGAAACGTTGCATTTCAGCTGTGGACGCCGTTTTCAGTCCCGTACGACGGACTCTGCCCCTTCCCTGGGGAAAAACAGCATGGCCTTTTCCTCCTCGGCTGCTTCCCCGCTTCACCGTTTCCAGTGATGGGCAAATGCACGATGCATTTCGCGTAGTAGCGGCACTCGCGGTCTCAAATCACGGACAATGCTTTACACTCCCCAAGCCGGCAGCAGAAGCATTCGCTATCCGTACCCACACAGGCGGCTGGGAAGGGCGCGCCCACACGGTGAGAAATGCGCGTTAGGAGCCGGCATGTCCTGCAGGCTTCTCTTCTAGGCAACGTATCGGCCATTTCCGCACTGGCCTGCTATAGCGCGATGATTCCACTTTCAGCCTCCTCTCCCCTCCCGAAACTGTAAACCCCAGGATTCCAGAGGAGGCTGAAAGTGGAATCATCGCGCTATAGCAGGCTAGTGCGGAGCCGCCCTATTTAAACTGCAACGTGGCAATTCCACGGGATATAACTGCTTAACTGGGACCATTTCCGCACTAGCCTGTTATAGCGCGATGATTCCACTTTCAACATCGTCTGGATCCTGGGGTTTGCAGTTTCGGGAGGGGCCCGCCGGCCCCTCCCGAAACTGCAAACCCCAGGATTCCAGACGATGTTGAAAGTGGAATCATCGCGCTATAACAGGCTAGAGCGGAAATGGCCAAAGTCCTCCAACAAACTGCCATCCACCGCGGCGCCTCGCGCACCGGCACAAGACGACGCTCTTCCGGGGGAGGGACATACGCTATTTCCGATTATTAGACGATGCCCAAAGAACGTTGCGGAAGGTAGTTCTGCCGCGGCGTCGCGTGGGCAGCCAGCAGAACTCCATTTCCCGAGATGCTCTGCGGCCGAGCGGTTCCACCAGAGCCGTATCCCTGGAGCTCACAGTAACGGTTTGGGTGGGAGTCGTTACCGTTGTTGTGGAGGTTGGTATAAAAGGAGGGTGAGGATACCGAGTCCCCGGAAGCTGCTTCTGACTAGAGGCATTTTGGGGTGGGGGGGGAAGAGGTTGCTCTGTGTGTATCTGCGGGGGAGCGCTATGGCTGGACGCTTGGTTCCCATGGCAACTGGGGTGGGGTTTCTCCGCCTAGTGCTGGCGGATAAAAGGCACGTCTGAGGCCTTCCCCTCAGTCAGAAAGTGCGCTTACGCGCAGCCGCGGGTCGGACGGGATTCCCGCATCGTTTTGCGTTGGAAGGGAATCGAGGGGGGGGGAGCTTTGCCTGGGATGATTAGGTTGTATGTTCCACACAGTTAGATAGGGCCATTTGCACACCAGACTGTTATACCGCTACTATTCCACTTCTAACGTCCTGTGGGGTCCTGGGGTTTGCGGTTGAGGGAGGGGCCTTTAGGATTCTCAGCCAGAGAGCTCTTTGGCCTCAGGAAATCACAAGGCCCAGGATTCCACAGGAGGTTGAAAGTGGAATCATAGCACTATAGCAGTGTAGTGCGGAAATGGCGTTGGTTATAGGGTTGGTTTTAAATTTTAGTACATGAGAAGGAAATAGTATCCTTTGAAATTAGCCCACACCTCAAAAAGCAGAGGAACCACTATTTCATATGTGGTGGTCATGTCCCAAAGCAAAAAAAAAATTG
Organism: Ctenosaura bakeri; assembly: GCA_948474755.1. Lineage (NCBI taxonomy): Eukaryota > Metazoa > Chordata > Lepidosauria > Squamata > Iguanidae > Ctenosaura > Ctenosaura bakeri. The sequence goes on from CAOLHI010000849.1 coordinate 316,597, forward strand.
GAATTAAATACATAAGAAAATATGTTCAATATTGAAGGTTCAACTTGATATGACGCCTGAACTGTATCTGCTAAATATGACACATACGTTAGACGGAACTTTAGCGAAGAACTATTGGAGAATAGTATTATATACGGTTACGACGGCCCGTATTGAGTAGGCAGGGTTATGGAAAAATCAAAGTACACCTATACCTACAATGGAACAGTGGTGGGCCGCTTTTATGGAAAGCAGAAATGCGGACATTGTTTCACATAGGTTAAAAGGGAACTCAGCCGAGGATATTAACAAAGCGTGGAAGATTGTTTGGGATTTGGGTTGGGTGTTGACAGAAAATAATGCATAATTCGTGATAGCAATTGTTTTATAAGCTCATATTCAGAGAAATCTCGTAGAACACTTAAAGTTGAGAAATATAGCAGGAACTAACGACTCGAGTATAATTACTAACAATTTATTGTGATGAGTTGTTTAACAAATCAATGAATTATCAATAATTGTAATCCAGAAAGGAAAGGAAGCAGATGTAACAATGCATTTAATTTTTTGTTTTATTTGTTGAAACTATAATAAAATTATTTTTAAAAAGCATAGTAATGGGGGGGGAGTGGATGGAGATAACCATTCCTATGCAGAGTTAGGGGGTCCTAGTCCTTTCATTTTGATGAACCAGTTTGGTGCATAAGTGGGAAGGATCAGGGTGTGGTAAACTAGCAAAGGCCTTAAGAGCGTTGGTTTGATGCAAGTCATTACAGAGAACTCATGTGCTCTTAGTAGCAAGAGTGACAGATTTTTCCTTCCTTTCTTTCCTCTCTCTTCCTCCCTTGTCTTGTTTAATTTGTGAGCCTAAAAGAAGAACCATTTTTAAGTTGTCTGGGAGCTTTGGTGGTTAGAAGGCAGTAACAAAAATAATTTAAATCAATGGTACTGAAAGTGATGCTTCCTGGATCAGCAGTGATTCATGAGCTCCTGGCAAGTTTCCAAGAAAAAAGGAGTTGTAGTCATTGGGTACAAGTATAGCACCAGTCCCTTGCACACCAGACACCCCCCCCCCAAAAAAGGCAAATCCTTCATATCAGATAACTTGAGAGGCACTGCTTTAAATAAGCAAATATGGGAAACCTACAGACCAGCCTTGTTACAGCTGTGTGAAGTTGCGTGGCGCTTGGCAGCTCACAACATCTTAGCTTAAAACCTACTTCATAGGGTTACTGTAAGACTAAGATGCTGCTCTGAGGTTTATGTATATCGACAAAATGTGTTTGCTGCTTTAACAACTCAGTATGTGGGAAAACTGTCTTAATGAAATTAAATTAAGAATTTTGCTTTACAGCTCACTGCTTTAGGAAAGAGAGATTGGAGTCAATGTTTTTTTACTCAGCTGGAATCATCAATTTAGGTGTAAAAATGAAAAATGTCTGAAGAGAGCACAAAACAAAAATACAGAGTTTCCAACTGCAAGCCATGATATGGTAAGGACAGACCAATTAGTCCATTTATTCTACAGAATTGTGGTCACAATTGGGAAGGCCCTCTCCCATGTTCCAGCCAATCTAGCCAACCCAAATAGGGACTCTAAGCATGACCCTTTAAGGAATGGTGAGTCCAAGCTGACAGCTATAATTCCTGCTTCTCCCTCTTCTTTCATAAAATCCAGTCGCTGGCAACTCAGGTCCATGACTTCCTTTGTGAAATTGTCTTTACCTCCAGTTTTACCTCCCTTTACACTTTATTGTTCAAGGACATTACTTGCACCTAGGAATTAGACATGTTGTAAATCTGTGAACAATTTGGAGAAAGCGAGACAGATTTGCATAGCCAGTGTGGTGTAGCAGAATTTGGAAAAAATACAACATACAACATTTACACCCCACCTTTCTTCTAAAGAGCTTGAGGCTGTGTATATAGATCTCCTCTCCATTTTAGCTCACGACAAAAGAGTGAGCTAAGTAAGGCTGAAAGTGTGACTAGCTCAAGGTCACCCACTGAATCCCGTCAACTTTAATTTAAGTTAAATTCAGGAACTAATACTCTACATTTGAATCCAGTTGACTTATATTTTACTAGATCTCACAAACTAATTGATGACCCTGAAAAGGAATGAGGACAGAATTATAATATGTTTTTGAGGTCAAAGGGATCCTAACTCACCAGTTTCTGATCTCTGAACTATGTACATATAATCATACACATCTACTAATTATGGTTCAGTGATATACATATAATGTACTTATATTAGGTTTCATGCAACACCTTTAAGCTATTCTGAAATTTCAGTGATTTCTTAATGTATTAAGATGGCCTTGAAATTAACAAGCAATAGACACAAGTCGTCTAATGAGAACTTTCTGGCTACCACCTCTGATTTCAGAGATGCAGGTTAGACAGCTTTATGTCTTTGCTTTCATCTTCTTTAATAAGCTATCTGGTCTTTTTTTCCTTTAGGCAGTAAAACCGAAGAAAGGACTAAAAAGTACGTGTTTTTCTGTTTCCACATTCTTATGACCTTTTGGTTCTTGCCTTGGAATAGTGCTTCATAGATTGATCTGATGGATAGAACAGTCCAGTTCTGTCCTGCCAGGCCCTGAAGCTCTCTTTGCTATGATAGCCATAATTCTCTCTCATTTCTGCAGCCCTCTATGTTAAGTTTATGTCAGGCAGCCTTTTAACAGTTGTAAACTCATTCTGTCTTATTGTAGGTTCCATTGATGATGATCTTGGTGATCTCCTTGGAGATGATGGTAAATAGTACATTAATCCTGTTGGAACCTGTTTTTCAAGTAATGTCTTCAAGTAGGGCCCTGCTCTTTCTCTGTGTGCCCCCAGCTTTCAGAGGTTTGGTGGATAGATACTAGAGAAATGGGCCTTTTTCCACATTGATCTCCAGTTGAGGAAATTCCCACCACTAACAAAATGACATGGTGCACATGTAGTAGTCTTTTAGGTGCCAGGTAAAATAATGCTGCTCACCCATGCTTGTAACACTTGGTGCTAAAGCATAACTTACATTAACATGCATGAGCAGGAAGCAGCCTATGGAAAGCATTGAGTTCACATGCTTCTCCTTCTGTGTATAACTAGGTCAAGGAATTAACCAGAAATCAATTTCACTTTTACAGATTCCTGGCTTATCCCTACATGGAAATTAGGAATTGTGGTTTAGTTTGTTAAGCAAGCCAGCATAATAACCCAGAGTTTATTCTTGGCCTTTTAAGCAACTGACTAGTTTCTTTCAAAATCACAATTCATTATCAGCATGTAACAATCCAGGAATCTGCTAAACTGAATTCTATTTTATTTCACTTACTAGTTTTTCATAGAAAGAAGGAAGAAATGTGCAGATCCAAAGTTTTCTGCATGTTCCAGTCTGTTCATGTGCTATGCTGAACCATGGTTTAGAGTTACGTGTGAATACTCGTACTGTATGCTTTTTCCCCCAACTGTCATTGTTGCATTGGTTTGCAGGGTTAATAAATAGCATTGGCTTTAATTTTGTAAACTACCTTCAAGGTTATTTTAAGAGTAATATCAGTTAAACATTTTCCAAAATAAATTGTTTTTTATTTTCATGTCCTTTACGGCTGACAAGCAAGGGAGGGAATATTGATGTTAGAGGTGGACAGGCAATGGATACCTTCACCATACAGTCTTGCTCATGTTCTTCTCCTCTGACCTCTCAGCAACTCAAAATTGTTACATTTATACATAGGATATTCATTTCTTGTGACAGAGTTCTGGGGGTGTGACTATCAGGAGTGCCAGAGCAGCCTAGGAAGAAGTGGATAGTCAATAAGTACAGCTCCTCAAGAGAGAAACCCAGCCCAGCAGTGTGTGGGAGAGACTGGTAGCCAAGAGGAAAAGGCAAACGCTGTCATTGAGCCTTCAGTGAGAGTTCTTACCAGAGAGAGCTGGGGAGTAAAGTCCCTCAGTCAGCCAGGGAGGTTGACTGTGTGGGAAGGGTTTAATTTTTCAGTGGAAGCCTAGTGAGAGGCAGAAGAGTTATTAAACAATATAGAATCTGGTCAGAAAGTGTGATCTCAATTGCTAGTTGAGTCATTGGTGAAAGTGTAGCCAATGGGCTGTTTATGATATTTGTGCTTATATGAGAGTTTAAAGATATAAGAGAACTGTCTAAAAGTATTAATTTTGACCTGCATATGAACTCCAATACTTTGTTCTGCATGTTATCTTAAAAATACTACAGTTTATTTTTTATAAATACTGACTAGGCTGAGCGGTATACGGTATTTAAAGTAACACAGAAAACCCATGCTACCATAGAACTATTAAGGGGTTCTAAATAATCATTGAAAGGCCTCATCCTTTTACACAAAGGTGGTGTTTATAAGGGGAAAGGCAGAGCTGTGTGGAAAAAACTGAGTGCCTTGCCAGTTCGGGGAACTGCCATATCAATCTGGGAGAAAAAGAAGTAAGCCCCTGTCACACTCCCTTCTTTTTTGAGGGTGACTGTTCCCACAAGGAGACTGTTAAGGTTTTAAGCGTTGCAATGCAATTGTAACACCAAATAATGGAGTCTACACTTTGACCTTCTAACATAAAATCTCTGATTCCTAGATGACATCCCCCGCAAATCTAGTAAGCCTACTTCATTTGGTAACAGTGGAGGGCGTGCCAGAGGAATCACCTCACAGACCAGTAAAAAGTGAGTTACGACATTGCCACTTCTTTCTATAGCACATTCAGTGCCCAAAATGAGCTGTTTGGGAGCTGTTTGAGCATTCGTCCAATTGTCATTCCCCCCATCTACCATATTTGAATTTCCTGGTTCAAGGATACTTTATAAGCAGAGTTGCTACTAACAGTTCTTCTAAACAGAAATGAATTGAGATTATTTTTCCATACTTAAAATCTTTAAATAAGTTAGAGAGAATTTTAGTAACATCAGTGAAATATTGCAGGTAGGCGGAGAGTGCGTTGGCTGGGAGGGTTGGACATCCTAAGTTTTTTGTTTGTTCTTTTTCAGGGGGCTTCTAGATGATGACTTCTTCGGCAAAATGACTTTTGAGGGAGAGGCTGATGCAGAGGTGAGAACAAGTAAGGGTTGCCATGTTGCGTAGTAAATGAAAGTGGCTGCCATTGATATTATGGAATAAAAGAAATCTGTGCTTCTTGAAGTTTACACTTATCTCTGAAAATATGGATGGGAGAGAGTTCAGCTGAAAAGAGCAAGCAGAACATGAATTCTGCTCGGTGCAGCAAGGTAATCACATCGAGCAGCTTCCCTGATGCTTTTCCACCGAGGCTCAATATTTGTGTGTCTAGATCAGTGATGTACATGTTGGTAGCACTAGGACTAAGTGTCTTTGATTGACTGACTGACTGCCAAATGGTATACAAAAGTATAATTGAACATTTCTTTGCATATGGATTTATATATTTTTAAGGATCCTGATGTCTCTGACGTAGACCCGGAAGCTCTGCTGAAGACCTTGAAGGTAAATGGAGAATATTTCTAGCAATGAGAGAATAAGTGGTTTGCTATTTGTAGAGAAATTCACTCTGCTCAGAAAGTATCTTTTTTCCACATTAGGATATGGATGACATGGAAGCTGATCTTCTGGGCGTAAAGAAAACAAATTCTGACTTTATTCAAAAGCCTGCAAAGAATGTGACAAAGCCTCAGGCTTCAACTGAGTCAGCAAAATCTGCTCAAAAAACAACCATCAGTGAAAAAGGCAAGGCTACTTTCCTTTTTGTATGAGAAACCTGTCTTAGGATGAAATTGCATGCTAAGACATTTCAAAATCCTTTTTTAACTCAAGAGTATATACATGTGACCCTTATCTAGTTGAGGCCAAAGTGAAAGGATGAGATTAGAAGGCACTACATACCCTTTCTGTGTTCTTCATAATGAGTTTTCTGTTATATGAAAAAAGCCAGGAGCTGCTTTGGAGCACAGAATGATATTGTCAGGGTCAAATTAAGACATAGTCTGAGGTTTTCCACTGTGCCACATTTAAAAGGCTTCATGATTTTATGAAAAAAATGTGTTATATAAAAGATGAAAAAAAGGTACTGAAATTATATCCCTGCAAGCTAGTTTGGCTTCCTTGGGATGTGTTGTTTGAAGTAACTGAAATATACTGTTTTTATTCATGCAAATTATGAATCCCTGTTGTACAAGTTTTGGTAAGAATAGTGAGGAGCTAGTATTTAGAGGCATACTGCCCCGGTCCTGGAGTATGTATCTGTAACCATTGATAGCTTTATCCATTTAATCAAAACATTGTAGCATTTCACAGCTGAATGTGAAGGAGTACTTCCTTGTGTTTGTTCTGAATCTCCTACCAGTTCTTATTGAATGACCCTGGGATCTGGAATTATATGCCAGTCTTTCCTAACCCATGCCATCCAGATGTGGTGGATTATGACTCCCATCATCCAAACCAGTACAATCATAGTCTGTGCTGGCTGCAGTGATGGGAATTATATCCTAGAAATCCAAAGGGCATTGCACTGGAGAATGTTGCTTCCCCCTCTCCAGGTCTTTTTGCTTACCCAGCTCTTCCCTGCTGCTCAGCTTAGGAAATTGGGTGTGTTCTCAAAGACCTAACTTTGATTGTCATCTTTTAAACGCTCCTGAGAGAGAAATGACTGATTGTTACTAGATGCAGGACTCATGCTGAACTCTACAAAGCAGCGCACCCTTCTCCAGGGACCTCACATACCTACTTCATTATTTATTGTGAGGATTTATAGAGAAACATTTTTAAACATTTTGCTGGCCAGCAAAAATACTCTAGCAATGATTAATGTTCATTTATGTATGTTGTGATAAGTCAATACATACATGTATGGGATTCAATTCATGCAGCTTTATGTGTAGTAGAGATTTCGTCAGGCACAAAGTTGTATTAATGGAGCCAAAGAGAGATTTGTATTAGTAAGAACACTCAGAGGAAGACAGGATTAGAAACTACCCCTCCCCATGTGTGCTGAGCAGGCATTAATAAAAGAGGCAGGACTTTCAGGACTGAATCCTTTTGCTTAGTCCTAATTAGAATAAACTCACAGAATTACCGGTAATTGTTGATTGGTGAATTAGCACATAGGTAAATTCCATTGATTTTTTATTTATTTATTTATTTGTATCCCGCCTCCCCATATGGATCGAGGCGGCGAACAACTTACAAATAGCATGTATTTGTATACATGCTCCTAACAAGCTGGGTACTCATTCTACGGACCTGCGGAAGGGTGGAAGGCTGAGTCAACCTTGGAGCCTGGCAGGATCGAACTCACAACCTTGTGGCTTGCAGTACTGGCATTTAACCACTGCGCCACCAGGGCTCCCTGGTGTTGTTATTTCTTTGGTCTGCTCTACTTGGACTAATTTATAGGATCCAGGCCTCAGACAAGAAGCTTTAGAGTAAAGGCACAGGAGTCCAGAAAAGCCTCAATAGAGTGTTAATCCATGTATTGGACAACATGATGCAACAATTGCATTTACTGTAATTTTTTAAAAAATCCTACAAACTGGATCTGGAAAAAACACTCAGATGTAATTGTTTTACAATGTTGTCATTAAAGACTGAAAGAGTAAGAGACAGTAGTTCTATAGAAAAGAACAAATCAGAAGTGAGAAAAGAGTAAACCATGCCACAAAATGTTTAGCGTGAAAATTAACGGAGATTTCATTAGTCACACTAGTAAAATAAACCTACTCTAAGCATTTTCTGAATGAAGACAGAAGGTCATAATTACCATAAAATTAGAATGCACTATCATAGATCTTTCCACTTCATTTATCAGGATTGTCTGCAGTTCCTGCCCACACTGTTGCCCCTGGCCGGAAAGGGGTTGAATTAACATTTGAGGATGATGGGAATGATTTCATGGATGTCCTGGAAACTGGTGACAGCCCAAAGGCAGAACTGAAATCGAACAGAAAAAGTGGAGCGTAAGCAAACGCTTTTCACTAAAAGGCAATGAGTAATGTTGAGTCCTCCAGCAGAAGGGAAATGACAGCATTGCTGGAAGTAGAATTCTTTCACATTTGAGATAAACTAAGACGAAGGAAATCATGCTACAACTTGAATTTCTTCCAATTTGTTCGCAGTCAAAAAGTGGTGGTTATGACCTATAAGGCCCTATATGACTCAGGTCCAGGCTATTTGGCAGACTGTATGATCCTGTCTGGACCCTGAGATCATCAAGAGAGGCCCTTCTCTCAATCCTGCCACCTTCACAACCGTGATTGGTGGGGACGCAAGAGAGGGCCTTCTTGGTGGCTGCCCCTGGACTCTAGAACTCTCTTCCCAGGGAGGCCAGAATGGCCCCCTCCTTGTTGTCCTTCCATCAGCAGGCTCAAACCTTTTTAGTTTAATAGAAAGTCTTTAAAGAATGAGCTGGAGGTGCTGTTTTGTTTACTTCCACCTTAGCTGAAGCTGGTATTCAATTTTTCATGAATACCAAGCCTGGTGAGGCAATGTTCTTTTAAGGGGCCATATGAAACCAGATTGCCTGAAGATTGTGTCTGCCCTGCTCCTGTTCTCAAATTGTTCTTAAGACATGGTTCTGTGAATCTTAGGAAATAGTAATTGGAAATTCTGGTTTCTGAGTGTTTATCAGATGGTCATATTAGCTGGGGGTGATGGGAGCTCTAGTCGATCGTATCTGAAGAACAACAAGTTGGAACTCCAAAAGGTTATCTCCAACTGGAGGAATGGGCATTAAAATTGCAAAGGCAGTTCAGTCTAATCAAGTGGGATGTGATACACGTCAGGGCAAAAGTTTCCAAGGAGTTGTGGTCAGTAGCTCAGTGACTATGTTAATCCAGTTTACAGCTGCTGTGAAAAAGGCATAATTCAAATTGAATGTTGGACATACTTACAAAAGAAACTGAAAACTGCCAGTATCACACTGCCCTTATACAAATATATGGTGCAACCACGCATGCAGTAATGTGTACAGTTCCAGTCATCATGTCACAAAAAGGATATGGAGAAGGTGGGGAGACAGATCAGAAAGAGGAAACTGAAACAATGAAGGGGTTGGAGTGATTCCTCTGTGTTTAGCTTAGGAAAAAAAGTAAGAAGAAATATGCTAAAAGTGTATAATATTGTAGCCTGGCACTAAAGGTGTGGGGAGGAGCACAACTTTGACAGGAATAATAACACATGTACACATTGCTAGAGTAAAATTGACCACAACTTTATTTGTTCCAGTTGATGTGTCTTAGTGCAGTACAGAGCAATGGATCTAAGCACTGAATGACTGATCAACCAAGCAGTGAACCAGTGGGGTAAGATCATGATGTAGATGGCATTTCTTTTTGGCAGAGAGGAGCCTCGCCCTGCCCGATCCATGCTAGATGAACTGTTGGGAAGAGGAACAGCAAAAAAGCTCCTGGAAAGACCCAGCACAGGAGAGCAGAAGGAGTTCAAACTGGATAAGAAACATCAGAAACAAGCAGGCAAGTAGTACAGAGGGATGATTGATCCCTCCTTGCTTCTGTTATACACACAATATCCTGGAAGTCTTTTTCCATTACTTTAAACCCTCAGAGATATCCTAACAGATTTAGGAGTCTCTGAAAGGAAGATAGGAACCTGTATTTGGTTGGTATCTCTTTCTAATAGGCTAGTAGCTATGCCCAAACAGTACTTTGACAAAGATGTTGAGGAGTTTTCCCAAGACCACATCGTCATGCAACTCTGGTGTTATTCCCACCTGCCCCCATTTCACACCATCTCATATCTCATAGTATTTTTAAGGTCTTGTCTCTTCTCTGTAGTGTGAAATAAATATGCAAGGCATATCATTGTTATCTGTGTCTAGCAGAGCTATTACAGAGCAATCATATTTTCTTGGTGTTCGGTATTTTGTCACTCAGGAAGTGTAATTCCTCAGCTAACTCTGGCAGTTGCTGTGTGGAATCTAGCTGATTGAGTTTCATCAGCGTGTACTGCCCAGTGGCCCTGACACTGTGAAAGTAAAAAAAAAAAAAAACCAGCAGTGTACCATTTTGTGACTATTTTTCAAAAGTTTGTTTAACTTAATGAAAGACTGAATGCTTCTCTGCTGCACCACTCAAGGTGAGAAACATTCACACCGGGCATCTTTTTAAAAGAGGTGGAGGAGGGTTATTTTTAAACTTCAGTTAAAAACCTTCTCACTTCTCATTTTCAAAAGCTTTTGGAATTTCCCTTAATGTTGCTTTTTAAGTTTGTATAGTTTGATTACATGTACTTGTCTGTTTGTTTTATATTATATTGTACTTTTGGTATTTTATCTGGATAATTTGTTTTACAATTGAATGTTTATGTTTTATCAAAAAAAATTTTAAAAAGTGGAAAAAAAGAGGTGGAGGAGGAAAGGCAATAATCAGTCAGGTTCCCTGTTTCATCCAAATTGTTCCTGGTCCTTTGTCATAGAATCATAGAAATGTAGAGTTGGAAGAGACCACAGGGGCCATCCAGTCCAACCCCCTGCCATGCAGGAACACCCTCAAAGCACTCCCGACAGATGACCATCAAGCCTCTGCTTAAAAACCTCCAAGGAAGGAGACTCCACTACACTCCGAGGCAGCATATTCCACTGCCGAACAGCCCTGACCGTCAGGAAGTTCTTCCTGAGGTTCAGGTGGAATCTCCTTTCCTGCAGCTTGAATCCATTGCTCCTTATCCTGGTCTCTGGAGCAGCAGAAAACAAGCCCTCTCCCTCCTCTATGTGGCATTCCTTCAAATATTTAAACATGGCTATCATGTCCCTCTTAACCTTCTCTTCTGTAGACTAAACATACCCAGCTCTCTAAGTCTATCCTCATAGGGCATGGCTTCCAGGCCTCTCACCATTTTGGTTGCCCTCCTCTGGACTTGCTCCAGCTTGTCAATATCCCTCTTGAACTGGGGTGCCCAGAACTGGACACAGTATTCAAGATGGGGTCTAACCAAAGCAGAGTAGAGTGGTACCAGTACCTCTCTCGATCTAGACACCATACTCCTATTGATGCAGCCAAGAATTGCATTGGCCTTCTTGGCTGCCGCATCACACTGCTGACTCATGTTCATCACTGTAGTTTAATGTGTTGTAGATGTTATTCCCCTTCAGCTTTCTGAGACTTTGGGTGTATCTGCATTGTGTGGCAGTGTGAAACCACTTGAACTGCCTTGGCTCCATATGAAGGCATCTCGGGAAATGAAGTTTGGTGAGATATACAATTCTCTTTCAGAAAGTTCCATTGTACTCTTCTGAACTATTGCACTACTAAAGCTTTCTGGCAGAGAATTCTAACTACCCATCCAGACTGGAAATCCCAGGATTCCATAGGGTGGAGCCAGGGCTGTTAAAGTGTAATTGAATTCCTATAATTGTATAGTGTGGATACACATTTTGAGACAAATATCTGTCATGTGCAGATGTATTTTTAAGTTTTTTTAAAAAAAGAAAGTGCATATGAAACTTGAATATACTGAGTTTACATTATACACATTATATACATTAGCCCATCCAGCTCATTACTACTTTCAGTGACTGGCACTTGCTTTCCAGAGTTTCCATCAGGAATCTTTCCCAGTCCTACCTAGAAATGCCAGAAATTGAACCTAGGATGCTCTGTATGAAAAGCCACATGCTGTTTCACTGAGCAACACCTTCAGCTTCATCTCCTTCATTTCTTAAAGAAATGAGAGACAGGAAGCAGAAAGTGTAGCTCAGTAGAGTTGCACAAGTTTTCCATGCAGAGATACCAGGCTCAATCCTTGTCATCTTCATTTCTTTAATAATTTTGTCTTTAAACACTTTAAGAAAAGACAGATGAGAGCTTATCATTTGCATCTGTTATATCTACTACTATATATTTTACATCTGCTTCTAAGTTCACTTTAGAGTCTTTAAAGCAAGGATGGGGAACCAGTGGCCTAGAGATAATGTGGGATTCCCATGAGATCAAGCCAACATGGTTAGTCATCAAAAATGACAGGAGCTCTAGTCCACTGACATTTGGAGGGTCATAAACTCCCCATTTGTGTTCTAAAGCAAGAGTGGGTATGATTATGCATTTCTTCAGCCTGACAACTCAAGGGTGTTGCCCATATACAGATAAGGAAGACATTTTGGGAGATGAGTTCACCTTTGGAACCTACCAACCTACAGTAGCATCTACTCCAGAGGGACAGCAGTCAAGACAACAGTCTGTCAGGTAATAATAGGTATGCCAGCTGCAAAACATGACATTTTCTCCCACAAAGCTGTCTGTAAACTCTTTGTAACTCTTCTTTTCCCTGTTGTAGGTTTTCCTCAGAGAACCTCAGTGAGCTGAAAACAGACCAGAAGTCCAAACCTTCCACCCCAGCATCTGCCAGCCCTGTACGCAGCAAGAGTGGAGCTGATTGGTTGGAGCTGAAAGATGAAGATTTTGACTTGACTCCTCCATCTCCACTAAAGGAATCAAGCAAGAGCACCATAAAAGGAGCTACATTGGATATGCCACCTGGGACTTCTCCTGTTGAGCAGCCAGCTCCTACCAGCCAGCTACCTTCTACAACCAAGGCAGCACCAGAAACAGCAGCACTGAAGGCTGAGCCCATGGAGGGTGACAGTGACAGATGGCTGAGCAATGTCTTGTCTCAGAAGAAATCTCGCCTGCAGGAGAAAGTGAAGGAGAAGAAACCTTCTGAATCCCAAACACAGGGAGAGGAAGCAGATCCCACAGCTCTTACCACGTAAGACCCAAAGACCTCTGTTTCAGCACAACACTTATGAATGTCAATCACACCTGCAATATATATTGATATGTAGATGGTTTGCAAGCTCCCAAATTGTAAGACATTTGAAAAGCATCCCTTTAGAGATGTACACCTTGCTGTACCTTGAGAGAAAGCTTGTAGGCTGATATTGAGTAGAATATTCTGCACTTCCAGGCAATAGTTTTGCTTAGATATTATTACACCTACAGTTTGAAGTCTATTTGTATACACAGTATGAAGATTTGCCTTAAAGCAATTTATATGACTTCTAAATATATAAATGTTATAAATAAAATGATTACATTTTCTGTTTGTTTTTTTTCACTCAGTCATAGTACTGCCTCCACACAGGGACATCAGCAGTCTGTTGTTCCCATGGATAGATCTGCCAGACTAGAAGAGCCTAGGTAAGAATTTGTTTCTTGTTTTCCAATGGCATCCAGTTAACCATGGTAAAAAAACCAGGATGCTAAACTCAGTAGGTCTTTGATTTGATGTAGCAGGGTTCTTCTTATAATTTTCCCTCAGGGCTTGCCCTCTCATTTGGCTAAATGAAGCAGATGCCTCAGGCAGCAGATGCTGAGGGTGCCAACAAGGTGTCGAAGGTCAGGGCTGTGGCCATGTAGCCTACCTGTGCACTGGAAGATGCTGTCCGCTTTTCAGTAGGTGCCAGTACCAGGCATCTTGCACTTTAGTTGGCTTCTGTGCCTGGAAATGGGTGGGGCTGCCATCTTCTCCATTGTCTCAGGCAACAAAGTGTCTTCATCCAGCATTGATCTTCCCAGTAATTGGCATTCTCCTCATCTCACTATGGTATGGAAGTGTAGGGAGAGAGGTTAGGCAGGGTGCTGTTTCCACATTTTCAAACGGCATTTGAAGGGCAGGAATCCTGGGCCACTCTGCTTTACACATGATTGAGGCAGCAATTTTAAACACTTACTGAGGAGTAAACTCCATAGAACACACTAGAGTGTATTTTTGAAGAAGAATGTTTGGGATTGCACCATATGAGACAAGAACACTTATTCTAGATTGAAATATATGAATTGACATTGAAATGTGGCCTAACTCACATTGCTTAAAATCAAGAGGAAGAGTCAGCCATCAGTGTACAAGCTTTTTTAAAAAGGGAATAGCCAGTCTGAATGGTCACAGCAAAGATTCAAGGTGTGGAGAAAGAAGCTGTACCAACAGAAAGATCAAAGGCCAATCCCTATTTAGTGTATTCTAAAAGGGCAGGATGTGAGGGGAAGAAGCTATAAACCAGCTAGTTTGCGGACCATCCCCCTCCATTCAGAGGACATGCTGGGGGAATGGGAAGATCTGACATGCATTTTTATTGCAACCAGTGCTAGAGCACTGAGAGCAGAACAGCAAGGCCCAGTAGGAGGTTTCTGTGCCTACAATCAAAGGGCTTGTGAGGGTGGATCTTTCAGCCCCCAGGCCTTTTTCTCTCTGGGCAGAAAGGGGGATGTGCTCCATTCTGTGGTCCCAGGGTGCCACAAGATGGAGCATACCCCTGGTGCCCAAGGATTGTTGCCTGAAAGATTTTAGTGATATGCCTTGAAGTGGCTCTCTTAACCAGGTTGTAGGTTCACATGTATATCAGAGTATAAATATCTCAATTGGATGTTTATCTAACTATAAATATCTCTTTTGAAGGAATCTCGCACCTAGGTTAAAATCTCAGGAACAAACTACTCCTGGCTTTCCATCTGATCTCAGGAAAGGAGCTCCCTCTGGAGACTCTAATACATCAGGTAAGATTCAAGATCGTTCCCCAAGTATCTCCGCCACTTATTACTTCAGCAGCCTTTGGTAACCAGTGTTTACTTATTTGTCTAAACCAGCAGGTCATACAAAATTGCTTGCAAAGAAAGTTGCATAATTGCTATCACTAAAATAACAGTAGAAACATTTGAATGCACCAAAAGACACTTACTCGGGTGTTTAAGAAGAATGTTGGATACTGTTGCAAAGAGCAAAACAGCTTCTTTCACTTCCTGATTGTATTACTTTCTAGCCCATTTTCCTTGAGGGTTCTGGTATATTCCTTGAATTGAAAGCAGAATCCACTATATCTGGAAATCCAATACTTATTTTTGTTCAGTCACGAATGATCCAAGACATTTTCTTTCTTCAGGCAAAGATGGTGCCCCTTACCTCTCCCTGTATTTGTAATGAGCAGCTTAGGGTAAAATGCTCTAAATAACTCTTAGGCCTCTTTTTCACCATGGATGTTAATTATGAATTGTCTAAATTTAAAAAGGGATCCGCTACTCATGCTTCTCTGTAAACTCATAAACTAATGACTACATCTGATACCTATGTGTGTTGCATTTCCAGCACCTGCAACATTTTTGCAACAACATCAAGAGGTGTTTAGGATTCCTGTGCACTCTCAGGTATGTGTGGTGAAATTATTTACTATTCACTTGGGAAACTAGCTTTGATCTTTCTCAGTCCATGCTCTCCAAGCTGAAAATGTGCTTCATTTATATCTCTTCCTCTCCCTGCCCTGCCCTTTCTCAGCTGCTGCACCCAGAGCCACATTTATTGAGCTCACCAAGTACAAATGAGTATGAAAAAAGACTAACAGGCATGCAGCTGCAGCTGCAGCTGCAAGAGAGCCTGGCAGGCTATCAGGCAGAGCTGCTGAGTGCCCAGACTCACCTCACTGAGCTGGAAGGCCAGGTAAGTTAATCATGCGTGGGCCTGAGGTTGAAACGGTTAAACTTCTCTGTCTAACTTTCCTATAATCTGAATGTGAACCCTATTTCCTGAGCACATATCCTCGTATACCATAAAGTATACTGTCTACACACTAGAGAGAAGTATTAGCAAGTTTTAGGGAAGCCCAATTTTTGCAATAATTGTAGGAAAAAAATCTTTAGTGGGTTTCCCGACCCCAAAAAGGAAGAGGGGATAGAGCCTTGTGAGGTGTGAAGGTGCTCAGAGAGGAGATGGAATTGAGTGGAGTATCTTGGAAAGCCATTCCTGCCAGTCCAAGGTAACAATGCAGGGCAAGGTGAACCAGCAGTCAGATTTATTATAAAGCAACTTCCTGTGTCTTTTGTGTGCCTGAATTATTGCAAAAAAAAATAAAAATTAAATAATTGTTTGTAACTAGTTACTCCCCACTTGTGTAACTGCAGAAGCACATTTTTCAGAAGTGATTATCAAATCCTTGGGTTTTGCTTCTAACCTCTGAGCTTTCCTGTATCAAAGCCAGATAGCAGATGCTCTGAAGAAAGAGCCATTGCAATTTCCCTAGTGTCATCTGACAGTAGCATTATATTTACTCATGTATAAGTTGAGAGCAGGTTTTGGGGCCAAAATGACAGATTTTGATATGACCTGTGGATAAGTCAAGGGTCAGTTCACAGAGAGGGGAAAGCGCCAGCACTGCCTCAGGAGGCCAGCCCCCCGTGGCTGCTGCCATTTTCCCAGCCAGGCATTCAAAAAAGGTCAGAAGCACACTTTGGTGGAGAGAGCAGGAGGGGTCGGTGCTTCTTTTAGGTTCTTCTGGGATGAACTAAGCTGTTGCCTTTCACCTCTCTATTCAGAGAAGGGGATGGTTCTTTTTTTTTAATAAGGTATGGTAGTTTCATTGACCTATGGACAAGATGACCCAGGTATTTTGGGTTGATTTTTTGACTAAAATTTCTAGAGTATGTACAGTAGAGTGGCCCTCTCACAAGGATTCAAGGAGCAGAACCCTCATGAAAGTGGTAAAAATGCAAATAATGCCCCCCATGATCTCCCTCCCATTCCCTTCTGGGGCCCCCCCTCCCCATTCCCTTGCCCATTGCCTCGACATGAGTTCTCAGCACTGGGACCAGAGGCAAGGGAATGGAAGTAGGGAGCTCCAAAGGTTAAACGGAAGGCTCATGTGAGCTCCCCCCGCCACTCCCTTGCAATTGATCTTTGACATTTTCTAAAAAGAAACATTTCACGGATAGAAAGTTTTAAAAAATGTCTTCAGGTAAGGCGGCTGGAGCTGGAGAAAAATCAGCAAAAACTGTTACTGGAGAGTCTGCAACAGCGTCATCAAGAGGACTTGGAACTCATTGAGAAAGCTCACAGGTAATAGTGGCTATGAAGGAATGAACTCTTTACTTAATACCTTTACAAAGACCTATATGCAACAAGTAGTATGGGAAGCTTAGCCCCTGGCATTACTACCCACAAGGACTTCTGTGGATACTAATCCTTCAGATACCAGCAGCCTATCCTCTTGCCTATCTCTAGGTCATTAGACCCTTGCTGGAGTGTGCTGCTAGATCTGGGCACACGTGCTGTATGGTTGTGTTTAACTTCCTTTCCAATCACTGCCTTTGTGAATAAGAGATATAGGTACGGTTTTGCTGAAATTGCAGTTCTGTCATCGGGCAAATTCATGTTCATTTATGAAGAATTTTACAAATGCTACAAACTTCCATGTTTTTAGCATTTGTATTTGTTCCAAGTTGTGAGATGAACATATGTGTGGTTTACTGAAATGGGAAGCTTTTTAATTTATACAAACATAACTGGAAAAAGCAAATGAGATATATGGTCCATGCATCTATATGGTTCTATGGACCCTTGTTGTGGCTGTGTGCCTTCAAGACATTTCTGACTCTTATCACAGGGTTTCATGGGCTCTGTGTGTGTATGTGACGCACCAAAGGTAATCCAGGGTTTCCATGACTGAGTGAGGAATCGAACCCTGATCTCCCGGGCCATAGTCCAATAGTCAAACCACTACACCATTCTGGCTTTACATATAGAACCATAGGGACCATTAAAAGAGGACTTTAGAGAGGCCATGATAAAAGAGATTTGTAGGTCTATATCTATAGATTGAACTACAAGCCCCATGAAGACGTAGAAGCAATGTAGATCATAAATGCCTTCCCTAGAGCACTATAAGTCCCACAAGCCACAGTTCCATTATGCACGTTTTATGAGCTATCACAGGGACTATTTTTTCTTTATTGTTTTAACTGAAAATGAAGACTCATAGTCTATTACAAAAGATCATGTTCTGCAACTGGTTTCCTGTTACAATAAGTGGGTATTTTGGCAAGGGCATGTACTCAATAAGATGCCCTCATTTGTAGTTTAGTCCAGCTCCTGGCCAAGGTTACATTAGCAGTTTTTCCAGCCCTAACAACACAGGCTTGCAAACCTGTCTTTATACAACTGAGAATGATCAGGAACAGTTAATACAAGCCTACACAGTGGTTGAGAAAGAACAAGGACACAGGACTTCTACCATCATAAAAACAGTGTGATTATCAGCGTTTGGTCCTGTAGATAATTCGTACTTCAGCTCCCAGCTAATACACCCAATGTTCAGGTATTCTGGGAGCTGAAGTCCAAAATATTTGGATGACCAGAAATTAAGAACTGCTTTCATAAAAGATTAAAAACTTACAGTGTAAGAGACAAACAGCAGCAGATAAAATACAGCCTTTAAAAGAGGTACTGTAAGTTTCTTTGTAGTCATCAAAAGCAGGAAGTTTCTGGAGAGACTTGAGGAGCTCTGTTTGTAAAGTCTGAGCCATCAGTTAGACTTATATTAGTCCAAAAAGCATATAGTTCTAATTGCATGAGAGCTAAACAAAGAATGTTTTGCATCATGTTTTCAACCTCAACTTGAGGATCTGTTTGGACTTTTGCTGAGGATAGGAACCATGTGAAGGTGATTGAGGACTCATACCGCCAGCGTGAAGAGCGGCTCCAGCAAGAGAACCGAGAGTTGGCACAGCAATACTTGTCTCACTGCCAGAGTGCAGAGCAGGCCAAATCAGAGCTGCTAGCTCAGCACCAGCGCCGACTCACAGAGCTGGAGCAGGAGAAGGCCAAGGAGATTGATCGGCTGCAGGAGCTTCAGCGGTAAGCAGCAGACACAGAGGAGTGTGTGGCAGCAATTGGACTTTAGACTGATGGTGCTTTTTGGGAGTACAAATCAGACATGCTAGTCTGTTGCTTTTGCCAAATGCTTGTATTTTAATCCTCCAAAATGTGGCTAAGCTTTCTGTATGACCACAGAGTGTGTGCTGTACATATATATCATCAAGCAACTTACTCTTTTTTATTCCAGTTCAGCAGTATGGATGTGTGTTTATTTTTTCCCCCTTTTGGTTCTTAGGATGTCCATTCTGGAAATGCGCAAAGACCATGAAGAACATCTACAACGGCTGAAACGGCTAAAGTCTCAAGAGATTGATGCAGTGACCAGTGCTACCTCCTACACAAGGTAACATTTGCTGCTCATTTGTGATTCCAAGGAAGCAAAAGGAAGAAGAATTAGCACTAGTAAAAATAGAGAATGCATATAGAGGAATGAGTGATTATGTTTAATTTCCCAGCAATGAATATCCTGAGCTGGGTTGCTCCTCCTTCTCACCCCAATAGGCAGGAATGGTACAGACTTTTGAGAAGTGCCTCCTAGTAAGAGCAACCCCTGGTAAGGCCAGTCTTCATTCCTCGGTCTTCATTCCTGGCCACACTGGATGAATTCAAGTCTCCAGGGCCGGATGAATTGCATCCTAGGATATTAAAATTGCTGGCAGAGGTCATTTCGGAACCGCTTGCTATAATCTTTGAGAAATCTTGGAGGACAGGAGAAGTTCCAGCAGACTGGAAGACAGCAAATGTTGTCCCCATCTTCAAGAAGGGAAAAAAAGAAGACCCAAATAATTATCACCCAGTCAGCCTGACATCAGTACCCGGAAAGATCCTGGAGCAGATCATTAAGCAGTCAGTTTCTAATCATTTAGAAAGCAATGGGGTAATCACGAGAAGTCAACATGGATTTCTCAAAAATAAGTCATGCCAGGCTAATCTTACCTCTTTTTATGATAGAGTTACTAGCTTGATAGATGAAGGGAATGCTGTGGATGTAGCATATCTCAATTTCAGTGAGGCCTTTGACAAAGTTCCCCATAACATTCTTGCAACGAAGCTAGTAAAATGTGGGCTGGACAGGGCTACTGTTAGTTGGATTTGTAATTGGTCGACCGACCGAACCCAAAGGGTGATCACGAATGGCTGCTTTTCATCCTGGAGAGAAGTGACTAGTGGGGTACCACAGGTTCTTCTTCGTGGTCTCTGTGCCTTCATACACTAGGAGCTTTAGCGCCTGCGCGGTAGCGTTCGGAAACTTCTAGAGCTTGTTCGCTTGGCGGGAACCCCTCCCCCACGCCGGTACTGCGCATGCTCCTCCCGCCGAGCAACGGTCTCTCCTCAGTTCTTTCTCGTCCGCCGCCGCGTACGGAAGGTTCTTTAGTTTGTTCCTCTCACGTCGTGCTTGGCTTGCTGTTTTTTCACGGTTTTACGGACTTTCGGACTGTCTTTGACCTCTCTTTCGGACTCCCCCTTCGGTTTTCGTCTTTTTGGATTTCGGAGTTTGGCGTTTCTTCGTCTTATGTCCGCGCTCTTTAAGAAGTGCGTGTCCTGCGGCCGCAAGGTTGCCCTCAACGACGGCCATAAGGAGTGTCTCTTCTGTTTGGGCGAGTCCCACAACATCCGGACTTGCCCAATTTGCAGGGATTTTACTCCCCAAACTCTTCGCAACCGCTCCGCGAGACTCAAATCTTATTGTTGGGAACAGTCTCTGCGGGCGATAGACGAGACCTCCACTTCCAAGATGGCCGACAAGAAGACGACCACGCCATCGACGGTATCGGCGGCTGCCGTTCCGTCCACCTCGTCGGTATCGGGCTCGGTACCGGCGAAACGCCGATCTCGGCGTTACCGAGGATCCCGAAGCTGTCGGCGGCTGCCAAGTCAGCGAAAGGATCCTCGACGGCGAGGAAGGCTGAGGCTCCCCTTACGGAGACGCCTGCAAAAAAGCGCCCTGCTCCGGACGGAGGCAAGGGCAAGGAGAAGGAGAAGAAGAAGAAGAAGAAGGAAAAGAAGCGCTCCCCGGCTGGGGACGCTCAACCTCCTACTCCTCCTCCTACTCAGCAGCCTTCCAAAGGGCGAGGCGAGTCCGTCGACCTCTCGGAGGATGAGATCGAGGACGTTCCCCAACAGCGCCCGGACTCGCCTGTGGCAGACCCTCCAACCCTGGTGGAGGAGCGCCACCGCCCTCTTAGCCGTCGCAGGTCGGCCGACCTGCAGCAGAGAGAGCCCTCTGCTTCTCCGGAGCGGCGTTCGACCTCCTTCAGGTCCCGGTCCCGCTCTTCCGAGCGTCCGGTGGCCTCGCCGCCTCCGAGGGAGACAAGAGAGGAACAACCTCGCTCGTCTGCCTCCAGATACACCTCGGCGTCCTACGTGGCCAGGTACGCGGGAATCTGAATGGAGAGAGCGCCCGGCCTCCTATCGGTCGCATTCGCCATCGTACCGGGATCGGTACCATCGTGGCCCGAGTCGCTGGGAGACCTTCCGGAGGTCCCGGTCACCTCGTCGACAGCGCGAATCGCGCTCGCCTAGAGGGGACGAGGCTCGGTACCGTCGACGCCGAAGCCGATCTCCGTCGGACCGCCGCTCCTTCAGCCGCTCTCCCTCCCCTCGATATCATAGGGCGAGGGAGCCTTCACCACGGTATCGGGCAATATCGCCACCTCCTAGGGTCACGGCAACGGCGACGCGCCCTACGGAGTCGGTGGTGACTGAGCGGGCTACGACGACGTCAGCCTGCCAGACTACCCCGGTCACCACCAAGAGGGTGAAGTCAGTGGTCAGCCATCCCAAGCGGGACGCTGCTGCTACCACCGCCCCGGCTGCGGAGAAGCCTAGGAAGGCAACACCTGCGGCGACTACGAAGGAGCCGGAGAGCGAGCGGCGAGAGGACTCACCGAGCTCGGAGTCGTACGACTCGAGTGCGGAGTCTGAGGTGTCTGAGGCGGCCTCCCAGGAGTCTCCTCCGTTGGGATTCGGGGACCCGATCCCAGATTCTGCTCCAGAGGACGTCCACCAGTTCTCTGCGATGCTGCTCCGCATGGCCACTACCCTCGGCCTTAAGATCGCCGATGCGGAGCCGGAGGATGACGATCCAGCCTTCTCCGTTTTCGAGGAGAAGCGACCTTCCACGGCCCCGCTGCCTCTCCTGCCCCGGGTATCCAGACTGGTGAAGGCCGCCTGGGATAGACCGGCCTCGGCTCAGCCGATACCGCAGCGGTTAGAACACCTCTACAGGGTGCAGAAGGATAACGCCGGTTATCTATTTAATCACCCTGCACCGAACTCTGTGGTCGTCGAGTCCGCGCAGACGAAGGGCTCCGGCAGGCAACACACCACCCCGCCGGACAAAGAGGGCAGGAAGTTGGACGCCTACGCAAGGAGGTTCTATTCAGCTGCCTCCTTGCAGATCAGGCTGTCCAACACTCAGGCTTGCCTCGCGGCATACCTGAAGAAAGTGCTCGATCGCCTGCAACCAGCGATGGAAGCGGTACCGGAGGACATCCGCCAAGCCTCCTCCGTGATCTTCAATGAGGCGATCTCCATCGCTCGGCACCAGATGGCCTCCTCCCGGCACGCAGTGGAGATCGCCTCCCGGGTCATGGCGGGATCCGTCGGCCTCCGCCGCCATGCTTGGCTGCGACCGGCCGACATCCAGGAGGACACCAGAAGGAGAATTGAAGATCTCCCCTTCGACGGTGAAGGCCTATTCAATTCGTCCACAGACGAAGCTTTGGACAATCTCGTCAAGGCGAGACTGACCGCAAAAAGATCGGGCTGCAGCCGGCCACGCAGGCCCGCAGGGCCTCCACCTTCCGCCCATCCTGGCGACGATCTTCCACCTCGTCGTTCCAGCGTTCGGCCCAGTCTGGACAGTCGAGACCGTCCTCCGGCTCATCGGCCAGACGCACGATTAGGCGGCGCCCGCCTTCGTCGAAGAAGTCCTCCTCCGAGACAAAGTCTCGGTTTTGACGTGCCTGGCAGGACCCACCAATACCCACTCTTCAGCCTACCACCCGTCGCAACTATCAATACAAGTGGCGACGCTTCCTGACCTTCGCTAACGAGAGGAGTGAGCCGGTATCGCCCGCGGGGCTCTCGACCGTCCTGCACTTCCTCCTGCACCTCCGGCAACAGGGCCTGGCGTTTCCATCCCTGAAGGTGTATCTCTCCGCGATCGTGGCATACCAACCGCCACGATCTGCTGCCTCGGCCTTCTTCAGGAACGATACCGTTAAGCGGTTCCTGAAAGGACTTCATCATCTCTATCCGCCGGTATCGCCGCCGCTACTGCCGTGGTCCCTCTCGCTGGTGCTCTCGCAGCTGACGAAGCCGCCCTTCGAGCCAATGGCGACCTCGGATGACAGGCTCCTGACAATGAAAACTGCCTTCCTGGTAGCGGTGACCTCAGCGAGGCGAGCGGGTGAGATCACAGCTCTTCGTTCCGATGAGCCCTTCACGGTCTTCCACAGGGACAAGGTGGTCCTGAGACCTGACATCTCGTTCCTGCCAAAGGTGGTGTCCAGTTTCCATCTCAACCAGGACATCATCCTGCCTGCCTTCTTCCCGAACCCGACGACACCGTTGGAGCGGTCCCTCCACTCCCTGGACGTGCGTCGGGCATTGGCTTTCTACAAGGACAGGACTGCTTCCTTCCGACAGACGCCGCATCTCTTTGTTTGCTATGGGCGACGTCGGAGGGGCCTAAAAGTGTCCACCCAGCGCTTCTCCAAGTGGGTGGTGAGGACTATTGAACTGGCGTATGAGCTCGCGAGGAAGCCTCCGCCAGTCCTGCTTCGAGCCCACTCCACCAGAGCTGTGGCTACTTCTGCGGCCCTCCTGCGAGGAGTTGACCTGCATGAACTCTGCCGTGTGGCGACCTGGTCCCAACCATCGACCTTCGTGCGCCACTACAGGCTCGACTGCCGGTCGCGCAGAGATGCCCGGTTTGGACGTGAGGTGTTGGCTTCCGTGCTGTAGGACCTGACCCGCCGTCCGACCGGTAAGCTACACAGTCTCCTAGTGTATGAAGGCACAGAGACCACGAAGAAGAAGAACAGGTTGCTTACCTGTAACTGTGGTTCTTCGAGTGGTCATCTGTGCCATCATACACACCCGCCCTTCCTCCCCTCTTTCTCAGGTCCCTGTAGGTTCTACGGCGGACGACAGAACTGAGGAGAGACCGTTGCTCGGCGGGAGGAGCATGCGCAGTACCGGCGTGGGGGAGGGGTTCCCGCCAAGCGAACAAGCTCTAGAAGTTTCCGAACGCTACCGCGCAGGCGCTAAAGCTCCTAGTGTATGATGGCACAGATGACCACTCGAAGAACCACAGTTACAGGTAAGCAACCTGTTCGTTCTGTCCTGGGCCCAGTACTGTTCAATATTTTTATCAACGACTTGGATGAAGGAATAGAGGGCATGCTCATCAAATTTGCAGATGACACCAAATTGGGAGGGGTTGCTAATACGCCAGAGGACAGGATCAAAATTAAAAATGACCTGGATAGATTGGAGAGCTGGGCCGAGGCTAACAAAATGAAATTCAACAGAGAGAAGTGTAAGGTCCTACACATAGGTAGAAAAAATGGAATACAGAAATATAGGATGGGGGACGCATGGCTGGATAGCAGTGCATGTGAAAGGGATCTAGGCGTCTTCATAGACCACAAGCTGAACGCGAGTCAGCAATGTGATGTGGCAGCCAAGAAAGCCAATGCAATTCTCGGCTGCATCGATAGGAGTATGGTGTCTAGATCGAGGGAGGTACTGGTACCACTCTACTCTGCTTTGGTTAGACCTCATCTTGAACACTGTGTCCAGTTCTGGGCACCCCAATTCAAGAAGGATATTGACAAGCTGGAGCAAGTCCAGAGGTGGGCGACCAAAATGGTGAGAGGCCTGGAAGCCATGCCCTATGAGGATAGACTTAGAGAGCTGGGTATGTTCAGTTTGCAGAAGAGAAGGTTAAGAGGGGACATGATAGCCATGTTTAAATATTTGAAGGGATGCCATGTGGAGGAAGGAGAGGGCTTGTTTTCTGCTGCTCCAGAGACCAGGACAAGGAGCAATGGATTCAAGCTGCAGGAAAGGAGATTCCACCTGAACCTCAGGAAGAACTTCCTGATGGTCAGGGCTGTCCGGCAGTGGAATGTGCTGCCTCGGAGTGTAGTGGAGTCTCCTTCCTTGGAGGTTTTTAAGCAGAGACTAGATGGCCATCTGTCGGGAGTGCTTTGAGGGCGTTCCTACATGGCAGGGGGTTGGACTGGGTGGCCTGTGTGGTCTCTTCCAACTCTACATTTCTATGTTTCTATGATTCTCAGTTAAATACCACTGGTCAGAGAGTTGTCAGGCATATGAGGGTTTCTGGATACATATTAGATCCCATCCCAGGATAAAAGATGGGACATAAATTCAATTAATAAATCATAAATAATTAATAAATTGAGTCTCTCTTTATAGAAGAAATGGTACCTTCTGCAATCTGGTATAGAAATATAAGTATTCAGAGTTAATAAGAAAATGTGATACATGGCTGAAGGGTGAGTGGACTTCAGCTTGCTGCTGCTATTGACCTGTTCAGGAGTGGTTTCATGTGTGAGGAAGCATTATAAGAGCATCAACAGAAGAGCAACTCTGTTTGTCTATAAATTGTACATCCCTCCAAATGTTACTGAACTGCATCTCCTACTAGCCACAGATAGCATAATCAGTGGTGAGAAATACTGGGAGTTGCTTCAGTCTAGGTGAACTACAGCCTGCTTTCCCTTGGCAGTGCCACTAAGAAAATGAAGTGAAAAATTCTGAGGGGCTTCTGAAAAGAGCAATAGGGAGGAACTCTCCACCCTTTCAGATAAGAGGGATGTAGGATACTTTGGGATATGCAGTTACCTGAGGAAAGGACATGTCACTTGGGAATCATGCTTCTCCAAGGCATTTCATTCTGTGGTGCTATGAGACACGAGAAGGAGGTGGAAAATAAGGTTGAATTCCATATCCTTCACATAGTATACATGTTAATCAGTGAATTTTGAGGCTTTTGTACAAGTTCTTCAAACTGACAGTGGTAAAATTGACTAGAAATGGCACATTCACACTTAGGCCAATGTAAGGTGAACACTTTTAGTGTTAAAATGGAGCCTTGTATAAAATTCCAAGTGAGTTTGTAACTAGAAGGAGTCCAGCTTACATCCATACAAACCAATATTTAGTCTTTACTACAGTATAATTTGCCTTCTGTTTCATAGTCTTTGGTGATCTGGATGGTAAGCAAACCTTTGAGGGACAGATGGGTACAATTTATGAGCCCGCATGGTGCTCTTCTTGCTCTCTGCAGGTCTTTGAATGGAATCATTGAACAGATGGAAAAGTTCTCAAGAAACTTGAATGATCTTGCCAACAAAGTAGAAGCCACTCATCACACCACACGCCAAGGACTTGAAATTGGAGCCCGCCAACGGGATGAACAGCTAAGAGGTACATGAGACACTCTGGTGTCCAGGTCTTTCTCATGCTTTTAGGCACTTTTAAACTAGTTTGTCTGTTGTACTAAAATGATTTGCTGTGGTCTACAGTTCACTTCTATATGGCCCCATATTTGTTTCTATATATCAAAGGTAGTCACCTGTGGGAGATTAGGGGGCCATATTGGCCCCCAGACAATCTTGAAGGGCTGTATTCTACCACACGAACACATACACCCTACACAAAAAAGAATTTCCCCCCCAAAAGTCACACAATACCCTCTGGGAGTTGCGGGAGGCATTTTTGTCATGTTTTAGCCTCCCTGAGACATTTTAGATCCAAGTGAGACCATTTTCAAAACATCACGTTTTAAAAAAGGCCATTCTTGGGCCTAAAATGGCCCAGGGGCCCAAAACACAACAAAAATGCCCTCCATGCCCCTACAAGAGCACCATGTGAGGGTTCCCAGATCTTTTATGAGTCCTCTTTATGTCTTAGAAGGGTAAATCAAGCATGCAAGTTGCTGTTTAGGGGTGTCCCCTTTTCTAGTTCAGTTCTAGAAACAGATCACTTGGAAATCCATGGATCCTACCGCTCTGTTGGGGCTGCTGATTCGGATTCCAAAAAGGGTGGTAATTCTTTTCTTCTCTCTCCCATCTCAAAAGTTCTACAAGACCGTCTAGCTCAGCAGCAAAGAGATATGGAAGATGAGCGAGGTCGGCTGCAAGAGGTCATCTCTAAAATGGAGGCCAGGTTAAATGAGCAGACTCGCCTTCTGGAGCAGGTGAGCTGATGCTGGAATAGAAGTGCTTCATGGCAGGTAGCTGTACTAACATAAGCATGAGAACTGGAATTCAAGACTTAAAAGTAGATGGCTTATTCTCACCTGCCTGCAATAACCCTGAAAGCCAATGCTGAGTTTGGGATGGCATAAGTTATTAACAGAGGAAAAGCAAGTGATTTCTGCCATTTTCAGCATCTTGGCTGTATTTATTTACTAATGTTATAGAGATGAGAACTCAGTGGCCAATCAGTGCTGCCTCACAGCTTCACTTGGGCTTCAGTGTATGGTACTGAGTGAAAAACAAAAAAGTGATATAGAGTGGATTTCTCTTGAAAAGGGATTCTGAATATTTTGTAGGAGATCGTGTGTGGAAAAGGGGCTGACATACAGGAAACTAGTTTGCTGCTGAGTATTGTGGAGTCCATGCACCTACCAGCATTTAAGGAATTGCATGGAACAGGGTTTTGGGAGGCTTTTTTGTTTTTTTAATTTGACAAACAGAGTTCTTAGTGGAGATTATTCATGGATTCACAGCACAATTCACTTAAACATGTAACCACATATAAAGTGGTAAAGAGAGAACATTTTTCCTCATTCAGAATAGTGTTTAAAGATCAGTGTAATATTTCTAGTTTATATTAATGGTTTGTCAAATGCTCCCTGTGAACTAATTTAAAATCAAGTTATTTATATTAACATAGAACTGGGAGAACATCTTGCTATACCCTGCTGAAAAAATTAAGAAAATGATTTAACTCACTATGATCATTACCAAAAGGATACTGAAATGTTTATTTGTAACTGTTTACTTACACAAAATACCTTGAAACCATTGAGTCTAGTTCCAAACTGTGTTTGCTCTTCTCTGGGATAGAGTGTCTGCACTGTTTCTTGAATAATGAGTAAGTCATAGAAGAAAATAGGAAAAAGTAAATAGATACTGATCAGGGGTACAAAAAGTCTTCTGGTTGTGTTTACATATATGCCTTTTCCTAATGGTTTTTACCTACATATTATGGACTTGCATTAAGTTTGTATTGCAGCTGTGAGTGGGTTAGTTTTCAGCTGGTCAATAATGTCTTTGCCATTCCTGTATGTCTCACTCAACTACATTTGTTTTCTTGCCTCACTGAGGGGTAAGACTTTCTCTCAACTAATGTGTGGCTTTGTACCTCAAGGAACGCTGGAGGGTAACCACAGAAAAATCGAAAGTGGGATCTTTGCAGCACTCTCTCGAGGAGCAGAGGAGGGTCATGATGCAGCAAGTGGCAATGGAGAGGGAAGAACTAGAAAGGGCAAAGGTTAGAAGTGACCCTGTTGCTTATGTAAGGCAGTGTTCTCAGCATTCTATAATTGTTAACATCCTATACAGAGCTGCAAGTTGGGACTGGAGGGAAATGTGTGTGTCTCTTTTGTATTTTCTTGAACTGCAGTTACAGCAATGGTTACCATTCCCCAGCTATTAAAAAGAACATTTCTCCTTTGAATTTTCCATCTGTAAATGTATCCTGTAAATTTTATAAGGTTATATCCAGTTAATGCCTCCTATTTATGGAATGAGGAGAGGGCAATTCTTCCTCCTTCTGCAGCCCCCATTGCACTTTCCAAACCTACTCTACAGCATGGGGACAGAAGGGTGAATGTCCCATTGTGTAAACAGAGGTCTGCTTAATATGACATTGATTGTTGCCTGTATTGCCACTGCTCTTTTTAAAGAAGAGACAGAGAGATTTTTCCATAGCAACAACAACAACAAAAAAGATTTAAAGCAAACATTCCATTCCCAAAGGATTTTTTAAAAATCATTTTTCAGTAGAAATGACCAAGAGAAAATAAAAAGTATACAGTCATGGAGGACAAAGTACTGTTTTGCCTAAATGGTTTGCTATCTAATTTAACTTCACATCAGTCCTTTCAAGAATCTCATGTATCTTTCTGATGCTGGCTTTACTTCATTTTGTTTTTCTGCTGTTGCTATTGTAAAGTGTCAAGGCTTTCACAATTATGTGTCATTATGTCCTTGTATTATATGGTTTGAAACTTCTTTTGATGAACTGCTCAGAGAGCATTGGGTATTGGGCACTATCCAGCATGGTACAGTGCTTTATGTGTTGAAGTAGGATTCTAGGAGAGCAGGGTTGGATCCCTGCTCAGCCGTGGAAACCCACTAGGTAACTTTGGACAAGTTACACTCTCTTAGCCTTAGAGGAAGGCAATGCAATCTTTCTCTGAATATATTTTGCTGACAAAGTCCTGTGATAAGGTTGCCATTTGTCAGAGTCAATTTGTAAGCACCTAATAATGACAACAATTGAAATGCGAGGAATAGATTGTTCTCTGTTTCACCCTACTTCTTTTAGAATTCTTTGCTTGAGGAGCAGAAATCAGTCATGCAGAAATGTGCTGAGGAGCACCGTAAGCTCGCTGCAGAGTGGTCAGAGCTCCACACTCAACAGAGACTAATCAAAGAGCGCACAGAGCGGGAGGTTGACCGGGCTCTGCAGATTGACTCTCAGAGAGAAGGGACCATCATGAGTCTTGCAAAGGTAAAAAGGGACTTAATCAGAAGATACTGAGTTCTGGAACTATTATCTTTCAGTGCCACAGCTCAGTCCTTAACTTTACGAGTATTTCATTTATGAAGTAAAAAATAAGAGGCAGGGAGAGTGTAAGAGGCTATTTGAATAACCAAGCAGCAGCCCTCTATTCATTTAGAAGTTAATAAATATAAAAGTGCGTGAATGGATTGCAGGTACAACTAATAATGCTGATCATTGTAATTCATTCCTTCTACTTTCTTCTTGTATTAGTGTGCCCTGAGAAGCTTATAGTATAAAGGAGGAAATGCAATATAGACATTAAAATATTAAAACAATGATAATGGTAACCAAGATACAACTAAATTATGTTTTCCTGAAAAGCCATTGTCTGTCTGAGCTGGACAGAACCTGAAAACAATGAAGTACAATAAGGAACTATGATAACATTGTTAATAGAACTTAGTTATTTCTTCCTGTTAACTAAGAGTTATACTGAAAAATACCTAATAAGAAGAAATGGCAGAAAAAGTGTAGGGGATAAATATTGTTTTTATTTAATTTTTAAAGTTACTTTTAAGGAGCAATTTTAGATGTATTATGTATAGCATGTCGCAAGTTCAATAAAAATTGCTTTGTTGCTGCCTTACATCCTGTTCACAGAAATATGTGATACAAGATCTCTGAGCTTCCTTTTATTAGGAACAAGCAGACCTGAAAATCAAAGCCAGTGAGTTGAGAGCCAAAGAGGAGCAGCTGGCTAGAGACAGAGAGATTTTGGAGCAAGAAAAGCAGGAGCTAAGGCTAGAAAAGGAAAGAGTTAAAGCAGCAGCTCTGCACATCAAGCAGAGGACAGCTGAAATTGACAGTATGAGCAAGGTAAGAAAACTACCTTTCTCTCCTTTACACCTCTGCTCTATACACATGCTTGGAAAAAGAAATAGAGTAAATCATAACCATCAGATAATGGATTTGGGTTCTGAAGGTCTGGTTTCTATTCCTAGATATACTAGCAGATTTTATGAATCTCTCTTTAAACCAGCGATGGGGAATATGTAGCCTTCCCAAACTTGCTAGACTGCAGTTCACTGTTGGCTAGGACTAATGGGAGTTACAGTCCAACAACAGCCTGAGGGCCACAGGTTTCCCACTTCAGCTCTAAATCAGGGAATGTTCTGGCCTGTTTTACTTATTTTTGCAAGGGGAAAAGTTGAAATTATTTGTGCTGCCATGTACTCCTTGGAATGCAGAATTTAGATAGCTTTTTTTTGTTGTACTGGTTTAATTTTATTGGTGCAAGGAACAGATCTGTTGAATCTACTTAACTGAAAACCTTAGAGATGTTAAATACACTTTTTTGTTGTTGTGAGGTTGGAGTTGGTGGGAAAGAGGTTGCAAATAAAGACCCAAATAAAAGGAATCCTTAAAATGTTCTTTTAAAAGATAGAAAATGAGTGGTGTGAACTTCTTGCATGCTAAGAGTTAACAGAGACAAGAGGATAAAGTGCTGGAGGGGAGAAACAAGCAGGAAACAAAATAGATAAGAGATGTGTGTCTTGGGCAAACAAGGAAGTAAAAAAAAGCATCAGTGAAATTAAGGAGGATAACCATTGACTTTTTGGTTTCAAGGCCAAACATCAGATGGTTGTGATATATCCTCTAATTTCAGAGAAGATCATTGATCATTCTTACTGAAAGTGGTTGTCTCTGGTTATTTCCTCACTAGGACCCTTTAGTGTTGTTCAGAGTTTGCTTTTCCACTCTCAGCTGTAGGTAGAATTTAACTGATGGTTTCACATGGCACTTAACATATGCTCATGGGGGTTTTTGTTTTTTTAAAAAAATCACCAACACTCTGTCTTCATAAGCTGGTTTGGAGAGATCCCATAACATTCCCTGATCTAGAAATTATGGGAAGGTGTGGTTTAAGACACCAGGCTGGAAGACACCAGATACCAGGAAGGAAAAGGAACTGCATGTGTGGGCATGAAGCTTGTCCCCAGGCTGAAGAATAATGGTTTTTGAAGACCAAGATTGTAACATCTAAATCAGGCAAATAACACAGCCCTGAAGTTTAAAAAAAAAATTACCATTTGATTCCTGCTTCCCAAAATCTGTGGTGAAATAATTTTACCACACTCTGCAGTGATGGAAATGTGCTTTAGACGTGTTTAACAGCACTTGCTCCTTGACTTATTGTATCTGGTTGAACTCTGGCATGGAAAACAGAATCAAGGGCAAAGCCCCAGTGGGCTCTAACTAAGGCTAAGTCCAGATTCTGTCCTCTGTACTCCATAGCTATCCTCTCAGAAGTATGAAGAGGGGGAGAGAGCCCTCCTGGAGGCAAGAAAGGTAGAATCAGAGCATCAGGCAAGACTGCATGCTGTACAGCAACAGATGGAACGACTCAAGCAACAGGAAGAACACTTGCACCAGGTGATCTTTCTGAAGCTTTGAAATGGGTTTATTCCCTTTGTGCCACTATCTTTTTCAGCCTCAGAATCTGGATGGACCTATTATGAAAATATAGCCAGAGGTATCCCATTGACTCAAAGTGAGCAGTAGCAGTAATAATCATAAAATATCATAAAGTACACACATAGTTATGCTGTTTTTTAAAAAAAAACCATTCTTATCTCTACAATCTAATTGTCTCCTAACTTGGGGGACATACAGCAAGTCTCATTTGATTCCATTTTTTATTTTTCATCTTCTTAGATCTATATCTGAAATCTCAGATTCCACCATTTTTCTAATTGCATCTCCAAATACTTATGCCATTTCCACACTACACTGTTCTAGTGCTATTATTCCACACTCTCAACATCCTATGGAATCCTGGGGTTTGGAGTTTAGGGAAGGGCATTTAGAATTCTCAACCAGAGAGCTCTTTGGCCTCAGTAACCTACAAACCCCAGAATTCCATAGAATGTTCAAAGTGGAATAATAGCAGAATAGTAGTGTAGTGTGGAAATGTCCTTAGATGAGCCATCTGAGGTAGAGAAAGAATTATAACATACTACTAAGGAATACTGAGAGAACGAGCATGATGTAATGGTTTGAGCATTGGACTATGACTCTAGACACCAAGGTTTGAATCCCTATTCAGCCATGGAAACCCACTGGGCGATCTTTGGCAATTCACCCTCTCCAAGCCTCAGAGGAAGACAAACAACTAATCTGAACAAATCTTGGCAAGAAAACCCCTTAATAGAATTGCCACAGGGCTGCCTAAGTCAGAGACAGCTTGAAGGCCCACAGCAACCAGCAAAAAAGGAACTTCTACCGCCTTTGACACTGGTAGAAAGAAGTTGGTAGCTTAAATTTTCATAGACTTCAGTCTACTTCATCTTGCTTCTGATGAAGTAGATTTAAGTCTATAAAAGCTTGTGCTATCAACTTCTTTCTCTTTTCTCAAACGTTCTACAAGATCTCTTTGCATACTGATCCAGGCTAACATGGCTATGTCTTTGAATTCTAACAAAAAAAGGAGTATTGAAAAGCATGAGC
This sequence comes from Ctenosaura bakeri, assembly GCA_948474755.1. Lineage (NCBI taxonomy): Eukaryota > Metazoa > Chordata > Lepidosauria > Squamata > Iguanidae > Ctenosaura > Ctenosaura bakeri. The sequence goes on from CAOLHI010000849.1 coordinate 349,494, forward strand.
ACCGTATGACCTGTTGTGCACCCTCCAACCTAGCCTGCTGCTTTCAGGGGTGGTGGAGGAGCACATTCTACATTCTACATTCAGTTGTCTTTTGCACATCGGACTGGAAGGTGCCATCTTGCTCTTTGCCTCAAGTAGCAAAATGTCTTTGGCCAGCCCCGTGAACACCAGTGCCTCAAATTAAAACCAAAGGCACATTGTGCACATGGTATAAGAACCATGTAGATAGGCTTCTGCCTACTTAACAACCTCTAAGACATGACCCGTAATAATAGCTGCAGTTTCTGAACCGTTTTTAAGAATGCACTGAAGAAAACATTACAGCAGAGTATGTCCAAATAGCCAGGCCTTCTAATTAGAAAGTCATGGTTAATAGTGGCCAAACCATGATTTTCCAAAGAGGGACACAGCTAGGGTATCAGGAGCATCCAATTAAAAAATGCTCCTGGTCACAGCTGGTATTTGCTCAGTAGCAGATACAATGGTAATCTGATAATTTGGTAATCTGGGAGCATGTGGCAAATTTAAAACTGAGTCTACTAGGTACAGTACATGTGATCAGGGTCAAGCAGTTGCAGGGGAAAAGTGGCACAGAAGCTCCAAGAATGTTTCTCTTTCTCCCACTGAACTGGTTCAGGAGCGTCTCAGTTTGACACATCAGAGGAGGCAGCTTGAACAGCTGCGGGTGGGACTCCCAGGCAATAATCCACTAGTATTCCAGACCTTGCCCCAGATGCCGTTGCCAGGAGGTCAGGCCAGCATCATCTCCAACATGCACTGTAAGTAGTTCCACAGCCACTAATAATCCTCTGAGGAGAACTTGAGAAAAGGAGTAAAAGTAATGGTGCAAAATGCCCCCTCTCCCTGCCATTCACACATAAAGCATTCAAGGCACTACACAACACTCGCTTTAAAGACAATTTTAAGAAAGAGGTAGTAAATAGGGAAGAATGCACTTTGGTAAAGAGTGCTTCTGTACCTATATTTAAAAATAAATATAGCATTATCTACTGTTGTCAGTTTTGATCCCTTTTTGAACTTAACAAAAGCCACAAACATTCTTCTTAAGTAGCCATATGGCAAATGAAAAAACTGATCCAGGGCTCTACAACTGGATGCCCGATTGTGTAATTTATTGCTCATATGGTCCCTTTGATCCAGAAATAACCATTCACAGAAACATAAAATATAGAATTTTGCAAGGCCAAATTAATTGGATCTAATTCATAGAACTAATTCACAGAACTGATGTCAAGATGCCCTCTGTAAGATATCTAAAGCTCTTTTGCCAGATAACAAAGTTCTGCCTATATTTTGCTACTCTATATGTAGTATCTATACAAGTAACACATGCCTTGTTCCTAGATTTGTCTGTTCCTGTAGATGATCTTCCTAAAGTCAACCCTGGCAACTCCAGAGTCTCTCAGGTCTTCCCAAAATCAGGACCAGCAGATCTCTATGCCAAGCTGGTGCTGCATAAGCTTACAGCTGAAAGGGTAAGACTCCATACCATCCCGAACACAGCAAACACTAATTGATTTTAGGAAACCAAGAAGGTTCAGGCCTGGTTAGGTGGAAGACTGTCAGAGAATATCAGGTATCACCCATTCTGGGTAGGAAAGAATCATGCCTGAAACCATGGCAGAGGTCTGACAGTGCAAGGAAGCTCCCTATCCAGCTTTTGACCTACTATGGATTTGGACACTGTATCAGCCATGGTCTTCTCTTTATGTCCTCACAGTTTCAGTCAGCCTTCGTCTTGCTTACTTGTATTTAACTCAGTTTTAGTTCTGACACGTGCTTTTCTGAGGGAGAGCTCTGCTTAGCTTCAAGAGTTTGCATGAGCTCACAGACCTACCCATTCATTATTTACATTTATGTCCTGCCTGGTCTCCAGTTAACTCAAGGCCGCACACAAACAGCTCTTTCTCCCTACTATAACTCTGTGAGCTTCCTCAAGCTGAGAGAGAGTGGCTAACCAAAAGCCACCCAGTCAATCTCATGGCCAAGAGGGGATTTTAAGCCTACATCTCCCACATCACAGTCCAAAGTCTTACCCTGTATAGTACTGTCTCTTGAATATAACAGTGAAGAAGTAGTACTACGACATCAGATATCTAGGGGTAAGGACTTCCTTCTTCCACCAGGGAACTCTTGGTGCACTAAGATTCTCCCTCACTGTTTTTCTTATCCTTTAAAAAACAAAATAGGATCGTGATTTTTTGGAGGAAGAGCAGTTCTTCTTAGAAACCTTGAAGAAAACTTCCTACAAGACTTCATTTCATTCAGTATGAGAGCAGATGAATACTGGAGACAGACCTGCCTGGATTGATGCTTGCTTCAAAGAAAGATGGATTATCATTCTGAATTGTCACATAATTGGGAAGGGAGTAGTGAATTAAACATGTAAATTGTCAAACCTGTTGTGGTAGAAATTGCATTTTGTAAAAAAAATGTTTTTATACATTTCTGGTAAACTCTTTGTTTTTGACAGACTACCAGGGTTTTTACTTTCCTTTCACTAAAGGTCTTTACTTTTACCAAGCTATGGAGACTGGTCTTTTGGAGCAGTAATGTATCCCACTGATACCACATCATCACCCCACTTCACTCCATAACCTGCTTGCATCCCTTTTGAAATGGATCTTTCACACTGCTGATGAGTCAAAACTGGTCACTGATGTATATTGCTCTTGTGTACATCCCAGAAACCTGAATGGATGAACCTGGTAAACTGACTCTTTCCCAGCTTTGTCCAGCAGGGTATTTGGTACAACACTAACTGAGATTGGAGGGCTGGTGGGAAGGAGCTGCCATCCATCAAAAGGACTCCATCTGTCTCATATACCCTGGCACCAATTTTGAAAGTTTCTGCTTTGAGCCAGAGATGCAACAGGAATGCTGCTAGTATACCACCCACCCTGCTTCCTAGCAGTCTCTCTGCTGGCTCTGGCCAAGGTAGTCTCAGAAGTGGCACTGAAGAACTTCCGGACTAAATTATCCATACTGAAGCCATAGATGAGGCCCGATTAGGAATTTATGGCTACCATGATGACTATGTGGCTGTTTAAGTACACTATTAATTCAGTACATGAGGCAGGAAATACCCTGAATCTGTTTGTTTGGTTTTTTCCCCTGTTGTGTGAATGGAGGAAGATCTGGTTCTGAAGAGAATTCATAGTCAGAATGATTTCCTTGTGAAGCACCCACTTCAGTGTTGTCAAGCCCATAAATTCCATTGATTCACAGAAGACTTGTGGGCAGCAAAGCAGGTTGGATGATGGCTAGAGCACAGGTGGCATAAGTCACAGAGAGAATGCAACCAAAGATCAGGAAGGATTCTGTTATGCTTTTTCTGTGACAATAAGGCTGGCCAAAAGCTTCCATTGTTCTTCTAGAACTGCATCCTCAAAGATTATTCCAAGTAGTGAGAAGCTTTCTGGAATGGAGAGATCAGAATGGAACCTTTAGCTTGTTATGTGCCTTCAAGTTGTTCCAACTTATGGGGACCCTAAGGCAAATCTATCATGGGGGTTTCTGGGGCTGAGAGTATACAACACACCCAAGGTCACCCAGTGGGTTTCCATGACTGAGCAGGGAACCAAATCCTGGTCTCCAGGTTCATAGTCAGGGGCTCAAACCACTATACCACACTGGCTCTCAACCTCTAGCTATGTGCTGTGAAAAATTTGCCAGGCACTTTGAGGAGAAAGTTTCTCGTACTTGATCAGAACTTGACACCACTCTTAGTCTATGGAAATGTGTAATGGGCTGATTTTCTGGGATCAGTTTTAGTTGTTATGGTCTGATAATGTGGACAAGATGCTGTTAGCAGTCTATCCAAGCACATGTAAGCTTGGCCTCTGCCCATCTTGTTTATTACAATCAAGCATAGTAGAGTTAATCGGGTGATTGCAGAGGTGGAACACACTTCACACTGTCAGTGATCATGGTATCACACTGAATTGGCTCTATCAGATGTGAGTAGGAGGCATTGTGCTGTGGTGTTCCTCCTGCTATCCACGGAGCTGGATTCAGAGAATGGCACTGGTACAGCCCATTACTATCTGCTTGAAGGCGTGCAGATGCTTAACAGTGCCTGGATGCTGTAATGGGCTGGTTGAGAGCCAGTGAAATGAAACTGAATCCTGATAAGATGGAGGCTCTGTGAATTTGTGGTTCTCAGATCTGAAGAACAGCCTGTCTTCAGTAGGGTTGCATTCCCCTAAAGGAACAAGTATGCAGCTTGAGAGCACTCCTTGATCCATTTTTGTTACTGGACAGCCAAGTGGACTCCATGGGTCAGCGTGCTTGGTGTGAGCATCAACAGGTACACCAGCTACAGCTTTTCCTGGACAAAGGCAACCTGGCCACCACAGGTCATACATCAGTAATTTCGGTAATTTCCTGTAACGCACTCTATGTGGTTGCCTTTGAAGATGATTCTGAAGCTGTGGCTAGTGTGAACACAACAGCTCAATTATTCACTGGAATACCATACTGACACCATGTAATGCCAGTCTTAAAAGAGTTGCGGTGGCTGCCACTATGTTTCAGTCTACATTTAATAGGCTGGTGATGACATATAAAGCCCTGAACAGTATGGGGCCTTGATACTGTAGGGAGCATCTCTTCCTGTCTATGACTGCAAATTGACCGCTGGTTGGGCTTTCCTCTTTGTCTCAGTACTGAACTCTATATGCAGTGTGAGGGCATGGGGAAGGACCTTCTTAGCTGTAGTACTCCATTTTTGGGACACTCTCCTCTTGAAAGCTTGATTGGTGCCAGTGATGACTTAATTTAAGCACCAGGAAAAAAACATGGCTATTTAGTAAAGCCTTGGACTCAATTTACTCCAAAATGCTTATGCACACAATTTAAAACTTTTTAACTTGCTAATGTGCTTAACGTTTTTTGATCTATTTAAATTATTTTTATTACTTCTACTTGTTTTAATATACTTGCATTGATTTTACTTATACACCACTCTTAGATCTCATTATAGTGGGTGAGATAGAAATGTTTTAATAAAGTAAACGAATAAAGGAAGTATCTGTGCAGATCTTAATCAAATTTTCTAATTAAATCTGGCTCGACATCTTTTGGAGTGGCAACATGTCACTACGGACTCTTGGGTGCTTTCCATCGTCCGTCTTGGCTACGCCATCGAGTTTCACGATATTCCGCCTCGAGGCGTTTACTACTCCACCCCGTCGAGTCCAGTCCTCCTGGAAGAGATCCAGTCCCTCCTCCAGAAAGGAGCGATCGAGCAGCTCCCGCGAGAAGCCAAGACCACCGGCTTCTTCTCCAGGTACTTCACGGTACCGAAAGCCGACGGTACCCTCCGGCCGATCCTCGACCTCAGAGGGGTGAACTACTACATCCGCCCCAAGAGGTTCAAGATGGTCACGATACCGTCGATCCTGCCCTTCCTACATCGAGGGGACTGGTTCGCCTCCATCGATCTCCGAGACGCATACTTCCACATCGCCATTCGCCCGCAGCACAGACGGTACCTCCGCTTCGCAGTCGACGACACCTGTTACCAGTCCAAGGTGCTGCCGTTCGGACTCTCGACTGCCCCAAGGGTCTTCACCAAGTGCATGGCCCCGGTGGTATCCTTCCTGCGGACGAAGGGTGCTTCTGTCTTCCCTTACCTCGACGATTGGCTGTTGGTGGCGTCCTGCAAACAGAGACTTTACCACGACGTCCACATGACGTTGTCACTCCTGACTCGCCATGGTCTACGAGTGAATCCGAAGAAGTCCCACCTCGAGCCGGCGAGGATCTTGGACTTCATCGGGGCAACGCTCGACTCAACCTCCGCCAGGGCGTACCTACCAGAGACTCGAGCTCAAACCCTGATCCGGGCCGCCGCTCACGCCCGCACGGCCCCGACGTTATCTGCGAGAAGTGTCCAACAGCTCTTGGGCTACATGGCTGCGACGACCGCTGTGACATATCTCGCCAGACTGAGAGCAAGACCTCTTCAACACTGGTTCGTCCGCACATTCGACCCCCTGCAAGGCGAACAGACACTCCGACTGCAGCTGCCGGAGGACGTCCGCTCCTCCCTCCGCTGGTGGCAGTCGTGACGCAATCTGATGTCAGGGATGCCCTTCCAGCAGCCGACACCGAAGGTGACGGTAACGACCGACGCCTCCCTGTATGGATGGGGTGCCCACTGCGGCGATCTCAGAGTCCGCGACAGATGGACCGACGACGAGACCGCTCTCCATATCAACGCGCTGGAGCTGCTCGCCGTCTCGAAAGCGCTACGGGTGTTCCGCCACGTCGTAGCGGGGCGGACGGTCCTGGTTCTGACGGACAATACCACCGCCATCTGTTACATCAACAGACAAGGAGGGACTCATTCCACGACCCTACTCAACATCGCGCTCGACCTGTGGGAATGGTGCATTCGCCTGCACACGCATCCCATGGCGGTTCACCTGGCCGGGCAGGAGAACACCACGGCAGACGCTCTCAGCAGGGACACCTCATCCCATCACGAATGGTCTCTCTCCGGAGAGGCGTTCAGACTGATTCGAGACCGCTGGGGCGAGCCATCAATCGACCTCTTCGCAACCAGGGAAAACGCGAAGTGTCGCCGATTCTGTTCGAGAGCGGGCCACGATCGCGCTTCCATCGGAGACGCCTTCCAGTTTCCGTGGACCGGGGAACTCCTCTACGCGTTCCCGCCGTTCCTGTTGCTCGGCCGGACGATATCGAAGATCCTCGCCGACCAAGCCGAAGCGATCCTCGTAACCCCGTACTGGCAGAGGCAGCACTGGTTCACACCCCTGCTACGAGCTGCACGAGGCGACCTGCTCCGGCTGCCACCGACGCCGGGCCTGCTCTCCCACTCCAGCGGCCGAGTCCTTCATCCGGACCTGCCACGCCTGGCCCTCCATGCCTGGAGGATATCGCACTAGACGATCCCGTGCTCGGTACCATCCTCGTCGCGGCCAGGAAGGAATCCACCCGTCGCAACTATCAATACAAATGGCGACGCTTCCTGACCTTCGCTAACGAGAGGAGTGAACCGGTATCGCCCCCGGGACTCTCTACCGTCCTGCATTTCCTCCTGCATCCCCGGCAACAGGGTCTGGCGTTTCCATCCCTGAAGGTTTATCTTTCCACGATCGTGGCATACCAACCGCCACGATCTGCGGCATCGGCCTTCTTCAGGAACGATACCGTTAAGCGGTTCCTGAAAGGACTTCATCATCTCTACCCGCCGGTATCGCCGCCGCTACCGCCGTGGTCCCTCTCGCTGGTGCTCTCGCAGCTGACAAAGCCGCCCTTCGAGCCGATGGCGACCTCGGATGACAGGCTTCTGACCATGAAAACTGCCTTCCTGGTGGCGGTGACCTCAGCGAGGCGAGCGGGTGAGATCACAGCTCTTTGGTCCGATGAGCCCTTCATGGTCTTCCACAGGGAAAAGGTGGTCCTGAGACCTGACATCTCGTTCCTGCCAAAGGTGGTGTCCAGTTTCCATCTCAACCAGGACATCATCCTGCCTGCCTTCTTCCCGAACCCGACGACACCGTTGGAGCGGTCCCTCCACTCCCTGGACGTGCGTCGGGCATTGACTTTCTACAAGGACAGGACTGCTTCCTTCCGACAGACGCCGCATCTCTTTGTTTGCTATGGGTGACGTCGGAAGGGCCTCAAAGTGTCCACCCAGCGCTTCTCCAAGTGGGTGGTGAGGACTATTGAACTGGCGTATGAGCTCGCGAGGAAGCCTCCGCCAGTCCTGCTTCGAGCCCACTCCACCAGAGCTGTGGCTACTTCTGCGGCCCTCCTGCGAGGAGTTGACCTGCATGAACTCTGCCGTGTGGCGACCTGGTCCCAACCATCGACCTTCGTGCGCCACTACAGGCTCGACTGCCGGTCGCGCAGAGATGCCCGGTTTGGACGTGAGGTGCTGGCTTCCGTGCTGTAGGACCTGACCCGCCATCCGACCGGTAAGCTACACAGTCTCCTAGTGTATGAAGGCACAGAGACCACGAAGAAGAAGAACAGGTTGCTTACCTGTAACTGTGGTTCTTCGAGTGGTCATCTGTGCCATCATACACACCCGCCCTCCTCCCCTCTTTCTCAGGTCCCTGTAGGTTCTACGGCGGACGACAGAACTGAGGAGAGACCGTTGCTCGGCGGGAGGAGCATGTGCAGTACCGGCGTGGGGGAGGGGTTCCCGCCAAGCGAACAAGCTCTAGAAGTTTCCGAACGCTACCGCGCAGGCGCTAAAGCTCCTAGTGTATGATGGCACAGATGACCACTCGAAGAACCACAGTTACAGGTAAGCAACCTGTTCTTTCTGGGGGTCCCATGAGGGACACCTAAGTGCGCTCCAAATATTACAAAGTTGGGAATTAGCAAAGAGCACAAGCTAGCAATACGAGAGGCAGGGCAACGTAGTGAGATCTTTTACCCAATGTCTACGGGGTCAGGCCAAGTCAAGGAGCAAACAGAAGTAAATAATAATTGTTTTTATTAAAATACAGCCAAACAAGTGCATGCACCACACTCACATAGAGAACTATAGAAATAAAGGTTGGAGTTGGATAGAGGGATTTTGAGAGGAGGTTTTGGTTTGGGAAATACTACACCTGTCCTGAAGCCCGGGTAGTCTGAAGAAGAAGTTCGTGGAAATGGAGTTTCTCAGCACATGGAGCTGAGGGGAAGGCTTGCCAAACGAAGCGGCAGCAAGGCGGGATGGAAGCCAAGAGCGATCCGAGCAATCCAAAGAAGTGCTCAAAGTCAGGGGTTCTTATAGGGGAAAATGTGGCCATAGGCTAGTCCGTTCTTGGGGACAACAATGAGTGTCGGGCTGGAGACAAAGCCTCCGAAAGGTCAGTATTTTACATGATTGAGTTGAGACCGAATTGTCAATAGAGTAGCCAGTATGCAAACGCGGAGTGCTTGACAGATGAGTATTTGGCTGGTCAAACTGCCTGCTCAGGGCAGGGAGTTCTTTGTAACTAGCATGCATACATAATGTGGCACTTGCTTTGAGGTCTCCTGAAGCGGCGGGTTGGCTATTTCTGGCTTGCCTGTATTTGTTTGGAATATTTCAGCAATTAATAAGAGTAAATCATATCTCATGACTAAGAATATGAACAAACGAGAGAAAGAAGAGGTGACTAAGCTGACCGGATGTGAAATACAAAGGAAAATAAAATATCCAGGCATATGGATCACAGAAAGAAACAAAGATCTTTTTGAAAATAACTATAATAACATTTGGAAAGAAATGACTCTTGACTTAAGAAGATGGACTAAACTAAAGCTGTCACTGCTTGGCAGGATTGCCACTATTAAAATGAATATCTTACCAAAATTTATTTTCTTATTCCAAAATTTACAGATTATGACCAATGATAAAGCTTTTAAAAACTGGAACAAAGAAATTTCAAAATATATTTGGGCGGGAAGAAAACCAAAAGTAAGATGGAAACTACTCTCGGAAAGACCTGAAAAAAGGAGGATTTGGTCTACCCGATATTAGACTATACTATTATGCGAACGCCCTGGTATGGCGTGAAGATTGGATCTTATTAAACGATATCAAGTTGTTGACATTAGAAGGTGCCAATATGCATTTTGGCTTCCACGCTTACCTTTGGTATAATAAAGATAAGATCGATAGTGATTTCAGTAATCATTACATAAGGAAATAATTATTAAGAATTTGGAAAATAGTCAAAAAAAAACCCCCTATACTCAAAAATTCCTCTTTGGATATCAGCACAAGAGGCTTTCTTTGGACAATGGTCAGAAAAACCAAAAGGCGAGTGGCTTAGATATGAAGACCTACTATTGATAAAAAACGCTGATGAATTTAGGCTGAAGACACGAGAGGAATTGCAAAAGGAAGATCTTCCATTAAACTGGTTTCCATATCTTCAGATAAAAGAAAGTTTTAAAATAGATCTGAAATTGGAAGGATTTGCTTGTCAAAAAACATATAACGAAATTGAAAAAATATTCTTTTTAAAAACCAAACAGAAAGCTTCCCTCTTCTATAAATACTTGAATTCGAGAAAATTGGAAGATGAAGAAGTCAAGGAAGTGATGATAAAGTGGGCATGAAATTTTCAGCGAACCATCCCTTTAGAAGTTTGGGAAGCATCTTGGATAAACACTATGGAATTCACAAGTCTTCAGGAAATCAAGGAAAACTATTTAAAAATGATGTACAGGACTTACTTAACCCCGGAGAAAATTAACAGAATGTATCATACGGGAGATGACAAATGCTGGAAGTGCAAAGAAAGTATTGGCACCTTTTACCATATTTGGTGGTCGTGTCCCTGCACAAAGAGGTTTTGGATAAAGGTACACGAATGTATACAAGAAATATATAACATTACATTCCCTATGGATTCCGCCTTTTTCCTCCTACATATGACTAATATATTTGATAGAAAGAGGACTCTATTATATTTAGCTACAGCAGCAAGAATAACTTTTGCGAGTTTTTGGAAACTATCTGAAATCCCAGATCTACACGTATGGTTCCAAAAAGTGCTGGATTATAAACAACTGGATCTCCTTTTGGCTAGACTAAAGGACAAACAAGAAAATATAGTGAAGCAGGATTGGAAATTGATCATAAAATATATGATGCTAAAAGGATATAGTACATAAACAATTTGTTAATTTTAGAGGTTAACTTCCACAACGTTACTAGTTTCAAAGTGGTATTAAATATGTAATATAATATATAAGTATGATGCAAATAAGGTAACAAAGACGGAATTGTGCTTAAATATAATGTTTATTTACTTAATTGTATATTTTTAGTTTTTCAGAAAAGAGAAATGCATGAGTAATAGAACTAAAGGTATTTGGGGAGCATATGTAAGTTGAGATTAGCTGGTAGAGGAACTCTTAACGGGGGCAAGGAAGTCACGGTAATGCATAGCAAAAGAAAAAAATCTTAAGATTGTATTAAGTATTCAGACTATGCGTTGCCAATAAGAAATGTATATTTGTTAATTTGTTATTACGAAATTTCTTAATGTAGTCATTATTTTAAAAGATTGATTTTATTGTGTATGTTTTATAAAGTATAAATAATAAAAAAAAAGGAATATTTCAGCGATTAGTGGCCGTGCCTGTATGTGAGCTTGTCTGGGGGCCTCACAAGCACATGGAGGAAAAAGGGGTATAGAAGGCCAAATTATTGATATCAAAATGATATCTAATATCCCACAAGTCTGGGCTAGAAATTACGATAACATTAGCTATTGTGATGTTCTCTACTTGGGTAAAAATGTGATTGTGTTTATATTATAGACAATAAGGTCATGTATTTCTGTGTATCGTATTTTATGAAATAAGAGCCAGCAAGGTGTAGTGGTTAGAGCATTGGACTACTACTCTGGGAACCAGGGTTTGAATCCCTGCTCACCTGTGGAAACTTACAGGGTGTCCCCGGCTTCAGAGGAAGGAAAAGGCAACCCCCCTCTGAATAAATTTGCCAAGAAAACCCCATGAAAGGTTTGCCTTAAGGTCACCAAACGTCAGAAATAACTTGAAGGTGTATAACAACAACAGCAACAATTTTATGAAATGAAATAAATGTTCTGCTGGGAGAATGTGAAAGAAAGAAATGTTGGAGGTGAATGGCCATGGGTTTGAATGGGATGGGTGTGTCTGATTATGAGTTAGAGTTAATGAATTTCTTAGGGCCACTTGGTCAGAGTTGATTAGAGAAGAGTCAGTGCAGGCACCATGGTCGGAACAGTCAGGAGTCGGTTGACTGGAGCAGGGAGTGGATCTGAGGAGCATTTTAAGAAAGTTAAAGTATACAGGTGTGTAAGTAGGCTAAAAATGATTGTAACCACATGCATTTGAGTAACAAGTACAGTAAATGTGAATAGCTTCATTATCTTTTTCAGTTAAATAACTTTGTTTATACATGCATGCTTTCGGGGTGCTCTGCCCCGAGATCAAGCTATTTATAAGATCAGGCACAGTGGTGTCTATGGGGCAGTGGATGTACCATTGTGGTTGCTATCTATCATGACTAGAGGGGACATTTGCAAAGGAATCCACACAAAAAGAGTCACAAAACTGTGCTTGTTACAAGGGGCATCAGCAGGTGTTAAACTGAATGTTCACAGATGGTGGCAGCAGTTTAGATAATCCAAAGAGAGTTATCACAGATGATAACAGTGGTGACACACATTGAGATCCCTACAGCTATATCTTTGTTTTTGTTTTTTTGTTTGTTTTTTATTTATATTTTTATTTAAAAAGTTATAGTTATCCATATTTACAAATATCATAGCATAAAAAAAATCATTAATATTTTATCAATATATAAAAAAACAAAAACAAAAATCAAATTTGTATATCCAGAAAGTATCAATAAAAAAATTACATTTATATATATCTCTGATTCTTGTAACACATTATATTATTTTCTACATCTTCAAGTGCATCATATTTAATCATAAAAAGTTTCCATAGCTTTTTTCCCCCTTATTATTGCCTAGTCTATGCTTCTACATATGCATTGTTCTACATAAACAAATTCAACTTCCTTCTTTCCATTCTCTTGTTTGGTTGATAAATTACTATTTCACATTTCCTCTGATGCTCTCATCTTCTTAGTGACCTGCCTTATTACTTTTAATTTTACCCCTTCCCTTTTTCTCATATCTTTGCTTACTGTTCTCATCTCTTCTCTTTCTACATTCTTATTTTTCATATTTCCATCTGAATCACCCATTTTTGTTGTATGTATCTTTTAATTGGTTTCATTTCATCACGCTTTTTTCCCTTTGTTTTACCTTTAAGTGCCATAATCAAATCATCCATCAATATCAGTTCTACAGATTGATCACCCATTCATCTATGTCTGGACAATTTCACTCTTCCAGTATTTTGCATAAGTGATTCTTGCTGTCGATACTATATACAATATAACTCTCCAATATTTCATATAGTCTTTATCTATTTGGTGTAACATATTTAAAAGAAAGATCTCTGGAGACAAAGGGATGTTGATTTGCAATATTTCCATTATTTTATTGTGAGTATTTTTCCAGTATTTTTTGGCTTTGGGGCATGACCACCACATGTGAAAAAATGTTCCTTCTTTTTCCGTACATTTCCAACATTTACTAGGAGTCTTATATATTTTCCTTAACTTTACTGGGTCTAGATACCATCTATAAAGCATCTTAAAATGATTTTCTTTCAGATTTTGGGCCAATGTGAATTTTTGTGTATTCTTCCAACTTTTTCCCCAATGTTCAAGTCTGATTTCATGCCCTATATTTCGTGCCCATAATATCATCGATTCTTTAATTGTTTCTGTCTCTAATTCTCTGTTTAATAATATTTTATATAATTGCGCCGTCAAATGATCTGTTTTCTCGAAAATGGCTTTCTCAAATTCATTCTGTTGTCCATTACTTTCAAATCCTTCCAATTTTCTATCAATTTTAAATCTTTCTTTAAGTTGTAGATATAGAAACCATTGGCAATAATGACCTTCCTTTTCTAGTTCCTCTCTTGTTTTTATTCTTATGTTTGCCTCCTCTTCTACTATAATGTCCTCATATTTGAGCCATCTTTCTTTCTGGTCCCGCCGTCTTCCGAATAGGGCTTCATGTGGGGATAACCATGATGGAATTCTATTATATGTCTTCTTTTTGAATTTCTTCCAAGTTTCCAGTAGAGCACATCCAAGGTAGTGATTCAGGAAATCTTTGTCCACTTTAGCTTTATTATACCAAAGATATCCATGCCAACCAAATCTCAATTCTGGTCCCTCCAGTTTCAATATCCTTTCATTTTTAAGTGTAATCCAATCCTTTATCCAAGTTAAAGTATTTGCCATATAGTACATTTCCAAGTCAGGTGCTCCAAATCCCCCTCTTTCTTTTCTGTCTGTTAATATCTTCCACTTTATTCTCAGCTTCTTCCCTCCCCAGATGAATTTCGATAATTCTTTCTTCCAATCTCCAAAACATCCTTTATTTGAAAATGAAAGCTTTTGAAAAAGAAAGTTGATTTTTGGAAGGATGTTCATCTTGATTGCTGCTATCCTTCCTAGTAATGATAGCTTCAGTTTAGTCCATTTCTGTATTTCTTTCTTGATCTCATTTCACAGTTTTTTATAATTATTTTCAAACAATTCATTGTTTTGTTTCACTATTGTAATCTCTAAATATTTTATCTTCTTTTCTGTCTCAAAACCTGTGAAATGTAATAATTCTTCTGTTTCTCCTTTAGTCATATTCTTTGTTATGATTTTTGTTTTACTCTTGTTAATTTTAAATCCTGCCATCTCTCCAAACTTTTTGTAATTTCCAGTAATTTTTCCGCACTTTGCCTTGGATCTTCTAGAAAGATTACTAGGTCATCTGCATACACACTCGATTTATATTCCTGTTCCTTTATTTTTGTTCCTCTAATTTCTTTGTCTAATCTACAGCTATATCTTTGAATTTTGTCTCCAGCATGACCCTACAGGCTACATATTCTATCTTTCTGCTCTGCCAAAAGTATTCAGAGGGATTACCAGGGGAAAGTTAGAGCATTGCAGCTTCTGAACTTCGCAACTACTGCAGTTGGAAAAGGTAATTAAATAGGCAGCCATGCTGTTACACATTAAATGAACACAGCCCTATTAGGCTAGGAAACAGGTTGATTGACTAACCAATAGAAAACTCTTATGAATACAAAGGACTCACAGAAAGCACTTTAATATTTTTCCCCAATAACTTTTCCCACTTCTTCCATTTTCATTACTTCTCTGCAGGAGATTATATTATTCTTAGCAAATACGTTGGTCTGTGCCTTCATCCTGCCTGTGATTTGCTGTTTCCACTAAAAGCCTCGCACATCGCATTAAGGCCTGAAACCTTAATAAAATGTACAGCCTGAGAAAAACAACCTGCTTAGAGGAACGGCACAGTGACTTTCCTCTCCCTGCCTTCTTCAGCTGCCCTGGATAATATCATTTAGTAGAAAGCGCTGGACATTTAATCTCCACGTGTCACACTTAGGCCTTTTTTTCATTAGTTTCCATCACAGAGACAAATACTGCTTGTTTAGACTGCTGCCTGCATGGCCGGAAACTAATAAAAAGCAGGTGCTGACGCTAATTTTTAACATACAGCAGAGACAGTCACAGGAAGAGCTTTGCTACATGTATAACCAACTGATTAAAATAGCAGGAGAATTCTTCCATTTTACACTGGTAGGATGTGAGAAAATCATCCATATCCTCCAACATTTCATATGTGGCCATTTCCACTCTAGCTTGTTATAGTGCTATTGTTGCACTTTCAACAGCCTTTGAGGCCCCTCCCTAAACTTTAAACCCCAGGATTCCATAGGATGTTGGAAGTGGAATAATAGCACTATAACGAGCTGGTGCAGAAATGGCCATAGATGAAAAACAAGGACAGATGTGGCCAAACAACATCAGAGCATGGTCAAGATGGGAAAGGTTATTAGTGAAGAAGAAGACACAAGCTAAGAGAGGTGGCAGCGGCAGCAGTTTTCTTTTGCCTGAGCCTGCTGGGAAAAGCAAGATTCCACCCTCTCCTCTCCCCTTCCCCCTGCTGAGTTAATTGAGTGCAAACTTTTGCAGTAGAAGTAAACTGAGGATGGAGGCGGAGAGTGGGAAGAGGAGAGAAACTGGAACATTTTAGAAGCAGCTGAACAAGTAGGACAATAGAGGATTAACTGGGACAATCCCTGCCACATCATTGTAGGATACAGTCATCTTTAAAATATTCTCAAGCAGTACACTAAGCTCTAAAATGGGTAGTGGCCAAGTAGCAGAGCTTATACAACTGCACCGATTTCCAAGATTTAATCTGCTTTATGCAGCAATGAGCAGGTTGGGAATACTTACCAAGCCAATGGAAGATATATAAGACAATTGCAGGCCAAGCCTGTGTTTTTCCAGCCAGCTGGCAACCTCATTATTCATTTGCTCCAGCTTTGTGCATTTTGATACTCTTCTGCTCATACAGCACATATACAACTTTAAAATGGAGTTTTCTTTTTAGAAGACCAGGTAACGTTTGTCACACAACTGTAAAAGACATTGAAGGGTTGTCATATAAAAAAGGAGTCACTTCAACACAGCAGAAGCCCATGTAATTGTGGCTATTATAAAGCACCAGTTGGTTGAAAGATCACTGCAATGACAGAGAGCAAGGAATCAATAATGATAGTATATGGGCACTAGTTAGAGAGATAATGTCTTTATTGGACTATCTACGAAAAGAACAATGAAACCTTGGGGGTTTTAATCTCACACAACTCTGCTTTAGAAGCAAATTATCTCTTACAAAACAAGGCATAAGCAACCCTCTTGAGTCTTACAATCAGACCTGTATCTTAAACTATATTTGCCTTATTATACAAAATACCAAGCAGAAGAATTTTGCGTTTTCATTATCCATATTCTTATTCTGATTTCATGTTCCAAGTACCAGCATGTACGGAACAAAAGAAGCAGATATCAGAAAGGGAAGAAACCTCTTAAACAGATCTTCTAAGCAATCCAATGAGGACTGAGTTCAGTGTTCATGAAATACAAACTCACTGCTGGTTGCATGAGTGGGTGGGGGGAGCCGAAAGGAATAGAAAAACTTGAAAAGGATAAAGACTCACATAAATACAATGGAAGTAGAGAATCAAGCTCATGCTGAAATCACTTCAAAGGTGCTGCTAGATTCCTTCTTTCATCCTTGCTTTTTATGCTGAAATAGATGAACACTGCTATTTCTTTAAGAGATAGATCCAAAGGAACTCTCCTATTCACTCATTCTTTCAGCACCTAGTGCCTGCTCATTCATTTATTCTGGGCAGCTCCTCTCTGGAAAGGGATAGCTTTGAAGGTTGCTTTCCAAATACACATTTTGTTGTGAGACTCCACTTGTATGTACTAGGAGCAACCTCAGTTCTAAAGTTCATGGTCTTTATGTGGCCAAAATGGCACCGTTCACATAATAAAAAGAGATACCATGGGGTTAGCAGACAGGTGAACAAAAACTTTTGAGAAGGAAATGCTCCCAAATAATCTAGTGAGATTTCAGTATGTTCAGTGGTTATGAAATTATGAGTTGGAGGTCGCAGTGAAATGGAGGGGACAGAATACTGAACTGCTAGTACTCTATACAATATCTTGTTGCAAGAATCCACTTGTTGCTTGAGATTATGCAGCTGTGCTTGAAGACATACTAACTCACACTTAGTGACAATCCATTAAGAAGTAGTAATATATAGAG
This sequence comes from Ctenosaura bakeri, assembly GCA_948474755.1. Taxonomy (NCBI): domain Eukaryota; kingdom Metazoa; phylum Chordata; class Lepidosauria; order Squamata; family Iguanidae; genus Ctenosaura; species Ctenosaura bakeri. Next base: position 366,770 of record CAOLHI010000849.1, read on the forward strand.
TATTCAGTACACATTATCTGAGTCATCTTTATAGCAACAATACAAGCCTTATTGTCAAGCTGAGGGCCAGAGCAGATGCTGATCTACTGATCTGATCTCTTGCCACTTTTTTTTTTTTTTTTTTTAGGGAGGTGTTTAAAAGAACTTGAATTGTTGCCTCATTGCTGGAAGAGATTTCCTGTCCCTCTGTCTAAATTATCCTTCACACTCCTTCAGCTGCCATTAATAAATGAGGGGGAAGACAGGTACAATCCCCAAGATCATCCTCAAGAATGATGGTCCCAATCCATATTTAACTCTCCACTTAAATATGGATTGGCAGGGACAGTCCCAATTAATCCTCTGTCATCCCACTTTCTCCTCTTTGCACTTTCCCTCTTTGTCTTTGGGTTACTTCCATAGAGTTCAAACTGAGTTCAAAGTCCAAAAGTAGTTTGTACCCAATTAAGTTGTGAGGGGAGACAAGGGGGCAAAATCTGTCCCTTCCTAGTAAACACAGACAAAAGCAAACTGCTACAGCCTCTCCTGGCTTGTGTGTTCTTTCTCACTAATATCTTTTGCCATCTTGGCCACACTTTTGCTGCTTGGCTATACATGTCCCATTTTTCATTTGTGAAATGCTGGACAGTATGGTAGCAAAGAAAAAGATGCGTCCTATTTAGCCTTCAGCATATCATCTTTAATTCAGAATCCTTGAGAATATTATACGGGAAATGGTTTGAAAACTAAAAACAACAACTAATTGTTGTCTTCTGGTATTTATGGCTGCCCTATGGCTGTGTTCTGCAGCTTCACTAAGGCTACTTTGTGAATTAATGGTTGAGATCTGAGTCTCAGTCAAATGACACCAGCTTCACTTATATTTGTTCCACATTTAACCTGAGCAACATGGGTTTTGGCTTTCTGTGTCAAGCAACCCAATAGAGCAGCCTGCTTTATAATGTTTTTTTCCAGCTTCACATCATTCTGAATCCATTCTTGCTGCAATATTGCCCTTTGGTGATGAACTGCAGTCACAACATTAAGCTACCCCAGTTATCTGACAGGTTAAGGACCAGAACACTGTCAGAAAACAGAATTGGTTGAAAAACGGAACCTATGTACTATACTGTAGCGAGCATGAAAGACTTATGGAGGCTCACACAGGACCAACCATGTGCAGGCTACTTGCAAAGTCTCTCAGCTGGCTTAGTGCCTTTTTCTCCCCCTCAGCTCACTTGGCAAGCAGTGCGCGTGCACAAACGGTCCCCAGCAAGCCTCCATAGGCAAGAAAAACTGATGCAAGAGCAGAACCCTGTTGAATTAATGGAACTTGTCCTTAATTTGGAAGTGTAAAAAAGTGAGTCATCAGATAATGGCGCATCAAAAGACAGAAGCTTCCTGTATTTGGAGCAAAATCATCCGCAACTTTGTTTCCAGTGTCATGGAAACATACACAAAATGCTTTTCACAACATCATTAACTGAACTGATCAGAATTTAGTAATTCCTATTATAAGAAACATTAATGTAAGGAAGCTACCATCTTAGCCATTCTCTCAGCTTCCACACTGCCCTATCCTGTGATATTGAAATAATAACACCAGACTGCATTGGAAGATTAAATCACTGATGGCCTCCTCGGGCTCTCCCCTGTCATGTAGAGATGGCAACAGAAGACTAAACTGCAGATTGTCATAAGCCAATATCCCCTAGTGTCATCCCTTCCTGCCACCTGCAAAACAGAGGTACCACTAGACTACAATACAGAGTTGTAAACCACTCTCACTTTCACCCTCCCAGCATATAGTGTGAAGATAACAACAACACTGGTGTGTATCATAGGGTATTGTAATCAGTTTTCTGCCTCAACCCTTTTCTCCACTGCTGCTGTATTTCTCAGTGTTCCTCTCCACACACTTCTGCAAAATGGGAATGATAAAACTGGATAGTTTGCAGTGCAAAGATATTCCTAGATCCAGCTTGTTCATTTAAGCAACAAATAGTCTTTTTGGAATGGCAAGCCTTTTGACAGTTTAGCTTGGTGTACCAACTGTGGCCTTTCCTTCATGGCAACAGATTAACCCCAGAAATTAATGGTTTGTAACATTCTGGATTGACTATTTTAGGCTCCCTCTGCAAACTTCAGAAACTATTGTTATAATCACCTGCATACTGGGACTGGTTGCTTGGAGCCCATCTTGCCAGTATGGAAAAAACTTAATTGGCTCCCAGGCCTTCTCTTCAAAGCCCTCAATGGTTTAGAATCCGAATACCTTAAGAAGGTCCTGTTGTGGTAGACACAGTTTTGGGTCAGTCTAGATGACCTCTGGGTGTGAGAGAAAAGCAGTTAATTTCCTTTGCAATTGAAGTCCTTCTGTGTTAGAAGGAAAGACAAAGGAACCTTGTATAATGGAATGTTATCGGTTTAGTTTGACGTGCTAGCTCTTGGCAACGTTACAGAAGATTTGCAACACTTTGTAGACAGTGGTAGGAACACATCAGCTTCCTGTCTTAAACATGTGATGTATTTGCACTGGAGATGTATAAATTGCTGTGAATGTAAAGGGGCGGGGCTCAGTTTTTTGGGAACGATCCTACTGAGACAATAAACAATTTTCCTAAAACCGTGGGTCTCTATCTTGGTTCTGCTACACTGTTTCCATACAGCTGAACTGGTATCAAGATAGTTTCTGGAGGTTCTCCAAGCATTCCTGTCATTTGAGGTAAAGTAAGGCAACCAGACAGAAAACTGACTCAATATTATGGAATTTCCAACTCAAAGAGGCCTACCTAGAGGTTATCCTTCTGGTAACAAGGAAAGATGTTTTTATGCTTTCAGAGTTTAAAATAGATTTGAATGATTTAAAATGTCATTATTTATTATATTTTAACTTATTTTTTGAAAACTGTCCTGGAACTTCTGCTGAAGGGCTTTATTTTAACCAAACAAATCCTCTTCACCTCCTTCTATAGTCGGAAACATGTGCAAGAAATTTTTTTAAAAAATAAAATAAATTGTTTGCACTCAAACAAAGAGACACAAGCAAAGGCTCAAAAATAATCTCAAAGGTTGTTCAGCAGATAAAAGGACCTGTCAGTACAGAATTTTTTTGTTTCTACCATTGTCTCTTCCAAATTGAATTGCCTCCTTTTCTTCTTATTTAGGTTGCAGTATGCACCCATGTTACTTTGCTGCTACTGATGGATCTGAAATGTCATGGTTTATCTTGTACTACCCTTTGTCCTGGTCTTCACATAACCAAGAAGGGAGATGGACTCTGCCTGCATATATATCCCTGCCGACCACCTTAACTTAGGCCCTTTCCACACGTTACCTGCTCGCGGAGGTGGGAAGTGCCATTCGCGCAAGCAGCCTCTTGCACGAGGCACTCGCATCGCTCCTCTGTTCTCCCTCAGCTGGGTTGCCGGTCGCTTGGCCGTCGCGTGAACGCCCCTTCCTTCCTTCCGCAGTGCAGCCTGGGAGCTGTAGGCTGCGCTGGGGGAGGAAGCGCGACCGGCCCGGCTCGTCTGATGCACCATAGGGCAGGTAAGTGCGCGAGGGCCACAGGAGCATTGTGTGACCGCGCAGTATTTTTGGCTCCCAGCTGAAAATAATAAAATGCGTGCGCGTCTTGCTTTAGGCTCGTGAGCGTCGCGTGAATGGGAGTGTGTCATACGGACCGACGCTCCCATTCATGCGACGCTGAAGGGACCCTCTCGCAACAGAAACTACATGCTAAAAGGGCCTTACAACAGATGTAACATCTGAGATAAAATACAGGCCTGGGACTCTAACGTTTTTCTTCTGTTGTATGATTTTTAACATCTTTGCCTGATGAAGAAGCCAGTGAAGCTTCAAAAGCTTGCATGATGTATTTAGTGCTTTCTAGTCAGCTCAATAAAGGTACCAGCATCGAAGGCTTTCACGGCCAGAATCCATTGGTTCTTGTGGGTTTTTCGGGCTTTGAGACCGTGTTCTGGTTGTATTTTCTCCTGACGTTTCGCCTGCATCTGTGGCTGGCACCTTCATATCCTCTGAAGATGCCAGCCACAGATGCAGGCGAAACGTCAGGAGAAAATGCAACCAAAACACGGTCTCAAAGCCCGAAAAACCCACAAGAACCAAAAGTACCAGTGTTTTCTGGATTTTGAATTTTCTTGTATTTTGCTGCACAGTCAACACAACACAGCTGCCTCTGAATATACCTGCACGGGTGTGCTTTCCAAGTCACCTGCTGACTTACGGCGACCCTAGGAATTTCATACGTTTTCTTGGTCAAGAAATACTCAGAGGTTATTTTTGCCAGTAATACTTCTGAATAGAGGACATGGATCTGTGTTTGATATACCATATTGCAGTCCTGATAGAAATACACAGGATGATGGGCATCCTCCTCATACTTATGCTCACTCGTCTTAATATTGGTGTTGTTGTTGTTTTATTACTTCTTACCTGAAAACAGTAAATATACTAACCACAGCAAGTATAAGTGCCAATGACCAGTATTAAGCATGCATAGGACTGCCCTCTGATCATCTCAAGTGGAAACAGGGCAGGGCAGGGTTCATCCAGAGCAATAATGGGATGCCCCAATAGACTTTTTGAAAACCTTTTTACAAATGTCTGCTTTCAAGACTCAGCCGATAATCACAAGCTTGCAGCCGTGTACTAATGCCATTTTCCCCAATTTATTTATTTGCCATCCCTATGCTTGGAAATAAATAAATAAATAAATAAATAAATCACCCCCAATGTGGGAACCACCTTAGCCTATTTCCACACTAGACAGTTATAGTCCTACTATTCCACTTTCACTATCCTATGGAATCCTGGGGTTTGCAGTTCAGGGAGGGGCCTTTGGAATTCTCAGCCAGAGAGCTCTTTGGCCTCAGGAAACTACAAACCCCAGAAGTCCACCGGATGTTGAAAGTGGAATAGTAGCACTATAACAGTCTAGTGTGGAAAAATTTCCTCTGACAGAGAAAACTTCTTTCAGGGTTGGAACGACTAGCAGTTATTACGGCATAAACTTGGAGTATCACATACAGCGCTGATCGTTTCATAAACTGTACTGCATGAAAACATTTTATTAATTCGTACACATAGACGGCACATACATACGTATATATATACACACACACACATATATTGCTGATAATATGCTACAGAAGCCCTTATGGTTTCTAAAACCTGGAGTTATTAACAGGCCCTTTTTTTTTTTAACTGTTGGACAGGCATTCGCGAGAACACCCTCGGCTGCGTGACGTCACCCACATTGCGCCAGGGGACCTTCCAGGCGGAGGGGCTCAGGAACGGGGAAAATGGCGGCGCCCGTGGTGAGAGTGGTCCTGCAAAGACTACGAATGGGACGAAGCTTTAGTACTACGGGTGAGTGGTGGCTTCTTTCTTTCTTTCTTTCTTTCTTTCTTTCTTCTCTCTCTCTCTCTCTCTCTCTCTCTCTCTCTCTCTCTCTCTCTCTCTCTCTTTCTTTCTTTCTTTCTTTCTACAGCAGAGGGTTTCGGGAAGCCGGGCTTTTCTTTTCCTCGGCAGCCTGCCTGCTGCTGGGGATCCTGAAATACTTAAAATTCCCTCTCCTCTCGGTGTCTCAGGAACCCAACGACAAGTGTTTCTGGCTTTCCTCCCGTGTTCCTGTTTGGGATAAGCGCTCGTTGCTTCTCATTCCAATATGCCGTTTTCGCTGGGCTGTCTCTTTAATCTGTGAGAAGTCTCTTGAGATGCCAAGGAAATGTTACTATAAAGGTTGTAGCCAGAATCTGATTAGCTTCATCACTTCTGTTCTTCGACCCAGTTCATAAAAGGAGTAAGGATGCTTACCTGCTTTGACTGTAGGGGCAGCAATCGGATGCCCTGCATTTTTTAAAGACAAATCACTGTTTATTTTCAATATGTATGATTTCATCATTCTAGTTCTGAAACTGTGCTGTTTCCTGGAAGATCTAAGTAACAAAATTAGAATTGTTCTCTGTCAATACTGCTTTGAAGCTCTGCTACTTGGGGCTCAGCTTCTCTTATAGCAGGCTGTAGCAAATTCTTGACTTCACAGCCTCAGAGGACACATAGCTTTAAAACATTTGATTTTAGAGACAGAGATCATTTGCTGACTTAAGACAAAGAAGCAAAATGATCTTGGAAAAAGCTTTTCTATGCTTGTAATATATGAAAATACCAGAAAGAACTGATTGTACACAGTCACCATTTTTCTTGTTATGCAATACAAAATAGAAATCTGTTGTAGCTTGTACTGATGTAAGTGTCTAAAACTAAAACATGTCTTAAACTTAATATCACTACCATTTTGGCATCAGCTATGTATTGTCAGTATCTCCTTTTTTCTGCTGCTACTCCTGGGATAACTTCGTTTGACTGGAAGAGGTTCACCTGTGCTGACAGTAAGACATACATGTTTAGAAAACAATTTTTGTCTTCAGTTGTTCTCCACAAAGTAGGGGTGCCGCTGGGACCAATGCCTAACGAAGATATTGATGTGAGTAATTTGGAAGCACTAGAAAAATACCGCGTCTTCACTCGTTATTTCAAGGTGGCAGAAAAAGAAAGTAAGAAGCCCCATTGGTGGTCAACTTACAAGAAACACATCACTCCACAAGAAGGTACTGAGCCAAGACCCAGACTCAAATATCTGGTCCTGTTCTATTTTTGCCATTCCTGTATGCCAGTAGTTTCTTTTTATGTAGAAAATGTAATTCTGTGTTTACTTATTCAAGAACAAGGCTTGCGAAATGAAGTGGAACCTATCTCTTATAAATACGTACAGGAATAGACCATAAGACTGATTTTCATTAGTAACCTTTACTCAGATGAAGGGCTGCATGTAGGAAAAAGGGTGCATGTGTTAAACTTGAAAAAGAGAAACAGAACAGCCCTTGTTTGTAAAACAAAAAACAAAAAAAACCCACTGAGTGACTAGAAGCTGACAGCCTTGTGTTAGGCCTCTGTGATGTATTTGTTGTTAATTTTAAAGCAGCTGCATGCAGGTGTACACATGCATACACCTGCATTCCTTACAAATCTAAGGATCTGGATTAGGGCTGAATTTACTACACTGAGTGGTTTGCATTCCTTACCACTAGTGTAAGGCAAGGCATTGGCATATCCAGCTTCTGAAGCATTTTTCATTTGTCCTATAGCTCAACTGTGGGTAGAAGACACATTGTGAGATTTATTTTGTGTATTTTCCCCCCCTCTTTCTTTCTCCCCACCTCTTCTCTTTTTCAACCCTAGATGATGAGGCAAAAATAGATATTGGTCTACCTTATTGCCTGCCATCACGGAGAAAAAGCTTAAAGAGAGAAAAGTAATAAGGGCACAAAACCTTAACAATGCAGAACTGGAAAGAGCATCTCGCCTTAGGAAACGTATGTTGGACACCTCCGGCCACATTGGTTCCCCCCCCCCCCGTATTCACTAGAGCTTATTTGCCTAGTTTTCCTCAGTGTTGTGTTTCTGCTTGCAGTGTTGATTCCACTTGATGATGTCAAAGCTGAATGGGAGAGAACCAGTGGCCCATATCATAGACAGCGAATAGCAGAACACTATGGACTATATCGGGATTTGTTTGATGATGCCAGATTTGTTCCCCGAGTTCTTCTAAGAGTAGAATACGACCAAAATGAGGAATACATTATGCCAGTTTATCATGGGAATATAGTTACACCCACAGAGGTATGTTACCAAATGTGAAGACTGTGGCCACTCTAATAATTGTTTTGAGGGAAGAAAATGAGTCTCAAGCATTTCACAAACTGACTGATTTCTTCTAATTTCAGTAGTTCCAAAGAATACTACACAATTTTAACTATAGAATCATAGAAATGTAGAGTTGAAAGAGACCACAGGGGCCATCCAGTCCAACCCCCTGCCATGCAGGAACACCCTCAAAGCACTCCCGACAGATGGCCATCGAGCCTCTGCTTAAAAACCTCCAAGGAAGGAGACTCCACTACACTCCGAGGCAGCACATTCCACTGCCGGACAGCCCTGACCGTCAGGAAGTTCTTCCTGAGGTTCAGGTGGAATCTCCTTTCCTGTAGCTTGAATCCATTGCTCCTTGTCCTGGTCTCTGGAGCAGCAGAAAACAAGCCCTCTCCCTCCTCTACGTGGCATCCCTTCAAATATTTAAACATGGCTATCATGTCCCCTCTTAACCTTCTCTTCTGTAGCCTAAACATACGCAGCTCTCTAAGTCTATCCTCATAAGGCATTGTTTCCAGGCCTCTCACCATTTTGGTCGCCCTCCTCTGGACTTGCTCCAGCTTGTCAATATCCTTCTTGAATTGGGGTGCCCAGAACTGGACACAGTATTCAAGATGGGGTCTCACCAAAGCAGAGTAGAGTGGTACCAGTACCTCTCTCGATCTAGACACCATACTCCTATCGATGCAGCCAAGAATTGCATTGGCTTTCTTGGCTGACGCATCACACTGCTGACTCATGTTCAGCTTGTGATCTATGAAGACTCCTAGATCCCTTTCACACGTACTGCTATCCAGCCATGTGTCCCCCATCCTATATTTCTGTATTCCATTTTTTCTACCTAAGTGTAGGACCTTACACTGTTGAATTTCATTTTGTTAGCCTTGGCCCAGCTCTTCAATCTATCCAGGTCATTTTGAATTTTGAGCCTGTCTTCCGGCGTATTAGCAACCCCTCCCAATTTGGTATCATCTGCAAATTTGATGAGCATGCCCTCTATTCCTTCATCCAAGTCGTTGATAAAAATATTGAACAGCATTGGGCCCAGGACAGAACCCTGTGGCACCCCACTAGTCACTTCTCTCCAGGATGAAAAGCAGCCATTCGTGATCACCCTTTGGGTTCGGTCGGTCGACCAATTACAAATCCAACTAACAGTAGCCCTGTCCAGCCCACATTTTACCAGCTTCTTTGCAAGAATGTCATGGGGAACTTTGTCGAAGGCCTTACTGAAATCACGATATGCTACATCCACAGCATTCCCTTTATCCATCAAGCTAGTAACTCTATCATAAAAAGAGATAAGATTAGTCTGGCATGACTTATTTTTGAGAAATCCATGTTGACTTCTCGTGATTACCGCGTTCCTTTCTAAATGATTAGAAACTGACTGCTTAATGATCTGCTCCAGGATCTTTCCGGGTACTGATGTCAGGCTGACTGGGCAATAATTATTTGGGTCCTCTTTTTTCCCCTTCTTGAAGATGGGGACAACATTTGCCCTCTTCCAGTCTGCTGGAACTTCTCCTGTCCTCCAAGATTCCTCAAAGATTATAGCAAGCGGTTCCAAAATGACCTCTGCCAGCTCTTTTAATATCCTAGGATGCAATTCATCTGGCCCTGGAGACTTGAATTCATCCAGTGTGGCCAGGTATTCCTGTACCATCTCTCTACCTATTATGTGCCTCATTTCTCCTGCTTCCTCCCCTGCTCCCCAACCACCAGGTTGAGTGCTTGTATCCTTCTGGGAAAAAAGTGAGGCAAAGAAGGTGTTAAGTAGCTCTGCCTTTTCTCTTCCCCCTGTGAGTAATTCGCCATCTTCTCTGCGCAGCGACCCTATCGTCTCCTTCTTTTTTCTTTTGCTGTGGACATATTTAAAAAAGCCCTTTTTATTGTTTTTAATGTCCCTGGCCAGCCTAAGTTCGTTCTGTGCTTTAGCCTTTCTGACCTCCTCCCTACATCTCCTAGCTACTTGCTTAAATTCTTCTTTGGTGGTTTCCCCCATCTTCCGTTTCCTATACATGTTTCTCTTAACACTTAGCTCAGCTGAGAGTTCTTTAGTCAACCATTCTGGTTTCTTCAGAGGCCTTCCATTTTTCCTCCTTATTGGCACAGTTTTTGACTGTGCCTTCAGTATCTCCTTTTTAAGGAACTCCCATGCCTCCTGAACTCCTTTCCCTTTCACTGTTCCTGACCACGGAATTCCAGCCAGCAGCTCCCTAAGTTTACAGAAGTCCGCTTTTTTAAAATCTAAGATGAGTGTCTGGCTACCCTTATCTTCTCCTTCCCACTGAATGCCAAATTCCAATAGGGCGTGGTCACTCCCCCCTAAAGATCCAACCACTTCTACCTGATTAACAAGGTCGTCCTGTTGGTCAGGATCAGATCTAGAATATTTGATCCCCTTGTGGCCTCTTCCACCTTCTGGACCATGAAGTTGTCTGCAAGACAAGCAAGAAATTTGCTGGACCTTGCTGTCTTGGCAGAGTTTGACTGCCAGCATATATCCGGGTAATTGAAGTCTCCTATTATTACTGTATCTCTCCTCTTTGAATGTGCAGTCATTTGGTTGAGGAAGGCGTCATCCAAGTCCTCAGCCTGGGTTGGAGGTCTGTAGTAAACCCCCACCAGAATATCCCTATTGTTTCTGGCTGCCTTAATTCTTACCCAAATGCTCTCGACCTGGCTTTCTGGGTTTAAGTCCTGGATCTCTTCACAGGTGAAAACATCCTTGACATACAAGGCTACTCCTCCTCCTTTCTTGTTTGGTCTATTTTTACAAAATAGGCTATACCCCTCTATTCCTATATTCCAATCATGAGACTCATCCCACCAGGTCTCAGTGATGCCTATCAAATCGTATTTATTTTGTTGTACTAGGAGTTCAAGTTCGTCCTGCTTGTTTCCCATACTCCTTGCATTAGTGTAGAGACACTTAAGTCCCCGGGCCCTTCCTGCAAGTCCTGTACTATTGTTTCTACTCCTCCCGCCATTGGCCGCTTGTACTACTTGTCCAGTATCCTTTGGGCCTTTCCCCCCTGCGCTCTCCGAGTCCTTGCCCTGAATAATATTGTCTCCCTCCCCAGCGAAACTTAGTTTAAAGACCTCTTAATCCTCCTTGCGAGACTGTTTGCAAAAACATTCCTGCCCAGTTTTGTGAGCTATGATGTACACTCTGTAGTTAGAATCCTGCATTGTCATGCTCTGCCTGTGCAACTACTCATCCCCACCATGATGGAAAACAACTTTGAAATCCTGAAGCCCACTTCTCCCAATCTTTTCTAAAAATGCTGAGAAGTTAAAGCACTTCCTTCACCACTCTCTAGAATGATAGGTTAATATTAAGGCATACCAGCTTCTGGGAGGAGTAATCTGAATTGTCTTTGCACTTTTGAAGTGGAAGTAGGTTGGCAGAAAAGTAACCAGAAGAAATGTCAACTAGTAAAGTTGAGATCTGTAGACTAAAATTTTCCTTGCTGTCACTGCTTTATTTTTCTGCTTAGGCTCTTAATTGTCCCAAGGTCTCATATGAAGCTGAGGAAGGATCCCTGTGGACTCTATTGCTTACTAATCTAGGTGAGTGCATCATCTTCTGAAGATGCTCCCTTAGTATGTTGCTTTGCCCTAGACCAGGTCATCGAAATAAAATATATATTCTGTTTTTTTCCTGAGATAACATATAGTTTTAACATAAGCTCCTTAGACACTTCAGAAACATTGTGAAAGCCTATAGGGAAGCTGGATTTTTTTTCTTGGCAAATATAACTAAGGTTCAGTTCTCTAGAGCAGTTAATGTTAAGTCAGTCTTTGTGGGTATCTGCATAGTTGGTAGGTCTTGGTTAACTTGGCATTAATCATTTCTGTTTTTGTGATGCAGAAGTACAAACTTTTGAAGAAAGATTCTGAAATCAGCTGCTATTGCTTGAAGCAGGGGTGAGAATTATTCGACCCCTACACCTCCACAGACTTCCCTTTTAAAATCCCTCCCAAAGCTATATTCAGCTGGAAAATGCTTCCAGCAAATGCTATTCCAGGGGCACTCCAGTAAAGGCCCCAGAACTGACTGGAAGTGACTGGACTGCTTCTCCTAGTTTCTGAAAATAGCACCACTGCAGCCTGCATGGGGTTGCAAAGAGCCAAAGATGGCCCTCAAACCCCCCATGTGTGTCTATCCCAGCTTAAAAGCAAACGAGCGTATAGTTCCAGATGTTTGTCATGTTATTACTATGGTATCCTGTGGTCTTAAAATCTCTGATGTGCCAGCGATGGTTTTATTGACAAGGTGTGGGAGATGCAAATATTGTGCGTTGAATTAGAATGAGGATGAGTTCCCTTGTGGATTTTTCTTTCACTCTATAACGTGGGGGGTGGTTCCAGAGATAAATTGTCACTAGAAGGATTGTTATCACAAAGGGATTCCTTTAAAGCTACAGTGAAATTATGCCGTAGTGGTATGACCAAATAAATAAATAAGAAGGGAGCATTGGTAAACCTAGAGCCTTCAAAGTAAAGTTGGGCAACTCTTCCCCACAAGCCACAGCCCTGCCCAAGTGTACCAAAATATCAACATTTCTCTCCATTTCCTTTCCAAATGGTGATGGAAATATGTTGCTTTACTTCCTGTTGCCATTTTGGGGAGGAAATAGGAGGAAAATAAAGTATTTTGAAAGTGGTTGCTCATTTGTAGGTTGTTTTAGTCTGAAAATTGCATCAAATGTTTTTAAAATGTCGCAGATTTCAGTGGGCTTAACATTACTGGTGGGGGGATTCTGAGGACATGAACAGTGGCCAGGAGGCACTTTTTCCTCATCGCTGTTTTAAAGCAAACTGCAGACAAGGAAAATTCCACTTGTGTCCCAGAAGGTATACAAGAGGGAAGAGCTACATAATTATGCTATACAGAAATACAGGCTCTTAAGTGATTCTCTGTATATATTGTTTGTTATCCACAGATGGGCACCTGCGTGATGCCGATATGGAATACGTGCACTGGTTGGTGTGAGTATTGCTTGCTAGTTAGTCTTTCCATTACCAACAGGTTCAAACTTTGGATACGTTTCAAGCTGAATTTCACTATTCAACTGCCACCCTACTGTCAAGCAACCTTCCATGGTCTCTAGGCAACAAATTCAGTCTTGTGACCACTTGTGATCCAACCCTCCTAAAAGGAGCAGTAATGCTGGATGTTGTTTTGCTGCTGCTTCTTCTGACTAGCTGTGTCCTTGCAAAATGAAGGAGGTGAAGTGATAACAGCTACTCCTTTCTTTAAGGGAAATTTATCCATCATGTAACAATTGCTCTTCTCATTGAGGGACCCCAGGCTTCCATGAAACAGTTTGAAAGTGACTTATTTAAGGTCATGTGTTTATTTAGCAAGCCACTTCTATTTGAGTGTGGGGAATTTCACTTATAGTGAGGCTCATTGGTTCAGCTTTAGGTGATGATAGAGCACAGGAGTTCTAAGAGCATTCTGTTGTAGAAAACAGCTCCAGCAGCAACTGCTAGCCAAAGAAGAAACCCTTACAGCCAAAATTTCTCCCTGGACAAGGAGAAAACAAGGAGATCAGCCATAACAGCCCCAGAAGTTTGCTCTTCATGAGGAGACAGTCAACAGTGACAGTCAACACAGGTAGAGCAGTGAGGCTGACAGAACAGCTTGCCCAACTGCTGGATGCTGAGCCATATTCAAATAGACTCTTAAGAGCACCCATCCCGTTTCTTAAAATTTTTTGTTTTAAAGCTTTCAGTTAACTAAAGAAGTTGCCATTTCTGCAGTAATGACTGAGAACCTGAAGAAGCTTCCTGAATCTGTTTAACAAGATTGAGTATGTCAGAGAAGGGGAAAGAGGAAGGAAATGTATTTTAAATTCAGAAAGTCTGTATAACTTCTATAAGAACTTCTACCAAATTTGTATAAGGGATAGCAATTATATTGGAAAAGGAAAGTATATAACTATTAAGAATAAAGACTTGTTTTTCTTACTATGAGATAGTGGAGGGAGTCATTTTGGAATGAGAGATAACAGGAAAGGCCAGCGGATGTGATTAGATTGCTATGGAAACTTGGAATGGTTAAACCAAACTGTGTTGCAAATTGTTACCATCTAGTGGACATCGGAAAAATTGCAGGATTTTTTTTTTCTGCAAAAAGTGAAGATACTCATGTCTAATGACATGGATGCGGTTTTGGAAGAAGACCCTGTTGTTCAAATAACTTGACAGGAGATGTTTAAAGAAATGAAATTGTTGAGATAAGTTATAAAGCAGAGATGGAAAAAGTAGATGTGGAGTTGAAAGGCATTGAAGTGAATTTTGAAGATTATACCAGCCAAAAGGAGGAGAATTTGGAAAAGACAGAAATTTGATCTGCAACAATAGCTTCGGAGAAAGAGAATGTGTGGGAGAGCTATGAGCCCTTGGACAGAGGAGTAGAAGAAGAGAACTGGAAGCCAGAAAAGAACTTAGAGGGATTCTTTGAGATGAAAGCAACCAGCATTAAAGCAAAGAGTGCTCCCACAGATAGACTGAATAGAACTGAAGGCTTCTATGTAAGAGAAGAGATTTCAGAAGAATTGTGAAAGGGGCAAAAGATGTTGAATGAGAGTGGTTTCACTCAGGAGGATGGTGTAGAATGCAGTAGAATACCTAAAGCTGAGAGAAATATTGTTTCCTTATGGTCTGGTCACATCATGTTCAGCCTTTACAATGGATGACATTTGGGGAATAATTTCAAAGGATGGTTCTGTTTGGTTTTTAAGAAGATGGACATTTGGTTATTATTGGTTATTAGATGTTAAACACGACAAAAGGAAATTTTCTTATGAAAATGTTTTTTGATTAAATGGGGAGAGAGCATTAGATATAGTATTTGGAAGGTCAATAGCAAGCTTAACAGGGAAAGAGAGCTAATATACGGTGGTCATGGTGATAGAAAATTTGAAATGAACATAACAACAAGAAAATTGTATGTTTGAATGTGAAAAAGAATTTGGAGAGATCACATCCTTGAATGATTGCAATTTCCTGATTGATTTTTTTGGTGGGGGGTGCGAAATGAACAAACGGTTTCTTTTAAGATTTTGATTTTTGTAAGATTGGAAGCCCCTTATTGTTTGGGGGAGAGAATGAATGTGATGTGATTGCTGTTTTCTTAATTAAGTTGTATATAGAGAGGAAGTGTCACCTATGGATAAGATGCAGAGAGGTAGATTTTAAGGGTTAAAATATATCTACAGAAAAGGTAGTTGGAAATCATCTCTTTTTTATTTTGTTCTAGTTTTTGTTTTATGTTTAGCTAATAGGCAGGAGGAGTGTGGTGGAATGTGGTATGTTTTGTGTTTAGTTTTTCTTTGTAGTTGCTTTTTTGTTATATGTGTTATTCAGTAATTATTCTATGTATATTTTATTCAGTAAAAATGAAATGTTATACTGGAGGAGAGTTCTACAGATAACCTGTACTGCTCAAAAGACAAATAAATGGGTTCTAGATTTTTTTTAAAAAAGAATGTGACTTATTTTGTGTCTATTCAGATATGTACTTGCAAGCAAAGTTGCTTTTAGTCTTATTTTATGCCTACAGGACAAACATTCCCGGTAACAACATAGAGGCAGGTGAGGAGATCTGCCATTACTTCCCTGCATTCCCTGCCAAAGGAACTGGATACCATCGGTATGTCTTCCTCCTGTTCAAGCAGCTCCGGGCAGTTGATTTCACTGAAGACGTACGGCCAAAACCATGGTAATTCTTCACTTGGTACAGTTAAAGTGGAATCACTTTCTGCTTCCATCTCCATTGAGTAAGGCAGCCAGTGGCTGGTCTGTTAAGGAGGGGTTGTGAACAGTTAGCATTTGCTGAATTTTAGACATTAAATAATGATACAGGAAGATTTTTGGAACGTACAACCCAACAAAAAGCCAAAAAAAAAAGTGATCCCACAATCAATTTTAAGTACAGAAACCTTGTGGGTTGGGCATTGCTTTCTGGAATCTCGTCTGTTGTGAATGTTTGACCTTGAGCTTGTTCATTCAGAAATTAGACACGCATGGATGTTGTATTAATAAGTTTGTTTGATATGCTGCCTTTCAGACTTTTTTTATTACCTGCCATCAAAATAACTTCATGAAAAGAAGTCTCCTATTGCTGCTTTGTCTCAGTTAAAGGGGCCATTTGCTTCCCTCATTTCTCATACCTATCTCTGCTTTGAATCTTAATGCTGAATAGCATGTTGAGAAGTAATATAATTACTACGACAGGCAATAGATTAATTCATGTAGAATTACACACCCAGTATTTCTCTAACTACTTCTTCTGTGCTTACTCAGAGGTGGACAACATGTTGTGTTACTCATGTAGCAACTAGCTCTGCTCAGAAGAGTTCTGTGGAAGTCATTAGAAGTAGAAATGTCTAGAAGGATTGGGTTTTTTTGCTTTCTCTTCATTTTGTTTTCTGACTTTTGCTTCAGCAGTACTGTGCTTCTGTCATTCTCTGGGCTGAGCGGCTTCTCATTTGAAAGGAGGAAGCATCAGCTGCTTGTGTTCCTTGCTTTTTCTATTGTCTGGAGTAGCTAATCTTTCCCTAGCATAGTATGAAGAGCTGACTTCAAAGGCAAGGCCCATACGACCATCTTGTATCCCATTTGGAGAAAGGCAGATATTAAGTAAAATTAATACAACACCCTAGTTCCTTGGAATTTCTACTGCAGCTATATTACTTCAGAGCTATTTCAAACTACTCCCCCATGACAAACAAAAACAGAACAAGAAATGGTTACTTAATTCTTAGCTGAATTTAAGATGCCAGTCCTCCTCCTCACCTGCCTGAGTTACAATTTTAGTATTAATTTGGAAATCATTTGCTACTTAACTGATGAGACATGTTTTCATTGGCAATGCAGAAGTGTAATTTTGCAGATCTGTTTTATTTATTGAATAAATTTGAGCCTGGTTTGAACAGGGTGTCACAGTAGCCAAAGGTGATAAGAGTGGGGATCTGTTGCCTCTGTTTTGCCTCTCATGTTTGCAGCCACAGCCTCAAGATGAGAACCTTCAAGACATTTGACTTCTACAAGAAGCATCAAAGTGACATGACGCCGGCAGGATTGGCATTTTTCCAGTGTCATTGGGATGATTCTGTTACACAGATCTTCCATCATGTACTCAGTGAGTATTGGGCCACAAGTACGTCCTCTTATGTAAAATCTATCAATAAACCCCTATAGTTAGAAATGGAAATGCCTGAATAGATTAAATAGATTAAATTTTATTAATTATGTATCCTTTTAATGTGCGTTCTAAATTTAAGATGAGAGATTTTACACAATTTGGAGTTGTTTGTGCATTTCAGGTATTCAGATCTTGTCATTTCAGAGCTTTGGCTGTTTTGTTTTGGTTGTTTTGTTTTGTTTTTGAACTATCATGCTGACCACAACCCAAGACTGCATTCAGGCTAGGTTCTCTGACTGTTGTGGGTTAGAGGTCATCTGGTTGTATGTTGCAGCCATTAATAGATAGGCTATCAGAGCCATTTGATCAGATTTTTCTAGGGTTCTGTGGCTTACTAACCCAAAACAGATGGAAACTAGCAAAATTTAGTTGTGGATTAATATCAGCTTGTAGGCAGCTGGAAGTACTGATGGAATTCTTTGTGACTAATTAAGAATGGTAATTACATTCTGTACAAGTGTCTGCAAAGGAAAAGCAAGAGATAAGTACAAATTGTTGACAGGCAAATGTCCTGTTAAAGGACTATTAGTTACATTTTCCATTAGGAATAAGTGGTGTCTGAGTTTGAGAATGCTTAAGGTTAGTGCTTTCCAGATTTTCAAATTTTGAAATAACATTTTGTCTGCCTCTTGTAGACATGAAGGAACCAGTGTTTGACTTTGTACGGCCTCCCAAGTATCACCCCACGCAGAAGAAGTTTCCACACCGTCAGCCTCTGAGGTATTTGGACAGGTACAGAGACAGTGATGAGCCTACCTATGGAATTTACTGACACTCTACTTTGCAAGAGGTCCCTGGACAGATGGTGTAACAAGAAGTTCTTCCTGCAATGCATCTGATCAGCCAATGGAAGTGCCAGAGCCACAGTTTGAGTTCAAATCATCAGTCTTTCTTATTCAGCATTCAAAAGAAAGATGCAACTAACTTCTAATTTGTGTGTCAGAAGACTTGTCAGAGATGTGATGAATATAGCCATCTTTACAGTGAAGAAGCAACCTAGCTGTGCCAACAGGTCTTTGGCAGTTAAGAAATTGACATTCTGACCCACTCCTCAGGGCCGAATTTTTCCAAGCAACACATATAGATGGCTTTGTTAGTGACCTGTTGAACCATATCAGCAGAGTGCTGTCATCAGAATTGGATCAGATGATACATGAAATGTTACTAGCTTGTTTGGTCACTGACAAAATGCTGGGCTCTGTGTCTTTAATTTTAAAAGAGGGAATAAACATTAACTTTGTCACAATAGGAAGCAGATCTGCATTTGACAACAGGAGAGCAATGTTAGATGTGAGTCTTCTGGGGCTAACTTTTGGCCTTGCAACTTCAGAAATTAAGCAGGCATGAGTGGTAGTATATGTTTACGTGGTTTGAACAGTACCAGAGGATGAAACCAAATGAAACTTTTAAAATCTGGATGTATGTCTTCTGTTGGCATTAACTTGAACACTCATTGTTCATTTGAATAACTTAATGCCAAAAGCCTATGCTTCACAATGCAGTGTCAGTGGTTAGGAAATTGTTTTTAAACCATTGGGGAGCATAGGATCGTCTGAGGGAACAAAACAGTTCATGCTGAATGTAGAAAGAAAAGAAAATAATGATACAACCATCTGCTTTTGTGGGTGCAACAGTCCGGCAGCAAAAACTTGAATTTGTGTCTATGTTGTTACTGCAAAGCTTTTTCTTAGCATATCACATAATAGGTGTCCTTATGAGGTTTGATAGTTCCTATTTAGAATGGGCTGCCCAGCTCAAGGGCCCTGTACCTTTTAAAAATACTTACTAGCACGGTGTTCATTTATAGGCTATGAATATTAAGGATGAAGTAGAAAAATGTAATCTTGTCTGCTTGTAGGTTTTTGAAACCTGTAAGGTATAGCAGCCTACAGAAATATTGTGCCAAAGGAAACTGAAGAGAGATCCTTGGATTTATATTGGCCTTGGTGTGTTTAATATTCATATAATTGAGTCCAAGTGTGTAAAAGTTTCTTTTATTTGTTACATTTATATCCTGCCTTTCCTCCAGTAAGCTTAAGGTGATATACATGGTTCTCCCCCATTCTCTCAGTACAAGAGCCCTAGGAGGCAGTTCAGTGACTGCTCACAAAGAACTTGGTAAGTCCCATGGTACAGAGGAGACCTGACCCTGGATGTCCCACACCCTAGTACTTGCACTCTAACCACATCCAGCTGAATGTTCACTGCACAGTGGTTTGCAGATGATAACAATATCCCAAGCAGAGAACTCAGAAAGGGTTCTTCTGGAAATGGAGCACTTTCCCCCTAATGATTTGAGATAGTAGTGGCTGTTTGAGAAAATTACTATGGGGAAGCATGTTAAAAATTTGTCAAAAAATCTTGAACAGTGCTGGAAAAATGAATATGAATAAAGAATGTTTGCTATAATACTGAAATACATGACCATCCAGTGGAACATGAAAGTACTAGGTTCAAGGTGAGCACATCAGTGTAATGCATAATTATAGAACTCATTGTCACAAGAGCCCTTTTCGCATGCTTTTTTTTTTGCGCGAGCTCCCCTTGAGCGTTGCGTGAGTGGGAGTGTCACTCCGTATGATGCACTCCCACTCGCGCGACGCTCACAAGGCTAAATCGGGGCGCACGCGCGCACGCATTTTTTGATTTTCGGCATTAAGCCAAAAGTACTGCACGCTCACACAATGCTTGTGGTGCCCTCGTGCACTTACCTGTGTGGGGTGCTTCGGTGAGCAGGGGTGGTTGCGCTTCCTTCCCCCGCGCAACCTACAGCTCCCAGACTGTGCTGCGGAAGGAAGGGGCGGGGCGCGAGTGCCATGGTCGCGTTACAAGGAAGGCGATGCGGGAGGCAAAAAGAGCTGTCGTGAGCAGCTCACGTGAGTGGCTGCTTGTGCGAGCGCTGCTCCCCACTACCACGACAAGGTAAGGTGCGAAAAGGGCTAAGATTGAGAGATGAGTACTAATCCAGACCGCCTTTAACGAAGGTTAGATGCAATCATGATTGATAGATCTGCCACTTGTGTTTTAATAACAAAATAAAAATAAAAAAGCTATCCAAATTTACAAGTTTTTCTATATGTGTATAAGTATTTCTGATTACCAACAAATAAGTGTTGGAATCCTGTCTTCCTTGTGAGCTCTTCAGAAGCATGGCTTCTCCTGAACAAGTCTTATCTCACAAGACAAGTAACATTTTGGAAAGTTGTGCTAAGCTGTTTCACAGCCAGTCTGTGACAATATTACTGGAATATTACAAAGCTAGACAATACTATTGAAATACAACCCATGTTATGGCTGGAATGAGATGGAATAGCACAAAAAAGCAAAGCATTCAGTAACCACAAAGAGAAGAGTTAACATCTTTTTAAAAACGTATAAAAGATTCCCTGCCTTGAGCAAAAACATAAAGGATGTTAAGTGGTGTTTCTTGATTGTTTTATTTCAGTATATTTTATTTAATTGATCTTACTATATGCAGCTTGGAAACAAATACCAAGCAATTCTCAAGAAAAATTTAAATACAAATTCAAGAATTTAAGTCCACAAAGTTTTTAAAAGGGTATCACAAAACTCTCATTGGGAAATAGTAAATAAGATTACATAACATCAAAGACTCTGGATTAGGTAATTCTTACTGGAATAAACAGTTTCAAACTGGACAGGGCCACTGCAAGAAAACCTTTGGGAGCACAGATCTCAGGCCCCTTTGACTGAGATGCTGACCCCAAATCATTTGGTGCAGAAAGGACAAAGCAGACTGCACAATGAGCCTTAAAGTCACCTAAAAACCAATCATCATCAGGCCTGTGTCCTTTGCCAAAACTGCTTATGATGTAGTTTTAAAAAACTGCCTTTCAAACCGAGTTGGTGAGAAACTGCAAGAAATGTAAAGCTCATCTCTCCTCCTCCCAATACCTTATTTATGGAGAGGAGTTGTACTCAAGTCTGTCTGCTCTGCTTGTCTCTTTAAGAAGCCGGTTGGCAGTGAGTCAGAATTTATGCCCAGCCCTCTCCTTTGAGAATGTCAATACAGTGGCAGGCTTTTTGAGCTGAGTTTCATTTTCTCTTCCCAGTTGTTGCTCTTGCTTTGGACAAAATGGCATCCGAAGGCTCACAGAAACTGGAGGAGAAGCTATTATGCTGCATTTGTTTAGAAATGTTTACCACCCCTGTGACTACACCCTGTGGGCACAGTTTCTGTGAGAAGTGCATCAATAGCCATTGGAACAAAGAAGAACAAGGAGCCACAGGACAGAAAGCCTACTCTTGCCCCGAGTGCCGGAAAAGCTTCCCAGAGAGGCCAGAACTGAGCAAGACAGTTCAATTGGACTGCCTGGTAGAGCTTCTCAGACAAGGAGAAGTGCAGGCACCCAGGGCAGAGCGGGTCATCCCTGTTCAAAGAAGGGAATGCCCAAGGCATAGCCGGCCCTTGGAGCTCTACTGTAAGACTGAGAAGCGGGGCATCTGCTGTGAGTGCACTGTGAAGGAGTGCCAGAATCACAACAGGGTCCTCTTTGAAGATGAGCGGAAAACAAAAGAAGTAAGCTAGAGGGGACAGGGGGGTGGTGGGGGTGGTGGAAGGAGGGCCTGTATCCCTAAGGGATTTGTACACAGAGCCTAGAAATTTGATATGGTGCAGCTGAAACTTATGCAGGCTTTGGCTTGGAGGACTGTAGCCATGGAAATGAGGTGGGAGGATGAGGCACGGCCACCCTAAATTTCCCTCTGGCCTCCTTTCCCAGAGCTGCCTCTGCATGCATGTTTATTCTCTGGTGAAGAGTGGAGCCTTTTTTTCTTTTAGCTATGGCAGCTACTCTTATTATATACAGGTTAACCCAACTCTCTCTATAGCAGAGCTTTCTAAACTTTTCATGTTGGTGACACACCTTTTAGACATGCAACATTTCGTGACACAGTAATTCAGTATGTGGAGGCAGCCCCTCCACCTGGCCCTGGCCTGCTGCTGCCCTCATCGGGGTCTTCCTTGGCCCAGGGCACAGCAGAGGCAGCCCCTTCACCCAGGCCTGGCCCACTGTGGCGGTGAGAGAGGCATCCCCTCTACCCATTACATTCACGCGACACACCTATAGACTGCAGCCGACACACTAACGTGTCATGACACACAGCTAGGAAAGCTCTGTTCTATCGGTTAGGGACACCTAACCCTATATGGGTTTAGGATCTTGTTTTCATTTCCCTTACTCAGACCAGGCTTGCCAATTTCTTTTCATGACACCCATTTTAAAATCTGCTTTACATACTCTTCATTATTTCATAAAAAAGGAGGATGGGAGTGGGAAGGAAAAAAATGTGGCAGCACTTTTAAGACTAACTGCTTTTTATTTTAGCACAAGCTTTTATGGGTATAAACCCACTTCTGCAGATATTGTACTGACAACTCAGCCTAAAATGTGCTGCCATATTTTTTTTCCTCCCTCTCTTCCTCCTTTTCTGCTATAAGAGACTTGATTATTACAGTTGTTTGGGACAATGAGGCCTAGAATAGGGATGTGTCTACACTCAACACACTTCAAATTGCCTTAAGACATACGCACTCATAGTACATTTCCTATGGCATGGCCTAGAAACCACCTGGGACATGTGGCTCCCTTCTCATAGGGATGTTTCCATGGAGAAATTTCACCTGCTAAAAATGTAATATGGCAAATGCCTCCCAGAAACTGTGGCGGGCCCAGCTGTACAGCACCTTAGAATTAACAGTCCTTCTGCCTTGCCAGAAAACCCCATGAATTGTACTTCTGTGAGGGGTGTGCCAGGGCATTCTAGCAAAATTCTTAGCAATATGCCAAACATTACTTATAGGGATGATGTAAGGAAGAGCCATGAATAATTGTAGGAGAGACACAAGTTTGTAGCATAAATATAACAAGCATGAAAAAGAACTGGGTACGATTTCAAAGATTTGGTCATGGTTTACTGTGAGCATCCTTGAAAAATCCTTGATCTGAGCATCAATCCAAGTCTGCAGACATCAGTTTGACCCAAATTAACAATCTATAGCTTGTCTGGTGAGACAATTCACCATATTGCAAGATAAACTCAAGTTGTTCAGGTCAACCTGTAGCCTTATGATATCTCTGGTGACCCTATGTGGCTACCTGAATTTACTATCACTTCCTGGATCTTGGCCACCTCATATTTATCATGACTATTGACAATGATTTTATGTATTGTCACCTAATACCACAGAGTGACATAGTAGAAACAGAGGAGCCTTCCAAAGGGACCCAGACATAAAACATCTGAGAAAATTTACCCACTTCACATGAATGGGAGACTGAGAGTCTGAGGTGTACCAAGACCAGTATTATCTTTGCATAGTTAAATGCTTTTGGATTCTTTGGCAGGAGTCTGTAAAAGAAACACTGGAGAAAACCCAAGAGAAGGCAAAAAGGATTGCGGAAGAAATCCAGAAACTGGAGCAGCAGATAGCCACCGCTAAGGTAGAGTCTCCAGACAGCACTATCGTGATGCAAGTGCCTCCAACAGATACTGCTTACTGTCTGAACTGACAGAGACCATCACAAAAACTCCAGCTGCTGAATGAGCAAATGGGCTTTCTCCATTTCCTCCATCATCTTATATAGTTTATTCCTACAAGATGAAGATTGCCCCCTCTTCCTATGCCCAACACATACCTATTTTTTTCTTAATGTTATCACCTGTCCCAATACTGAGAAATGCCCTAAAGACTACGAAGTGATGAGGGAAACAGCTGCTGCATCTGTGGTAAGAACCTTTCACTGCTTTTCACTCCCCCCCTTCCTTTTCATGCAGGATTCTTCACAGAAATTCAAATCAGGGGTATTGCAAAAATTTAGCCATATTATGGAAGACCTGAAAGGATGCCAAAGGAAGGCAGTGGAGAGAATTGAAAACCAGCAGGCTCTTGTGCTCGGCCAGATGGAAGAGAATTGGAATCAGCTGCAGCACCAGCTGGAGGTTCTTACCCAATACAATAAGGAGGCTGAAAAGCTTCTCACCTGTACTGATAATATCAAGTTTCTGGAGGTATGTGATATATACTTGGTACATGGGTAGTGACAGCTGGTCTTGTCAGTTAAGAACAAAACATAAGAAGAGCTGGGGGGGGGGTGTCAGATGAAAGACAGATTTAGTTCTAAGTTCTCCCACAATGGCCAACCAGGTAGGTCTATGAGAAACCTACCAGCATGATATGAGGGAATAGCAATCAATTAATAAACCAATCACTTTATTTATATTTTGCCTTTTTCCTAAGAATGAAACTCAAGGCAGTTTATAGAATAAAACAAAATATAAGTAAAACCACATATGGCTTAGAAACATACAAAACTTTATGATTAAAATAATATCAAATTGCCTATAGAATTAAAACTATTTGTTATTCTTGTTACATGCCATCAAGTCAGCTCTGACTTCTGGTGACCCTGTCCTAGGGTTCTCTTGGCAAGATTTATTCAGAGGAGGTTTGCCATTTCTCCCTCCAAGGCTTTGCTGTGGTCTCCCAAAGATCTAGTCCAATATTCAAACCACTACACCATGATAGCTCTTAATTAAATCCATATACAACATTAATTTTAAAACAGTGATTAAAAACTATACAACACTAAAACAAAAAAACAAAAACCTGGGGGTGGGGGGTGGGAGGGTAGTTGGTTTTTTTCCCAGAGGACTGCGGTTACAGTGTGATGATACCTAGTTGAGTTATATTGTCAGTGTTGATCTGAAGCCTAATTGTCTATCCTGCCACAGGTCATTGCAGCGCCTGATTGCTCATGCTCCCCAGCCACTGATAGACAGAGGCATACTGCCTTTCCTGCTGGAGTAATATCACGTCCACCATGACTAGTGGGCACCAATTATTATCTTCAACAATTTGTCTAAATTCCATTTAAAGCCATTCAAGTTGGAGGCCTTTGTTACACCTTGTGAGGGCAATTTCTCTAAGTGGCATATGTTTTGCAAAGCAGGACTTCTTTCTCCTGAACCTCTCATCATCCAGCTTCAGTCAATAACCCCAGGTTCCAACAGATGCTTTTTCCTCTCAATTTTCTTCATACCGTGCCAAATGTTATATATATTTTTAGACACAGTTTCACCTTGCTCATCTTTCTTTTTGGATGCTAAAGATTCCCCAAAATGTAGTAACCTTTCCTTGTGAGGGAGTTCTTCTAGCCCCTTGATATTTCTGGATGCCCTTCTAGCTCAACAATATCCTTTCTGAGGTGGGAAGACCAGCACTGTACATAGTATTCCAAATGTGGTTCTACCACAAAGTTGTATAAAGGTAGTACAATAGAGGGGGTTTTAGTATCTGTGTATCATCAGCTCCTTTCCTAATGATTCCCAACATGGAATTTTCCTTTTTCACCACACTGCTTTGTTGTTACTGAACTATCCAACACACCTCCTAGATCCCTTTCCTGACTGGGAAATACTGTAGTCAACATCATTTTAGGCCCCATCTCTCCTCTCTCTCTCTCTCTCTCGCACACACACACACACACACACACACACACAAAATCCCACTCTGTGTCACTTTATGCTTGGTTGCATGTTCAGCTTTTGCTATTTGGAGAGATCCTCCTAGAAATCTTTGCTTTCTCAGTTTAACTATCCTAAATAAATTTGTATTGACAGTGAATTTGGACACCTCACCCCTTATTTTAATTCAAGATGTTTTATGAGTCTTAAAAAGCACCAGTCTCAGTGCAAATCCTGGAGAGGAGAATCCAAGCTGTTTCCATGTTTCTATAGTGAGTTCTTTCCATTTATTCCTCTTTCCCCTTTAAAATCAGTTTTTTTGTTCATTAGAGAACTCTTGACTCTCTTCCCATGATTTATTGATTAGTTTTGTGGAAAGCTTTTCAATGTTAACAGTGTCTATCAAATCATCTTTCTCCATATGCTTGTTAGTGTGAAAATAAAAAGCAATTTCTCCATGAGGCTGGATCACAAACCATCCAATCTCCAGGTCTGGTCTCAACAGTAGATGAGACTCCTTTCCTCAGAGGCTAGTCATGTTATTTTGGCACCTGGGACAGAATATCCCACAAATGCCAGTCCCGCTCCTCAACAGTAAAAATATAATATTAATGCATTTCAATAGCTTCTGACTTGCTATCCTTTCATGACAGCCAAAATCAGATGCTTTGTCATAGGTCCAGCCTCATTTTCTAATTATGCTTGCTTCATCCCAGTCACCCGGAAAAGACCTGTGTAAGCATAATACTTAGATAAATATACCATCTACCCAAATAAGTGCAAAACTCAAATTCTTCTAGGAAAGAAAAGAGCTAATTAATTAATCAATCCTTTCTTCTCTTCTCTTGTCTGCAGAATTCTGTGGCAAGAGCTAGCAGGCAACTTGCATTCACATTACTTGTGAATTTCTTGAGGCATCTATCTGGCTACCCCTAGAGGCTTGATGTAGCCAGGCATTTCTCATGATGTTCTGTTCAGAGAAGCTATGCTTCAGGGCTTGATCATGGACAACTATTTATAAGAGCATGCATTTTGGCCTCTGTTTTTCAGATGAACCACTACTTTCCTCTCTTAAGGCACAGCACTTGGAGTTGCTGGCTTCCCCTTCTATTCCCCACTTCCTCACATTTACTAGTTTCTCCTTACCTTTTGTATCATACATAGCTAGTGCTCTGAGCACTGGCAGCTACTAGCACGCAGGAGTTGTGTGTTGATTTAAGGAATAACAGTGGAACTGGAATGTTTAGCAGAACAATCCCAGACTACCAGAAGCATCTGCTGAGAAGAAGTGATATCTGACTCTTTCACTAAGTCTGAGAACCTTTAATATTCTTTTATTTATTTTACAAATATTTAATCCCATCCAAGTGTTTTGGGGAATGCTTGCCCCTGCAAGATGTGCACCCCTGCTTTAGTACAAGGTGGTGGTGGTGGGATCTGGTAAGGGTCACATTTCCCCAACAGTAATCTATCACAGGCCTCGTATTGGTGGTGATCAGGGTCAAAGTTGTTTGCTATGTTTGAAGCCAGAGGCAAAAATGGGCAAAGCCACCCCTTTTATATTCCACCCAGCAGAATGTCCCAGCCTAAGCTCATTGCTTAAAGAGGTTTGGAGGTTAGGCTGAGCTTTGCAGGTAACCCACCTCTCCTTTAATAGAGTCAGTTCTCCACATTTGCTAGGGTTGGGGTGCAGGATCCTTGCAAATGTAGAAAAATTACAAATATAAAAATGTGTGTGCACATTTGTGGGAAGGGGTCTGAGCCATAGTGGGGAGAACAGACAGCCAGGGTCCAAAGCAGGGAAAGGAGAGGGAAGGGGGTTGGCATGGTAGCTCTATACTTCCTCTCTCTCTCATCCATCTCCTTCCTTGGGTGGTTTGGGGCAGTGGGAGAGGATTTGTGGTGCTAAGACATCGGGCTGTGAAAAGTCCCTAGCTGGCCAGGTAGTGGCTGGTGGAGGAGGAGGAGGACCAGGGATGGGTTTTTAAAGTGATGTGCAGCCTGATCCAAACTGCTGAGAGGAAAGGTTCCCCCAGAAATAAGTGCCAGGGGAGGGGTTTGAAGAAACTTGCAGATAATCAAATCTAAGAAAGCCAAACCCGCCAATGGGGAGGACCAACTGCATACTTAAGGATCTTTATTACTTGAAGTGAAAAACTAAGATTTTTCAGGATTCAACTCTGTCATAGCTAGAACAGTGGTATATCTTTCATAATGTCTACAACAGACTGCTGAGATTGGAAATAAGCTTTCATTCATGTTGACTCTTTAACCTTTCTGTGGGGCCCTTTGGGTAAGCTCTTCTCTAGCCTTGTCAGCTAGAAAGAACAGCAGGATTAGCTGGGAACAATGGTCAGTTACAGAGTTTAATGTGAGTCACTCATCATGATGAAGGGGAAGACTGAAGCAGAACTATCTGAAAGGGGAATTCCACTGAGTAGTCTTTCCCTGGTCAAACAGAAGGGGAAATCTTTCAGTGGAAGAATATTCTTACTCTGGCTTACTCATGGACTACCCATAGTAGTACTTTGTGGTGTAGAACTGCAGCATGGCTTTCTCCATAAGACTTTTTTTAACCATTACCTTTTAAAATTGTTTACAAATCAAACAGATCATTATATACTAATATAAGACTAACACATTCTTGCTGTCAAGATAATTATGAACACAGTGCTTTGCTTGTTTTCTTTAATATACATCTGAATTGGATCTTCACTCATAGCTTGCTCAGATCAATAAAAACCTGGTGGGCACAGTTGGGTTACATTGACCCTCCCTCTCACACACGCGCCTACACCTTTATCCAAGAAGGTTGTACATATCAGATCAGCTTGTTTTATTTACTTTTATTAAAAATATTGATATACTTCTTCCTAATATAGCTCTCAAGATGGCTTGCAATATAAGTCAAACAATAAAAGTACTGAATGAAAGCAGTGGCCGAAATCCTGTTGGCGAGTTACATGCTTGTAAGTGGACTTGCATCTCTGGGGAATAGAATTGCGAAGATGTGCAACATCCATATCCAGTAGAAGGCTGTTATATAACAATGTAGTAGAGCTGGCAAGGAGACTGATGTGCAGTGAAGTGAATTGGGACTGATGCACTAATGATTCCTGATGCACACTGGGCCCACAATACACATCAGGTACCCCAATGTGCATTAGGCACTCTTGCCGGTGCCCTGTTATGCATCTTTGCAATTCCTTAAGCTGGTTTCTTATCACCTCTGCTACTTAGTTAAGTGTATGCAAATTCAATTTTAGTGAAACATCATATGGGATTCTGCTCAGTAATTATTATAGCAATAGATGACAGTAAATCAAAAAACAGCAGTACAGTTAATGTGACTGAGCAGCCACTTTGAGCCATTAATACACAGGCAAACTGTGCCTTCACCTACTACCTACAAATCACTGAAGTAAGTACCAACTGCAGGTAGATGGAGAAGATTCACACTTCGAGGTGCCAGCACTGAGAAAGCAATCTTCCTGGTAACTACTGTACTCAACTGAGAAACTTGGAACCCCAAAGCAGGACCTCTGGCACCAATTGTGACTGGTGAGCAGATGGGCATGGGAGTACATAGTCTTTCAGATCCTGATGGACTACTTCTACCTTTGCAGGCCAGAACCAGTTTGGAAAAAAGCTTGTTGCCACTGAAGTTATTGAAAATTCTAGCAAGGTATACTTATCATAGAATCATAGAAAAGTAGAGTTGGAAGAGACCACATGGGCCATCCAGTCCAACCCCCTGCCATGCAGGAACGCCCTCAAAGCACTCCCAACAGATGGCCATCTAGCCTCTGCTTAAAAACCTCCAAGGAAGGAGACTCCACTACACTCCGAGGCAGCATATTCCACTGCTGGACAGCCCTGACTGTCAGGAAGTTCTTCCTGAGGTTCAGGTGGAATCTCCTTTCCTGCAGCTTGAATCCATTGCTCCTTGTCCTGGTCTCTGGAGCAGCAGAAAACAAGCCCTCTCCTTCCTCTACATGGCATCCCTTCAAATATTTAAACATGGCTATCATGTCCCCTCTTAACCTTCTCTTCTGCAGACTAAACATACCCAGCTCTCTAAGTCTGTCCTCATAGGGCATGGCTTCCAGGTCTCTCACCATTTTGGTCGCCCTCCTCTGGACTTGCTCCAGCTTGACCATGTCCTTCTTGAATTGGGTTGCCCAGAATTGGACACAGTATTCAAGATGAGGTCTAACCAAAGCAGAGTAGAGTGGTACCAGTACCTCCCTCGATCTAGACACCATATTCCTATTGATGCAGCTGAGAATTGCATTGGCTTTCTTGGCTGCCGCATCACACTGCTGACTCATGTTCAGCTTGTGGTCTATGAAGACTCCTAGATCCCTTTCACATGTACTGCTATCCAGCCACGTGTCCCCCATCCTATATTTCTGTATTCCATTTTTTCTACCTAAGTGTAGGACCTTACACTTCTCTCTGTTGAATTTCATTTTGTTAGCCTTGGCCGAGCTCTCCAATCTATCCAAGTCATTTTGAATTTTGATCCTGTCCTCTGGCGTATTAGCAACTCCTCCCAATTTCCCCTTCTGCTTGTTCTAATTACTAGCTGCTCTGAGCTAGCTGAAGTTTCTGAACAGTCATTATAGGCAACTCCATATAAAATTCATTGCAATAGTCTAACCTGTATGTTGTAATGACATAAAAGACTGTTGTTGGAATAGTTACCTTTTCTTTTTTAGGAAGGGCCTCACCTTGTGTACTAACCATAGCCAATGCTTTAAAGTAGTGGTACTTATGCTGACGTGAGGGCCAGCAGACTCCCCCTGCCCCCGTGTTCCATGGACTGGTGCCATATTTGTGCCCACTGACTACAGTTGTTTCCTTCTTTCCTGTAAGTTCTCCATCCGCTAACAACTCACGTACCCTCCACCAGCCCTGGCACCACCATTCAAGCAGAACCACTTTACGTTGCCACCTATAGATGCATCAACTGCAGCCCTTTGTCAACAATTCAGTGCTCCAAAGACTATCAACATCCTAATGATTTTCTTCTTATTGTTGGGGTCCTCTGTCTATAGAGAGACAAGGGTGGTTTCCTGTAGAGAGCAGAATAGAAGCAAATATTGATGTTCACATCAGGAAAAAATAAAAAAGATTATTGTTGCTGTTGTTGCTAGGAACAGCAGAAACAAAAAAGCCAAGTTCCTACTAAGAAAACTGGGCTCTTAAAATAAATGTGTGATCATGCATGTTTGCATGAGAGAAAGAATGTGCCCATAAATGTTTAAAGGTGAGAATGTTCTGCCAGACAGAGGGCTCCTACTGTTACCAGTCAAAAGATATCACATATTTTCTTCCTTGAAAGATTTGGTTAGTTGGTTGGTTTTTGGAATAAAATAGACAAAAGAGTCAGTAGAAAATCTTGGGAGGGTTATTAGTGGAAGACACCATTGTCTGGTCATGGCCAACTTGTAAAATTTTGTTGGTGAAACAGGGGGCTATTTTCACACTACACAATTACAGGACTATGATTCCTCTTCAGCCACTATGGCAACATCCAGTGGAATTTTTAGGATTTGCAGTTTAGAGAGGGACACTTAGGATTCTCAGCCAGATAGTTCCTCTGGTGCCTCTGACCAAACTACAAATCCCAGGAGGATTCCACAGGATACATCACAGTAGTTAAAGTGGAATTAGAGTGCTAAAATCGTGTAGTGTGAAAGGGCCCAGGTTTACCGTATGATGAAAGCCTCATCTGAAAGCACACTGAGAAAGAGGAATGCAGACACAACAGCTGAACAGCTCTGAGGCAATTTATCAGAATGAGGGCTACATACATTCCCTGGCTCCCTGCCCCTCATGTGAATACTACAGTCTGTGAGGAAAAGAGACTGTCAGTTGATGGTTAGAGAACACGGGAAGGGCAAGAAAGGGGACACAGAGAGACCCACTAGGCCAGGAAGCAGAAAATTTGCAGGATCTGCTGTATTTCCAGGGTCTACTCTCACATGGTGATTAAACTTTGTGATTCCCATGTTTTCTCTTCCTTGTAGGACCTACCTCTTCTTCACGCTCCTGGCAACTCAGAAATCCCTCTACATCTTGAATTTGATTTGGCCGACAGTGTGGTTACCATCACTCAGTTCCTCAATGAAGTTTCCAGGCTTCTGCAAGAGGCTCTGTCAGATTCCTGTAGCCTACCAGCAGCTGACACAAAAACTACAGGTATCTCTCAGTTAATGAAGTAAATGCATTCCTGGACATTATTTCTTTAAGAGAAAATTTGGTACCAGAGGTAGAATAACATGGAAAGAAGAGGGATAGGTTCTTAGAACACAAAAAAGAAGAGATGTTCAACATTTTCAGAAGTCTTTTCATTCAAAAGTAACAATGCTCATATACAAAATGAAATCACCAGATCAGGAAGCCTTGCAGAAATAAACAAAAACATTTTGAAGCTTCTGGGGATCACTTGAAGCTTTTCCCAAAAAATGCTTCTGTGAGTGACTTTCATTCTCAGTAGTCTCCACTTCCCTTAGGATTGCCATTTTGGTGAACAAACTTATAGATCTATGTTTTTTTTTTAATATGCTGGGGGTAGCTGGTGAGCAGTCTTATCTGGTCTTCCCTTTCTCTCTTTTTTGTTCTTCATGCATGCTTAATAAAGGATTCTAAAGGCAACAGCAGTTTCCCTTGCCTGTTGTAAGTAGGCATATATGGCTACAGCATGATTGGCAAGAGTAGAATCCATTTCTTTTCCAGCTCAGGCCTTATTATTGCATTGTTTACTGCAAACACACTGGTGCAAAGTGACACTAAAACTCTTGTGTTTCTTCAGTCCTTTTATGCTATCCTCTCTGTGTCAGGTTCAGCTAAAAAAAACAAAACACGCAGGTAGACAAAGGACAAGGAAGAAAAGGGATGCCAGGAGAACATAAAAGAATTTGTAAAAAGGAGCTTCATAGTCAGAGGCTTTTTGTTAACTGAGATATATATATAATTGTTTAATGTGTTTTTTTCTTTCAGACATTTGCAAATTGAAAGAGTAATAGAGTAATAGCCAGCATGTATTATGTCAGGAAAAATATCTGATTTACAATCTCATTCTGCACCCCTACATCGTTCCACAAAGCCTGGACTTCTTCATGAGGGCATCTTTTTTCCTTTCTTTTTTAAAAAAGTTATTTATTCCCAAGTATTTTGCTAGAAAAATAACATTCATTTCAAAGGTAACAACAAGTCTTGGCTGGTTATTGTAAGGACAAGTGGTGGCTAACATCATCCTTGTATCTTCCCTCCTCTTCTTCCAGCCTCCTTCATGTGTAAGGAGAGAAGCTTCCCTTCTAGTCTGCAATGGGAGACCTTTGGTTTGCTCTGAAACCATAATTTGACTCCTGGTTGCATCCTGACATGAGAATGCATGGACCTGCAGAGATCACAGTTTGACACAAGTGGATATAAAGGCAAACTGTGTTTTGCCACAAAGCCTGCACAGGGACAAACTGTGACCATCATGGATTCTATTTGTTCCATTTCAGCTCCTGATCTACAAACAAACAAGGTTGCAGCCCTTTGAGCTGTGTGATTCCCTTAAATCATATGTAACACTATTAAAATGTGGCAACCTGATAATATTATCAATGTATAGGATGAGAACTATAAAGTTAAAAAGATAATAGAAACTGTAACTAAATGACCTTACACCAGAAATATTTTTTAGAAAGAGCAGGTAGTTGTAATCTATCTTGTTTCATACTGGGAATAATTATTCCTTGGTATTATTTGTGTGCCTGGTTATTATGACATTAAAAAATGTGCCTACGTAGAATCACCTTAACTACTCTAAGACCTCTTACTAAATTAAACAGGAGATTTTTCAATTTTTATGTGGATCATGTTGCTTCCCTCAGAAACTCCTCCCACCTTAACTAAAATGTAAAGTAATGCTTTGGTCCCTGTGTATGGATTTCAGAATCCACTCGTGAGTCTTGCCTTGTCCACTGTTCTTGAGATATTTACTTCACCTGTCTACTCCTTAGACATGGATTTTTTTTTCTTGTTTCTCAACCTACAGTGACACAAGAGCCAAAGCAAACTGGGAAGAAAGTTCAACTAAGTCTTCCAGACAACGAGTTAAGAAGGCATCTTTTGAAAGGTAAGAAACTTGCTGGACTGCACAGAGCTGCAAATACATCCATGTTTGCAAAAGTGTTTCCTGTTGGTCCTAACACTCTATGGATTTGGATTCTGAGTCTCTGGTGGCTGAACTGAAGCAGTGGGGGGGGATGCTTCCACTGGTGGCCTGTTCACATGAACAGTGAACCACAGAAGCTGCAAAGTCACACATGCAGGTAACATAAGACAACTCATTTTTTCTCTACAAAGGAAAAGAGGGGCACAGTGCTATATAGCTTTGGTTCTCCAGCAGCATTATCCTGCTCACACAAGTAGGCTACTCATGTGACTAGCCCTTTTGTTTTAAATCGCAAGTTGGCTCATCATCAGTAGTGCAAAAATGTTTGCAAACTGAGCCGAATGGAAGGTGATATGGAGGCACAGGTTTAGCAAGGAGAGGAGAGTTTTGTTAACAATAT
This sequence comes from Ctenosaura bakeri, assembly GCA_948474755.1. NCBI lineage: Eukaryota > Metazoa > Chordata > Lepidosauria > Squamata > Iguanidae > Ctenosaura > Ctenosaura bakeri. The sequence goes on from CAOLHI010000849.1 coordinate 400,769, forward strand.
GCCACCTACCTGTCATCACTGGAGAGGCATTGGCCAGGCTACTCATCCATCTCATCTTGAAAGACAAGGTTCATTGAAGGTATGGGTGGGGTAGAGAGCCAAATTACCCATTAAATGAATTATGCTTTTTAAAGAACAGAGCTTAAACTGGCAATTCTATATTTCAAAGAAAAATAGATGTAGAACGCAAGTCCTGATGTGGGTCTCATCCTGGTTTCCTATTCTTTCATCTAATTCTGCTGTACCTTTCTTTAGGTTTTAATGGTTAATCAGTTTAGCAGTCCATCCTGACTGAAAAGCCCATCTATAAGCAAATATTCATACATTTTAATTTTCTACGTTATTTGTCTATTATCGACATTTCTCTAATTATCACTTTCACATGAAGTTATTTGATAAGGATGTGTATGTAAAAGCACCACTGAATTGAGTGCAGCTTCTGTGTAAATTGGCACTGGGATTGCAGACTAGCAAGTACAAAAGAAACATCTGTTAGAAATTAATTCCTTAGGGCTGGATGAGGTGTATTTCAGCTGGCTATTGTGTTCCTGAATTTCTGACACACTTTTCCTTAATCCAAAAGACACACACATTCTACCTCCCTTTCTTCCATGCTTCCTTCTGGTAATCAAGTGGAATGTAATCATAGGAAACAAAGAGCAATAGATAGACAAGTTATGCTTTGAGAAAACCCAGTTTCACTGTGTTTGTAAATTCTACCATAAAGTGATTAAGTCAGCAAGTTTAAACTGGCATAATCCATAGAATATATATTGCATATATATTTTAATGCTTTGTTTTAGAATACTCAGAATTCAGCGTTGTTACGGGGTTTTTTTCCCACTGATGAAAGGATATTTCAGAAAGGAGCAGTGGATGTGAATCACCCAGAAAGACTTGCATCAGGGAGAGATACAGAAAGAGCTGTGGAAGTAAGAGACACAGGCAACAAGACAACCTATAGAAGTCCAAAGCCCTGATTAAAATATCCAGTTGCATGTAAGGAAACTGGTTTGAATGGAGTGCTGGGTTCCCTGCCCTTTGGCTTTTGAAAAAAGCCATTAAAGAGTGGATTTTGGTCCTCTGACACCAATTTTGAGGTGATTGGAGGCTAAAGATTGGAACAGGGGGGGAAAAAAAAACAAAAATCTCTGGCATAAGTAGGAAGTCCTTCCCCTCATTTAATGTCACTTTAAGCTCCAGGCACCAGTTCCAAAGCACAAGAATGATCAATCCAATCATATTTAGACTTCACCCCATGAAAGGCAGTTGTATGATCTTGTTTTTGCTTTCATGTATGAGAACCTTTGATGTCCAAGATATCTTTGTTCTCTTTGTGGAAGGTAGCTTCATGAATGCTTCCTCCTTTAGTCAGGCTGCTTCCTGTCCTTTTCAAGTGGATGGCAAATCTACCCACACAAGATGTGTTTGTGCTTATGGGGACATTCTTGGCTTGGAGGTGTTGTTACATGCATTTCAGAATTTTTTTGAACTCATGTAAGTTAGTCCCTCAATAAAGTATCCAAACTGTTTGCCAGATGCCAGTTTAGAGAGACAGAAGGATGACAATTGGCAGACTTACTTGTGTGTGTAGTTTTGCATTCATGATAGACCTATGTAAAACTTCAGCACCTTGCTTGATTTCCAGGTGGAAAACAGACTTTAAAGTTATCTCTGCCCAAGTTTCTTTACTGGGCAGCATTTGCACCAATTCACAATGCCTGAATGCCTCAAGTCTACATGCGTTAAGAGACTAACCCTACACTGGCCTCTCTCCCACCCTCCATGGTGGATAAAGGCAACTATGGCATCATACAGGCCAAGTAGCTTCCACATCTATTCTTCTGGGGCCAATAAACAGGTCCCAATTAGGTTTTTTTTAATTAATATAATCCTTGCCATTCTGTAAAAGGCAAAAAAAAAGCTCTAATAAAAGAATATTTTTAAAAGATTATTGATTTTGCAAACGATAGTTCTTGGGTTTAGATAAGTATGAAATCAGGAAGCTATTAACTAGGCTCTTCCTTGATTAACAAGGGTCATATTTTTACCATTAAAGTAAATGAAGCAGCTCCTGTTCTGTGTCAAGTGTGGAACATGATCAAAGGGAAACATACTGGTAACGACAGCCAACAGTACTAACGGTTTCCAGCAACTATGGAAAACAGCCAATGGACAAATATATACTTAGATATATGTCTGTATGCTTTCCCTGCTTAGACTTCTGGTTTGTGTCCCCGAAGAAAACAATTACATCATTAACCTTATTTAGGCAGATAACTGATCAAAGGAGTGTTGAGTTGCTGGCAACAAGCACACATACTTTATAGTCACCATGAAACACAACAGGATTTTCACATAGGCAATTGTGAGCTGCACAACTAAAAATGATATAAGGAAGATGTGACTTGTGCCAAAGAAATAGTAAAGCATTCATTTTCCTTGGCTTTTATTGGAAGTCCCTTAAAACAACTTCCAGTCTTTTTTATACTTGTAGTGAAACCTTCTCCGTCATACTTTGCTGGCAGCCTTAAAATGTCCCTATTTCATGTTCCCTCTAAATAGGGCTGCCCAGAGAGAACATATTATTTGCTGGCGAGTCCTAGTTCTTTTTCCCCTGCCCCTTCTCCCCATCTACTACACATGGAAAGCACATTTGAAAATATTCCAAAAAATGGTTTAAAAAAAGTTTCTTGAGTATCTGCAGGCTCTCACAAGAATCCTGGATGGGCAAGAATCTTCCCAGTTTGGGACTTAATTTGCACTAAAAATGCATATGTGGGGTTTTGTGTAGAAAACAGCATTTCCAGTGCAGGATATATATTCCCTGCACATAAAACAGTACTTTTTGTGCAGGAAACCTGATTGAACAAGTTGTTCTGTGGATAGAGCAGCTTCTGTAAAAGAATCCAGGAGTCTGACATCTTTCAGCCTCCCTCTACATTCTGAAAATTGGAGGGCTGGGAAATTCCTGGAGACGGGTATCTGGGCCACAAACGAATTGCATGCAGAAGGGGAAGAAAGTCCTATCATGCAAGCAGATGTTTCAGTCACAGTCTTCTTTGTGGTAGATATTTTTTTAGAAAACACTTTTTTAAAAAAATCAAAGTAAAGAGGCCTCCATTTTTCAATTTGAAAAATGAGAAACCAAGAAGCAGAGTGACACAATAACACTGTAACTTCAGGCCCTGTGTATCACAATTCTATCCTGTCATGTAACACATTCCTGTTGCTGCATGAAGCAGATCTCAGGAAGAGGGATGGATCAGTAAAGATTATGGTGGTTACTCTTCCCTTTGTTTTGACATCCCTGTCATTCCCACAGATCAGCAGAACCTGACCTTTGACCCAAGCACAGCAAACAAATACCTACAGTTGTCTGATCTCAACCGGAAGGCGGCCCATCCTCTAGGTTCTTACAGAACAAAGACTAATGAGCCACAGAGGTTTGAGCCCTGGCAGGTCATGTGCATCCAGAAATTCAGCCAGGGCAGTAACTACTGGGAAGTCAAGTTATCTGGCCATTCTACCATTGTTGGTGTAGCTTATGAAAAAATCATGAGGAAGAAACGGGCCGGACGCAATTTCACCATTGGACTGGATCAGGTCTCCTGGGGCCTGCACGTCCAAGAAGACTGCTACGTGGCTTGGCACAATGGTGAGTTTACTAAGATCAAAGAGCGCTTGTGCAAATTTATTGGAGTGTTCTTGAACTATGACCATGGGATCTTGTCCTTTTATGGCATAGATGATGATATGAAGCCCCTTCACTCATTTGACACCATCTTTACAGAGCCTTTGGTCCCAGTTTTTTGGCTTTGTGAAGGCACAGCTGTCACCCTTTGCCAAAAGACAGATGGCCAAGGGGCAACCAGCCGGATGCCTGTTGACCTGCAAACAGCTGATGCTCCTGCCACCATCACCACTGTGGACAAACAAGAAGATACGCAGATTGTGCCAAACAGTTAGGATGGGTCTCTTGAGTCTTCAAGATGTTCAAGCCTGTAGTGGGCTGTGTGTTTTTGTCCTTTTTAAATCATCCCCAGAGAGGTACAAATCTACCTATCCCTGACCAACACAACTACAATTGCAGCTAGTATGCAAGGTGATTAATACTCTGAGGATGCTCTCTAGGTACTTAACAAAGAACTTTACCTGTCCTAACCACCTGCTTCTTGGTGTAACATCCTGGGGCAAAACGTTGCATTCTGAAATTGTCATTTCATATTAACAAACTAAGCAGGAAATGAAAGTATATCAGGGAAGCAATGAGAGAGCTTTCGTAGCAGGGATCTGAAATACCCAGAGAGAACCAAATTGACAGAAAGCACTTGGCACAATGGTGGCTAAGAACTGATATCAGGACGATTCAAGATGAGTTCAAATTCTCAGGGTAGCTGTGTCTCAAAAATGAACCTGTTGAGTAACTTCCAGTTCTGAAAACTGGACAGTAACACTCTCTTTGGGTTGCAGATTTCAGAAGGATACCATGTTGCCATGTCTGTGTGTTAAACTTCCAAAAACCAAGTGTAACTTTGACTTTTCTGTGCCACTATGGCACATCTACAGGTTGCATTTCAAATTATGTTTTATGGGTTTTTTTTCTTATCAGAGAATGTGAAAAAACCTGCTTATTGCCATTTGTTTTCCTATGTTATTTTTAAAGTTTGGTTTCTAATTAAAGTTCTTTCTTTTATTATACTTTTATTATACCTCCCTACTTTACTTGTAACTTAGGCAACATGTTCATTGGGAGAGGGGGATCCCTCCCAGAAAAAAGCCTTATTCTCAGGAGGGTGACCTTAATATCCCAAGGGGTACATCTAAGAAGAAGTCAAATGAATAAAAAAAAGTTTAAGCCATGGCAGGTGACTTGACATAGGAAACAGAATGCTGAGTTTGTTCTGAAAATCAAATTCATTCTAGAAAATTGTTGTAAACTTCCTGCTATCATTGTATGAAACAGTATTTCCTTTCATTTGTTTTAAACGTACAGCCAACCACTGTCATTGGTCAATCCCAAGTTCTAAGATGATAACAAGAGAGAAAAGGTTGTCCCTCAACCCATGTGCATTTGTTGTTATCAACTGCCCTCAAGTCAACATTGACTTATGGATGAAAAACCTCAGTGTCACCCTGCTCAGGTTGCGTGCACGCACATAATCACCACCCTGTCCTTTCTTAGTGGTTTCTTCTTCCCCTAAGCAAGAAAAGGAGAACCAGCACGGTATGGTGGTTTGAGTACTGAACTAGAATTTGACAGATCAGAGGTCAGATCCCCACTCAGCCACGGAAACTCACTGGGTGCCCTGGGGCAACCCACACTTTCTCAGCCCATGAAAACAACAGCAGCAAACCCCCCTGGAACAATTTTTTCCAAGAAAACTCAAGAACAGGGGTCACCATAACTTGGAGTTGACTACTTAATAAGAAGCAAGGGAAAATGTGTCCATCCTCTATTTTGTTGTTGTTGCCCATTTTTGTATCTTTTTCACTTCTGGGTTATTTTTGAGAGAAGCAACCAGAGCTGTGCACAATATTATAAATATGATTACTTCTTGTTCTGTGCCTTCAAAATCATTTCCAACTTATGATGACCCTAAGATGAACCCCTCATGGGGGTTTGTTGGCAAGATTTGTTCGGTGGGGGGGTTGCCTTTGCCTTTATCTGAGGCTGAGAGAGTGTGACTTGCCCAAGATCATCCAGTGGGCTTCCATGGCTGAGCAGCGATTCACACCTTGGTCTCCAGAATCGTAATCCAATGCTCAGACCATGACACCACCTTTTAAACCCCACACTTCATAATCCAGGCACTCGAATCTGCTAAAGGTTTATCACTCTCCTTGGATCACTCAGTCCCATTCTCAGCCCCTCCCGCAGTAGCCCAGCTTCTGTGCGCGCCTTCAAGCAGGGTTTTCACAGACAAGGGATGTTCAGAAGTGCTTTTGCCTTTTTTTCCACACCACCCACTATGACCCAGTGACTTTCCACACAACCTTGAGGCCAGCATACTATCCCAGGCACTCGAACAAGGGGATCCCTTCAGGAGAAACTTCACTAGGCTCTTGCACACAGAATCACCTTCATTTAAAAAACAAAATCCTGAGTCTCCAAAGGCACAGGTGATTCCCAGATTCAAACGAGCTGAATTACTGAGAAATAACGTCTTCCCCCACCTGTGCTTTTGGAGACGATCACCGGAGGGCGCCGGTTCGGTCAGACCTGCGGGGTTCGTGATTTCTCCCGAATTCCGTACATTTCGAGGTGTGTGTGCGTGTGTATGTGTGCTGAGGCTGAGAGAATGTGACCTGCCCATGGCCGGGCAGAGATTCGAATCCTGCTCTCCCTAGTCCAACACACAACCCACTACACCGCGCCGAGTCTTTATTCTGGAGAGTAAGCGCCCTTAAATCATTGCGAATTTACTCCAGCGAAAACCATCCGACCCCTTGCAAGAGACCAGAGAACAACGATCTTAAAATAGGGGCATTATCCCAAACGAGAGATGGGTTTCGGGGGAAAAATGTTTCCATACGGCGCGGGGTGATTGAATTCCTTGCTCCCCGAGCGCAAAGTCGGGAACGCGCCAGGGCCGCCTCTCTGCCCTTCCCGGGCTCTCACGCAGCTGTTCGCACGGTCAACCGCTGCGGGAATTCGCGCGAGGAAAAAAGATGGTGAACGATCTCCCGTGTTGGATGGGACGCCCCCCCCCGGCCCGTTCGGGTTCTTTTTCTGCCCGTCGGTTTAAGCAAAAGTCTGAAGGTGGATCCCCGGGCAAGGGGAACGATGACGGGGAGGAACACCAAATGCCACCTCCTTGCGGAATTTCGGTGGGTCATTTGAGTGAGACAGAGAGACACGTGGAAGTGACGCCCCCCCCCGTCCTACATCTGGGGGCTGGCGACGGGGCGCCGCCCTTAGGAAAAAGGCCGTCCCCTTTGGTGGACGCCTGTCCGGGGGCCGGCCACAGCCTCTCCCGCCGTGGCCCTGGGAGCCCCTGAGGGGCGGAGTTGGCGCCCCCTCGCCGGCCCCGGCAGGAGGAGGGAGGGAGGGAGGGAGGGAGCGGCCCGGCCCGGCCCGGCCCGGCCCCGCGCGCCCTCCTCGCCCACTCCGGCCGCCGCAGCCGCCCTACCAGCATGGACACGGGCTCCGGCCCGCTCAGCCCCGCTTCCAGTCTCCAGGAAGGCCCCTTCGGCTGCCCCATCTGCCTCGACGCCCTCAAGGACCCGGTCACCCTCCCTTGCGGCCACAACTTCTGCCTCAGCTGCCTCGGCGCGCACAGGCACCACCCGCGGGGCGTGACGGCGGGAGCCGGCGGGCAGGGGACCTCCCGGTGCCCGCTCTGCCAGGAACCCTTCCCGGCCGACCTCCAGCTCCGCAAGAACCACACCCTGGCCGAGCTCTTGCAGCTCCGGCAGCCCGCCCCGCGCAGCCCGGGCTTGGCCAGGATGTCCCCCGAGGAAGAGGCGGCGGCGGCGGGGTCGCGGGAAGAGCCGCGCGCTCTCGGAAACTCCTGCCCGGCTGGGGACGCCGCCTCCGCCGCCAAGCCCGAGGAGGAGGTCTTGTGCGACTTCTGCCTTGAGGGCGAGCGGGCCGAGGCCGTGCAGTCGTGCCTGGTGTGCCTGGCCTCCTTCTGCGCCCCCCACCTGCAGCCCCACCTCAGAAGCCCCGCTTTCCAAGGCCACCGGCTGGTGCCGCCCTTACGGCACATCGAGGAGAGCCTCTGCAAGCTGCACCTCCGGCCCTTGGAGAGCTTTTGCCGCACCGACCGCACTTGCATCTGCCAGCTGTGCCGGGCCCAGGAGCACCGGAGCCACGAGGTGGTGGCCGTGGAAGTGGAGCGGGAACACGTGGAGGTGAGCGAGGGGGGAGGGGGCGAAGGCGGCGGCCATCGAGGCACAAAGGGGACCCTTGTGCCTCTTCCCTCCTCCCGGGGGGCGGCCGGCGGGCCGGCGAGCGCGCGCGCTTTTTCCCCTCAGTGACGCGTCCCCGGGATTCATTCCTGCCCGCTTCGGTCACCGCCAGTCCCAGCCCCAGAATAACTTCTGGCTGAAAGCGAGGGAAACGGGGGAAGGGCGGCCTGGATGCGGGAATCCTCGGCTGGAAGGGACAGCAGGCGAGGTGGTGAAAGGGTGCTTCAGAACCTTTTCCCAAACGCCCCATTTCCTATTCTAGAGGCGCAGTGAGCTGGCCAGGAGAGAAGAGCATTCTGAACATGCTCAGAGACATGTTTCTAGAACTTAAAAAAAGAAGCATTTAAGGTGCAACCTCCTCTAGAGCCTATCCTAGGGGTGGAAGGATGTTGCCTCTCGGAGTAACTGCTGGAGCTGGAAACAGGCTTGGCGGCAGCAGGATAAGGAGACTAGCAGAGTGAGATTATCAATGGGGAACTGCAGCTTTGAGACAAGGGAAAACGCATTTATTTACCTTTGGCAGAAACGTCAGAAAATTGTTGGGTAGGAGGGCATCCCCATTTCTGAGACTGAATTCAGAACTTTGCAAATGTATATCCAGGGTCACAGTCTTTCTGTTTATGTCCTTTTACCTTCTAGCCTATTCCCACAACTGTGTAACTGTTTAAATACTAGTGGCTTAAATAGTACTCCATCAGTGCATCTGAAGGAGTGGATGGATACACATGAAAGCTCGTGCCAAAAAATAAATTAGTCTCAAAGGTTGACACTAGAGCCCTCCCCACCACCTTCTTCTCATTATGAAGAACTTGGGAATGCTGCCTGGTTTGGATTCTGGGTGTTATAGTCCAAAAAGTAGCTTTTCCAAGCTCTGGAAGAATTACATGTCTGAAGCTGAAACCTGAGAATGAATAAGAGCTTTTGACAAAGCTATGGGCCAAGTCATTTATAAAACCCGTGGTTTAGAGCTCTGATTTTCAGACAGGTGTAGGCGGCTGCAAATGTGATTATAGCAACAGCCAGTGCAATCCTGTTCCTGACTGCTCAGAGGCAACTTCCACTGAAATCAGCTCCCAGATGAGTGTGCATGGGATTGCGGGCACTGCTGGGGAAGAGGATGGTATTGCTCCTTCCCCCTTTGTTGTTTTCGAACAAAAGCCAACAGCAACTTTAGGGGGGGGAATAAAAATGGAGAGGGAATACACTACACTCTTCCACCATATTCTACTGTGGTACAGCATTAGACTACAAGCCTGGGGACCAGGGTTTGATTGCCTGCTCAGCCATGGAAACACAGTGGGTGATCCTGGGTGTGCTGCACACTCTCCATGCCAGAAAACTCCATGATAGATTCACCTAAGGGTTACCATAAGTTGAAAATGAGCTGAAGGCACACAGCAACAAAGTATAGCTTTGTAACTTGAAGAAGCCACTGGCCATGCTGGTTGGAGGATTCTGGGAGCTGCAGTCCAAAAAAATTAACTTTCCCATGGTTTTCATAGAAAGTACCAGGTTTACCCCCGGGAAAGAGGAGCCAGCATGAGGTAATGGTCTGAGTGTTGGACTAGGGCTCTGGCAGACCAGGGTTCAACGGAAACCCACTGGGTGACATTCCCTTCATCTCAGAGGATGGTAATGGCAAACCTTATCTGAACAAATCTTGAAAAGAAACTTAGAATAAAGGTCACTCTAACTCAGAATCAATTGAAAGCCCAGAAGAACAAACCTCTAGTAAAAATGGCCTTACAGGGGAAAGTCCCTGAAGTCCATGTGATCCTGAATTGCTGGTGACAGTCATAAGAGGCAGCGCTGGATAAGATGGAGTGTGACCTGATGTCTAGCAGCTTCCTAGATCAGTAGGGGTGCTATGACAGGGGCTGCAGAACAAGAAGAGAACAAGCACTTTTGCAGAGACGTGGTTGGGAATATAGATCAGAAGTGGAAAATCGGGGTAGGATGGACCAGAAAAGTTGCTTTGGCACTAAATGTAGCTCATGTGGCATGGAACAATCCTTGAAGAGAAGGAGGAGTCTTGGGCAGAGGTGTAATGGGCTGCTGGCATGGCCATATCTGGGGAATCCTAGGAATGGCTCTGCCAAGGAATTTGTAAGGCTGGGCTAGGAGCGTGGAATAGCATGTGGGTAATTGGGTTATGTATACTGTGATCAGTGCCACCACCCAGGGTAGGGTGGGCGGCTGTTCCACCGTCATTACACATGAGATATCCTTTTCGGGCAGGATGTATGACCCTGTAGAACTGTGAGTCCAGCTTATCTTGGGGGGGGGGGTGCCACTTTGGAGAAGGATTCCCTAGAACAGTGATTCTCAACCTTTTCTTTACCATGGAGCCCTTTTAAATGTCTTTTGCTGCTACAGACCATCAAGACTTAACTGAAGATTTTAAATGCGATAGCAAGAAAAGTCACGTGCATTTTTTCAGCCACTCAACATCATTCACTTGTATATTCTCAGTGTGCGCAAAAGAAGCAAGTGCTGCGTATATTTCCTGCTATCAAGCAGTTATTTTCAGAACTTTTGAATGGTTTGAGGTATTGTAATGAAACTTTGCACAAATGATATCTTCCTTGGCAAAAGACTTCTGCTCTTTGAGATCAGTGGATGATGTTCTTTCTTTCTTTCTTTCTTTCTTTCTTTCTTTCTTTCTTTCTTTCTTTCTTTTTCTTTCTTTTTCTTTCTTTCTTTCCTTCCTTAACTGTAAAAGCTCATACATTTCTTCAAGTCTTTGTGAACTCCCCTATGAGGACTTTGTGGCCCCAGGGGTCCGTGGACCACAGGTTAAGAACTGCTGCCCTAGAAGAACAGCAGAACCTCAACAGCTGATTCATGGAGGGCTGGAAGGAGCCACTGTCCAGCTGTCCCATAACGGCTGGAAATCTCCCGGTTGTAGTCAGTGCATGAAGGTGGATGATCACTGGCTTGAGTAGATTCCTACTGTGTGATCAGAGGGCACTGAAAAGAACTGCACAGGCCACACCAGTAACCCTCTGGTTGTGTTGGACTACAGCTTCCATTATCCCTGCCCACAGAGCATGCTGAATGGAATTTCTGGAAGTTGCCTTGCAACAGCACCTTCGGGGGTGGGAGGGTGGACTAGATTTCCCATCCCAGAATAGATTCTTGAAAACTTATGGGATCTTTCTTAAATTCTTTACTAAGGTCAGACTCTTGGGTTATAGAAACACAGAATAGCATCTGTCTAGAGCAAGAGTGGGGAAGGTGTGGGCCCCAGTCCCCATTTTATGTCCCCAACACCCACCTGGCCCCTCTGCTCCTCCCAAAGAATTCTGAGTGAAAATAATGCAAAAAAAAATGTAAAAAGCTCAATTACAACTCCGGGAGGCCTCCATTATTTTCTCAAAACACTCCACCCCTAAATAACATCCAAAATTACCACAACAAATCCAGAAATTGCAATTGGAAGTAACTTCAAATTGTAAAAATCAGCCAATTTCAGGTCAATACAGCTTGTAACTGGTATAGAGATTGTGTAAAAATTGGCCCCTGTGTCTGTTACAAACATGTGTTGGATAAGGGAATGCAGCACAAAAATTCATAAAAAAAATGAACTTGTGTTTTATAGATTGCAGGAAAGCCTTTGCATAGATCATAATCACTCTAAAAGAAATAAGACTGCTGTTAACATCTGTTTGCCTGATGTGTAATCTATACACAGGAAAGGAAGCCACTGTCAAGATGGAATGTAGAGGTATAGAATGGTTTTCCATTGGCAGGGTGGTCAGACAAGGCTGCATTTTATCACCCTTGTCTGTTAAATTTATATGCAGAATATATCACACAGAAAGGAAAATTAGATTTAGAGGATGGGGATGTGAAAATTGGGAGAAGGAACATGAACTGTTTAAAATATGCAGATACACCATGTTACTTGCACAAAATAGCAGAGGCTTAGAGCAACTATTGAGAGAAGTTAATGAAGAAAATGCAAAAGCAGGATTACAGTTAAATATGAAGAAGACAAAACAATGACCACTAATGATTTACATAATTCATTTAAAGTGGGAAATCGAGACGCCCAGTTAGTTAAAGAATTTCTATACTTTCATTCAGAGCAAATCAAGCCTGAACTTTCACTGCTGGCTAAAGTGACTGAACTGTGGTCATCATATTTTGGATATATCATGCAATGATGTTACTCATTGGAAAAGACAGTAATCCTCACTAAAGTACAAGGCAGTAGGAAAACAGGGAGACCATGCTATAGTGGATTGATTCAGTCAAGGAAGTCATGGCCCTGAGCTTGCAGGCCCTTAGCACTGGGGCTGCTGAAGATCTTTCATTCATTCTATTGCTGTGAGTCGAAATTGACTTGATGACAACAACAACAAATCTGCTGTAGTTGCTGCCCCCGACCCCCATGGCCTAGGGCAGGAGACATTGTGTACTGCTATTTTTTGCAGAATGATTTTTTTTCTGGTTCTGGTACAGAATTGGTAATTCAGTAAATATTGATGGTGTTTGCCTTCAAGTTATTTCCAACTTATGGCGACCCTAAGGCAAACCTATCACAGGGTTTTCTGAAGCTGAGAGTTTGGCCACTCAGTGGGTTTTCATGGCTGAGCAGGGAATTGAACACTGGTCTCCAGGGTCATAGTCTGGTGCTCAAACCACTATATCACACTAGTCCTCTCTAAACTGCTAGTCCTTCATGAGCGGGGAATTTTCTCTAGATCAGTCAAGCTCTAGATCAGTCAGTGCAGAAATACTTTGGGTAAGCTGGTTTTATAAAATGATTTCATTTCATACCTGGCCTTTCTGCCTGCCAAACACGAAACTTAAGGTAGCTGGTGATATTAAAATAGAGTTAAAAATAAGATCTTGATTGAAACACAGCATAAAATGCAATCAGTCAAATACCTCATGTTAAAAGACAGAGCCAGTAATCAGGCTATGAAACCCTGTTGAACAACACACCAACTTGCACACCAAAGGTCTGCCAGCAGAAGAACAAGAGAGGACCCCACACACACACTTCCTCAATAGGGAGTTCTAGAGTCCAGGAGTGGCTTAAGAGACAGACAAAAATTCTTCAGCACTTCAGCACTTGATGGAAGCCATCCATCTGTGACAAAATGGAGACACTTGAATCAAAGTATATGAGGCATTTTTTTGGTTTCCTTCATGAGTGGGGCTAAAGATAGATATGTAATATGATAAAAGCATTAAAAATTTTAAAAACAAAGTTTTGAAAGCAAAGTTTTAAAAAAGACAATTTTTAAAAGACAGAAGGTTTTAGAAGACAATATAAAAACAATGTTAGAAAAGCAAATACATTGGGAGGGCAATTATCCTGCCTGAATTTTAAAAAAACATGTAGTACCTGAAAATTTGCACTGCAGAGTGATAAGTGGGGTTGCCAGAATGGAAAATTGAGAGGGCTTCTGTACCTCTAATAGTGATGTAGAAGAGGGAATTTTGGCAAGCATTGCTCATCACACGACTAATTAAAAAGCAGTTCCTGCTGAAATTCCCTTTTCTACACAAGTAAGGTGCAGGAGCACTCTCCAGTTTTCAGTCTTGGAACCCCAAAGACCCCTGGAGTTAACAGCTTTTATACCCTCCCCTCCCCTTTTTTTTTAAAAAAGTCAATAATATTCAATGGAGGCAGTTTGGACCTTCATCCAAACCTGTCTGAATACTGAGATGTCAAGTGATGTATGGGCCTGAGTACATTAGCCCTAAGCATGGCTTGGAGGAGGGTCTTCTTTCTCACTTAGCCTTTCTGGCTTAGCTGGATGGAGGATGAGTTTTTTTAAAAAAAGAAAAGCAGATGAATGGTGTGAGTTATGGATCCAGGGCAGAAAGTGCTTGGAAGGGATGTAAAGAGCTGTTTGGTGTCAAGGTTGAATGCTTTGACTTGGGGAAACGAGCAGGGGACTAGAAGCAAGGTGAAGGGGTCTGGAGAATTTCCCACCAAAGATGCTTTCTACTGGAATTGGGACATTCTGTGATTCCTGAATATTACATGTGCAATTCTGCATATAGTTGTGCAGAATGATAATTGCATCTTGATTTCTAGTTTTCTATGTATACTTCAGATGCTGTGCTATGTTTATCCAACTCCTCATGTGCTATCCAGGAAAAGAAAGGGAGAAAAAGTGGGATTATGTTCCAGAACCATCAACAAGATGTTTCCAGTGTAAAGACAAACATTTAGCTGAACTTTGGTGGATTCTGTCTTGGCTTCCAAAGTACACACATGCAAACAATCTGTTGCGCTTGGATTTTGAAGCAAGTAAAAACAAAAGTGTGGGGTGGGGCAAGAGTGATTAATTCCGTCTGGTGTTAACAAGGCCCAGCCAGTTCCTGATCCGACAGCCTTGGCTTCAGCATGGTACCCCACCGGGGCTCATTCCTTCCCCTTGCAGCCCTTTCCCACAGTGGCTCAGACCGGCTCCTTTATTTCCTTTGGCTCTTCTCCCAGGTTCTGCTCCTTGCTCGGCTAGTCTTTTGTGTTCCAATGACGATCAGGCTTTTTTCCATCACTCCCCTTCCCAGATGGCACTGACTCACCTTCTGAATTTTCACCCACTCATTTTTAATTGAGCTGTCAGTTTCGGTTTGGCTCTCCTAAAGTTACTGAGTTACTTGGGAAACTTACATCTACAGAAAGTGCATTGAGTTTGTGCTCTGTCTTTGGCCAGTTGTGCAACTGGAATAGGCTTGTAAGCAGTGCTTGAACAACCAAATTTAAAGGTTCCCCAATGGATCATGGCCCTCTAGGGGAGTCTGGGGATGGGGGAGTGAGTTTTCCCACCATGGCCTGGGCTTCCCCACCCCTGCTGTAAAGGCACAGGGGAGGAGAGACACAGGGGCTGTTGGTGAAGTCTGTCACTCATGGTCAGGGGACAGCAGAGCAACTTTGTGACAGGGGAGGGATTGAACAATGATTAAAACAAGATGGAGTTGGACAACAGCTGAAGAATGTCTGGAAGGGAGCTGATGGAAATACTGTTATGGTTTCCCCAGATATCCAGAGCTAAGTACTGGTGTAGCAGACTCATGGCATAATCTTTAGTTCCATACACAATGCCAATTCTGATTGGCATTGTCTCTCAGAGCCTCATGCTAAGGTCTCCCATGCCCTGCTATCCTAATACCGCAGTTTATAGGTACTTGGATGGGCATGGGAGACCTTAGTGTGAGGCTCTGAAGAAACAATGCCAATCAGAACAGACACTTCAACGCTGGATGGACCAGATGTCTGGGTGATTGGTATACAAGGCAGCGATGGGAAAGGTGTGGCTCTCCAGATGCTGTGGGCCTGCATCTCCCCAGCATCCCTCACCATTGGCTCTGCTGCCTGGCACTGAGAGGAGTTGCATTCATGCTGGAGGAGGAGCAGATGCTGCCCACCCCTTTGTAAGGCAATGCTTCGTACCCTGGGCACTGTGACTCCCTTCCTTCTGCCAAGCAGCCATAAATTGTTCCCCAGTTCTGTTTGGAAGGCAGAACACCCTGTAGCTGAGGAATGGAAGGGAACACATCTATTAATTACTTTTTCCTAGGAATAGCATGTTATCACCCCTGTTGGAAGGGAGGGGCCAAAAGCCTTCCTGTGTGTCAAAAATAGATTGCTTCTGGCTCTGTATCAAGGATTACTACATTTGGAATGGCTTAAAGAAGTTTTATTTGTATGTTTGTTTATTTCAGGGTGGGGAATCATGCAGTCCTGCAGATGTTGTTGGACTGCAGCTCTCAGCAGCCTTAACCAGTATAGCAAATGGTGAGGAATTCTTGGAGCTGCCATCCAGTTTCATCTGGATGGCTACAAAATTCCCACCCTGGCTTATTTTCATGGCAACCCTGAAGAAAACTTTCGTAGTATGTGTGCATGTGCTTGGGAGTAGCAGAAAGTTGTTGCGTTCCTTCAAGTTGTTTCTGACTTACGGCAATCCTAAGGCAAACCTGGCAGAGTTTGTTCAGAGTGGGGGTTGCCCTTGTCTTCCTCTGAGGCTGAGAGATTGTGATTTGCCCAAAGTTGCCCACTGAGTGTCCATGGCCAAATGGGAATTTGAAGCATGGTCTCCCAGTGCCCAACACTCAGACCACTTCACCATGCTGGCTCTTAGCAGAAAGTGTGTAAGTACAGTATGTGAATACAGTAGCTCTGTGGTGCCATGTAAAAGGAGAACCACACACTGCCTTGAGCTCATCAGAGGAAAAGCTGAATAGAAATGCAACTAATAAATAAACATGCTTCTGAGTCTGCCACCTCTCTGGCTAGTCTCAAACAGATGTGGCCATTCTCCCCTCCTTTTCTTTTTGTTGTTGCTGCTACTGTTAACTTATTAACTTTATTCACACCGTGCCTTTTCACCAAAAGTAGGACTCAAGGTGACCTAACCACCCAGTTGGTTGTTTTAGGTCTGCTTAATGCTAAGAAGAAACTATTTTATTTTATTTAAGTCTGTGGGTGTTAGCACATGCAATTAAAGAACAACCGTTCTACACACTGGGAAAAAGGAGTGGTTCTTTTCTGTTACCAAAATCTGGCATTTTTATTAAATACTCTGGGTTGCTTTACTGTTTAATCTCTTCTTCCCTATCCTGGGTCTGTTTTTCAGAGATCAGTGGGCTATTATGGCTTCTCCAGATAAGCTCTCTCCAAGGCACTCTAATTTCCTTGCTTTCTGGTGTGGGCGAGGGTGTTGATATGGTTCGGGCTGTGTCTGTTTCTCTCTCTCATAGTGCAATGATTGTTCCTTTCCGTGCAGCTCTCTCTGTCTGATCTTTATCTCAGCCCAACAGATTGCCTAAATAGAATTTGGAGCTGCATAACAGTAGCACTTTGCTCCTACTAGCAAGTTTCCAGGCAGAATTCAAAATGTTGAATGATGAGGAAGTAACATAATTTCCATTACAGGGACTGTAGACAAGACCCTAAAGGCGCCAGTTCCTGTCTGATCTTGGATGCTAAGCAGGCTCAGCCCTGGTTAGTACTTGGATGGAAGACTGCTAACAAATGCTAGGTGCTGTAAGCTGTATTTCAGAGGAAGGAACTGACAAAATCATCTCTAAATACTCCTTGCCTGAGAAAACCCTATAAAATCCATGTGGTCACAGTAAGATGACAGGCTGCTTGAAGGCACGTAAAGAGACAGAAGGCCTTTTGTTTTTGCAAAAGCAGACAGATCAGCAATACATTTTCACCATATTTCCAAATACAGACTCATCCAACTCTTCAGGTGCAGCCAACAGGAGAAAGTATTTCTTTTAATTTTGGATTGTGATGTCAGAGACAATAAAATGAAAGGAAAGAAGAGGAGACCATAAAGGGAATAATTTGTATAAAAACTAGACAGAAAGCTATCATGTTACAGTGATTAAAGGAGTTTTCAAATCCCCATTTACTGAACGAGTTTGGGCCTGTCGCTTTCTGTGGGCCTAGTCTAACTTACAGGGTTGCTGTGGCAATAAAAATGAGGAGAAGGGTCATGTACATTGCCTAAGCTCCTTGGAGGAACGGTAGCAGGGTATGTACAGTAACTAAATGTATTACCTAATAAATAAATATGGAAGGAGTGGACCGGGAATGTGGGAACAAGGGAGATGGGATGTATGAAAAATAAAGTCCTACCACTTACCCCCCTGGACTCCAAATCCAGGTGTCCCATGGAGTTTGCATCTTCATAGAAAAGAAATAATTACATTTTAATAGACAACAGTTTACTTGTATTTTATCTGTAACCATGATGGACCTTTATGTAAATACAAATGAATTAATTCTGACTTCTCCCTCTCTCCCTTCCCATTTTTCTTTTTAACAAGAAGGCCCAGAGACCAAAAATCTTGAGCAATGTTGAGAGTCAGCTGGATGAACTTGGAGTCCTTATTGCTCAGACAAAGAGAACGGTCGATCTTATCAAAGTAAGATGACATCATTTTGATTTCATCCCAAGAGTTAAAGCTGAATGTTGAATCTTTCTCCATGCCCTGTTTATTGTTTTGTTTGACTCTCCAGAGAATTCCCTGGCACACCACTGAGGCAAACAGGACTCAAGGGTGTGGGCAAGAGAAGTTTCTGTGGCCAATCAACTCCAGTGTTGTGAGGTGTTTTTTTTAGATGGCATGAAAACAAAGAAGGAGAGTTCTGCTCCCTGTAAACACTCTGTTAGGTAAATGCACAAGTATCCCAAGAGCTAGTCTGCACTTGAAGAAGAATGACACTGTGTTTCTCTTGGATTATCCCACTTCAGACTGTAGGTGGAGGATTGTATATTTGCATGTTCCATGAGGAAGGGGCAAATTCCATTCCCATAGAAAAGCAACATGTCAAGGTGTAAGGGTCAAAGGTACCCTTCTTCATAATGCATTCCTTTTGAATTTATAGGAAAAGAATTCCTAATTTCTGGAAGTCTAATAAAGAGAGGGGAAAAAGTATTCCTATAATCACCATGCTTGCTTAATGAGAAATCTTTCCCCTGTTTCAGTGTCAGCTGGTTTCAGATTCCTGTTTAACCATGGTTGGTATCAAACCTTGTACAGCCACAGTGCTAACTATAGTTGACAGCATAAAGCAGGGACAGGTCAAACAATGTCCTTTAGATGTTGTTGGACTGCAGACTCTTATCATCTTTCCCAATTGGCTATGTTGGTTAGAGCCAATAGCACCTGCACTCCAACATGGGGTGGCAATTTCATCAGTAATGCACTGAGGGGAACCATAACCTTTGCTTCCCTAGCTGCAGTTCTGCTTTATCTTTCTCCCCTCCCACATGGGTCAATTGGCTTTGGGGGAAAAAAGCTTCCCTTGGCATCAATAGGAGTTTTTCCTCATAAGTTCATAGCAGTATGTGCTGTCAGGATCATGGATTGGGAAGGAAGGATTAGATCTCCCTCTTTCTGCAGTGTAGGCCCAGATGAACACTGCTATGCATTGCTGCTTCAGCAGCTGTTACTTAAAATATTGGCCTGTTTTCTGTTGATACATTTAGCATCCTGTCTGGTCTAGGATAGTGACTACTTCTCAAATTCAGGTCTCTGGAATGATTTTTGATTGGTTCTCTCAATTCTCCTTCAAGGGAAGATCCTGGATTGTCTATGTTTTGGGGAACAATGGTGTATTAGCTGCAGCATCCATTGGCACAAATCTACCTCTGTGTGTTTAGGGCACTGCTCAGAAGGAGAAGAGAAGGTCAGCAAACTCTTTGCTGACACAGTCCGGGTCCTTGCAGCCTTTCAGAAGGAAGTCCTTGGGTTCATTGATGATGGTGAAAGAGCCATGTTGAGCGGGGCAGAAGAGGAGCTGAGGCAGAAGGAAGAGAGGCGTGCCATGTTGAATGAGTGCAGACAGAACCTGGAGAAGGTCCCCAGCACAGATACCATCTCTTTCCTGCAGGTGGGTGCTCTGGGTTATTTTGCCAGTGGAAGACTGGCCTGCTAGCAGAAAGTCCACCATAGAGGGCAGCCAAAACAATGTGACACTCTTTGCATAGACTTGCCCTTCCCCAGCTGGGCAACAGTAATAAAACAGGAACCTCCATGATGCCACTTCTCTTCCTGAAAAAAATGCAGCAGCACTTTGCAAGTTGAAGGCCAGTTTTGCTTGACCAGATGCTGCTGCCTGCCCATAGTTATGCTTAGGACACATGTGAGCATCTCAGAGTACTTTCATAGCCAAAGACCATGCTGGCTGGTGCGTTGTTTACAAGTCGTTGTCCAAAAATTTAATTTTTCAAAATGATGCCCATTTTCAGCTTCTACTTAAAGTGAATCACTGAGAGTATTGCATGCATTTTTCAGTATTAGCACTGGCCTTGCCACTAAGCATGGACACAACAAAAGCTATAACTAATCATAACTGTTGGATGATCATTCCTATATGATGTTCTCTCTCTCTCCCCCTTCCCCTCCCCCTCCCCCCTCTCTCTCTCTCACACACACACACACACACACGTTCACACACAGCCTCAACCACTCCACTTCTTGGATACAGGGACAAGGACCATTGGGATTCTGGATCACTGGGAGACAGTGGTGGTGATGAAAGTTTTCCACATCTCTCAGGGATCTCTCCTGAGTGTGCTATTTTCCTCCTCTTCTTCTTCCTGATGATGAGAAAACTTTGATCTAAGAAATCAAGGAATCACATTTTTCTCCCCTAGATGATCTTGGAGGAGGTTGGGCAGGAGATGCTCCAGGTTTGTGGGAGCCATATGGGGAACAGCCAACTGCCACATTGTACTTTCCAGCTTTAGCAGACAAATTAAGTGAACTTGTGCACTTGATCATAAGCATGGGATGATAGGTGTGTTTTTGCATGGGAATGTTCATGTCCGGAAAAGGAAAGGGAGTGGACACAGCAGGTTTTGTTCCTGGCATTGGGTTCCATAGCTTGTATAGCTTGCATTAATAGTATTTATAGTAATCATAGTGCTTAGTCCTGTTTGGTCTCTCCTGGGTAATGCGTTCCCATCTGTTTCATTTGTAGAAGCTGGGGAAAGGGACTTTATAGGGAGGAGGCTCTCTTGGACTCAGCTCTGTTCCAAATGTAGATCCAGGAACTCTTTGTGCCAGGACCTACAGCCAGTATAGCTGTGTCCCCCGCCCCCCTCACTCTGGTATGTCTGTTTCCATATCATGAGCTGCTACAGCCATAGGCGGGTCTGTGGAATAAGTCGTACTGTCAGTCAATCAACTGTGTTTTTTTTTTTGGTCCAGGAGTTCCAAGCACTGAAAATAGCTGCTGAGGAGAAAAACTTCCCATGTACAAGCTTCCCTAAAGAACTCAGCTTTATCAAATCGAGCCAGGCTGTGTTCACCATCAAGGAATTGCTAGTGAACATTTGCAAGAACCAGTGGGACCAGCTTTCAGGGAAAGGGGATGATGGAACCATTCCTTATGGGATGCCAGAAGGTTGGTAGTTTTCTACACAGAGTCCTCTGCCATGGTCTGACACCAGCAAAGATGGACCCCTTGGCCCACCAGATGTTTTTAACTGTAGCTCCCCAAAAATTTTACCATTGCCCATGCTGGCTGAGGCTTCTGGGAGTTGAAGTCAAAAACATTTTGAAGACCACAAGCATCCTCAACCATGGCCTACAGGGTTTTTTTTCTAGCTTTGATAATTGTCTTGAAGTTGCTATAGAAAGTATTTGGCTACAAAGTATCGGCTATAGAGATCCTATAAGAACTGCTGCCTAGGAAAGGATAGAATCCACTGTCTATTTAACTCTAAATTTCTAGGAGCTGTGGCAATCTCTTGCAGCTGTTGAATGAGTCAGATGTAACAACAGGCATGGCTTCTTCTCCTCTCATCCACTTCTCAGGGTCTTCTTTTTACCACTACTCTGTACAATTCTCTCTTCTGATATCTTTTAGAAATCCCTAGTTCTTCTCCTCACTTGGTGCATTTTAGGCTATCTGATTTTGGGACTGGCATGATTTTTTTTTGTTGCGCCAGGAAGCAGTATCATATCATGCCCATTGGTTTCTTTCATTGCTGCAAAATCTCCAGGGATTGGCAGCTGATTGCTTGTGAACTGACAGCAGTAAGTGGACCAGCACTTTTGAATACCACTGCCATAGTTCATTTCCTTTTATTTTTGTACAGTGCCATGCACATTGGATGGTGCCATATAACTGAATCAGTAATGAAGAGGAGGAGTGTAAGCCTTATTTACATTCACCACACATGCATAGATGTTTATTTGCATTAACAATTTTGGATTGAGAATTTTGCTGTAATTTTGTTTTGCAATGTAGATGTTAGGGCATTAAAAACCAGTGGGTAAGCACATCCAGTTGGACAACTGCAGGCCCCTAGTTTTTAGACTGCAAATCTCATAATTCCTTACCATCAGGCGTGCTGACAAAGGCTGATGAAAGTTCGGTGGGGGATCAAAACAGTTGCAGTTGCCCACCCTTGATTTATGTGATTGGAGGTCATATTTTACACCTCCAGTGTTTTATAAGGAACATACAAGCATTCTTCAGGTTGGCTTTTGTGACTCATAAGTGGCTGTGAAGTACCAGTAGCCTCAAAGGGAAAGGGAAAAGATTTTGCAGGCTATAGCCCACATATAAAAGTGTTGCAAGGAGTGCAGCTGCTCTAAAATTGCCTAATAACAAGTTTCTGATTTGGCTTCAGGCTTCTGGGCCTCTTGCCTTACGCTTGAGGTTTTATGAGGTTTCCATAATGACTCAAATAAATCAGTAGGCAACAAACAGACATCACTGGGTGTGGCCAGTGGTGGTTTGGGGAGCATGTCCAAAGTGGCAGTCCTTGAAATAGAGCCTTGTCTGTCAGAACGCAGGAAAAGATGTCTTTAATCAGCAGGCTTTAGTTTCAAGACTTCCTGTCCTGCCAAAACTAGAACTGATGTTGCTGGCTCCGTTGCAAGGGGAGGTGGCTGGCTCTCTTCTAGCATCTAATTGCATTGTTTAAAATTCCCGGTTGCTTGGATTTTCCCTGTACAGCTATACAAAACCTTAAATCTTTTTTTTTTCCTTATTCAGTTTGGCCAGTTTGGCTGTTCTTTGTAACTAGGGCCATTCCCCATCTCTAGTATGACCTCCAGATGCTACCCAATGAAACCATCACAGTATGATGGATGGTTCTCACTGAAGCAGCTGTGGTTTCTTTCCTCTCAGGGCCTGCATTAGATCTTTGTTGTCACTCCATATTGCCATTGTGGCCATGTTTCAAACCCCTGTGGGGACAGAAAGGGAGGCAGTGTTGTAACAGAGACAGTACTCACAGGTCTGAAGTGCCTGGGCTTTTTCATTAGCAAGGAGAGCAGTGTTTCTTCTCTCCCTGCTGCCAGGGTTCCATGTTCCTTCTTAGTTCACCTATATTGTAATTCTCACAGTAGCTGTGCGAAAGGGGATGGATAATTCCAGCAGCATAGTGTTGCAAGTTCCCCCTCCCTGTGCACGAGGAAGAGGTGGATAGAACAGATATTCACATGGATATGGGTTAACACAACTGCGTGAATGTTTGACCTCTCCTTGGGGCTGTGACTGTAAAAACAGTCATAGAGAGCAGCCGCACCTCAACATTTACCTCTACACTGCTGAAAAGGGAAGTACTTCCTGGATAGTCAGCAAGTGCAGGGACCCATTCACACTATACTGTAACAGCATTATGATCCCACCAACTGCCATGGCTGTATCCTATGGAATCCTGGGATTTGTAGTTTGGTCAGAGGCACCAGAGCTCCCTAGCTGAGGATTCTAATGGCTTCCCCTCAAATGCACATCCCAGGATTCCATAGGATGTTGCTACAGCAGTTAAAGTAGAATTTTAGCACTATCATCTGAAGTGTCAATGGGTCAGAGAATAACCTCTCCAACTGTTTCCAGGTTGTAGTTTCCTCCCCCCCCAGCTATTCTTGCAAGGTCCAGTTTGAGAAAAAGCATGACATCCATGAAAAGGGAACATCTCCTCTTTAGACGAAGGAAGATGAACAGAAAGTAAATAGGGCTTTGCAGACCCAAGGAAAAAGTTGCCTTCCACAACAACTCTGTAAAACAGATGTTTCTCTATTTCCATCTCTCTGTTTTTGGATTGCTAGAGGACCACAGCAAAGTTCAGAGTGGCCTTCTTTGCTGGCTAATGCTTTAGAGCTGCATAATAAGCACATGGTCTTAATTCTTGGATCTTGGGACAGCTGCCTCCTATTGTGATTTCAGTGTTTAAAAGTCTTAAGCACAGCAGTCCTGCTGTTAGTGCAAATAGTTGGATTTTAGGTTAAAGGGGAAGATGTGTCACCAGGTGGTTGTCTGAAATACTGTGTGTTCTTTGCTTCAGTTTTGCTGCCTGCTATGCTGGTGGCAATTTATGACAAATGCTTCTCTTTACAGTGACCATGGGGCCCCAGATTTCTGAAAAAAACACCAACCCTGCCTGTCTGGAGTCACGAGATTATTTTCTCAAATGTAAGATCATTTCATTTTATGCATTGTCCTCCTTGGCTTTTCTCCCCTTTTCTTTTGTCAGCGGGGCAACTTTGGGTAATGTTTAGGATAGTACATAATGGTAAATCCCATCAAACTGACACCAAAACAAATAATCAAAGATGAAATCTATGGACATAGTCAAGGCAAAATTAAATGCTTTTAAGTTACATGATTTAAATGTGAAAGCTAAGTACATGAACTTTTTCCCCCATTTAAATCAGCAGGACTGAAAAGTGATTCGCTTGGGCTGTATATGCTTAGTTTAAGAGCCAGTAAGGTAGGGTGGTTTGAGTGTTAGACTTAGGACTCTGAGAGACCAGGGCTCAAATCTCTTCTAGACCATGGAAACCCAATGGGTGGCTTTAGGCACTCACATTCTTTCAGCCTCAAGAGGAAGAACAGTGGCAAATCCCCTCTAAACAAATCTTGTCTCCCCTTCCCCATAACAAACCCCATGATATTTCGTTAGGATTGCCGTAAGTTGGAAATGACTGGAAGGCACACACAACAACTACAATGATTACTTATTACACTTCATGGGAGAAAAGTTACATACAAAGATGCTCAGTTCTGCTGATTGATCTTTCTCAGCCAGCATGGTCAATGTAGGCACTATATCTAGACCGTTAAATGGAATTTGAAACCTCCAGGTTCAGGTCTGTGCTGAGCCATGAAAATCACTGCGTGGCCTTGAATTAGAGAGGTTTCTGCCTGACCCACCTGGCAGGATTATATGTGCCTGGGAAGGAGATGAAGAGAACTATGTAAACTGCCTTAAGTTCATAGAAAGGCAAGATATAAATTTAACTAATACAGTTCTCTCTCCACATTTGCAGGTTTCACTTTCACGAATTTGATTATTTGCAAGGTGCCCGCTTACCCCCCTTCTCCCCCTCCCATTCCCTGGCCTTTTGCCCAGGCACAGGGAGGGGGAAAGATCTGCACTCCCCTGCACTCTCTCTCTGCTTGCTGGCAGGAGGGTGCAGGAAGCACGATCGCCCATTCCTCATGCTGCGTCCGCCACCCCCAATGGTGCAGGTGCGCCCTGGGTGGGTGGTAGGAAGTGTGATCGCCTGTTCTCTGCACTCCTTCCACCACTGGTGTGGGCGCGCCCTGGGCGGGCAGCAGGAGGGTGCAGGGAGGGCAATCACCCCTTCCTTGTACTCCCTGCCCCCCACCTGGATGGGTGCCTCAGCTCTGGCAGGAGCGTGTAGGGAGGGCACCTTTTTCATGGCTATTTGACATTCATGAGGGTTCTGTGTCCCTATCCCTCACAAATGTGGAGGGCCTACTGTAATAAGTAAAGCAAATAATAAACTCTCATGGGTGTAGGCACTGGTAACATCTCAATTAGAATACTGTAATTTCATTGTATGTGGGTCTACCATTGGAGTTGATTCAGAAACTAGTGGAAAATTCAGCAGCTAGATTACTGACAGGAACATTTTATAGAAGCCGTATAACACTGGTTTTAAAGAAACTGCACTGGCTGCCAACAGGTATTTGAAGCTTAGGATCCCAATACTGTACTTGAAGCAATGCCTCTCTGACATTGCACTTTCCCAAGATCTGAGGCCACTCTGTGCAAGAGAGCATCCTCTGGCATAGCATCCAGTTTGTGAAAGGCCCTCCTTTTGGCGGGCTAATGGGTACTGATGCTGTGTTCTTCCCAGTCACATGTTAAAATATGGCTTTTATTGTAGCCTTTGGAATCTAACAATGTCTAAGTATTACCAAGTTTTTAATTGTTTTGATTTGTTTTAACTGCTAAATTGTTTAATATGTTTTAGACTATCTAAAATATTCCTTGTTGTTTTACATTTAAATTACTCTAAATTGTTTTTAAATTGATTTTATCTCTACCACACTCTAAGACAGAGCTTTCCAAACTTTTTGTGTTGGTGACACACTTTTCAGACATGCATAATTTCACAACACAGTAATTCAATAATTCAGTAATTCAAACCGGAGGTTAAACTAACTCCTTATAAGAGATACAGACACATACGTAAATTGTAATAATAAAATGTATGGGGATACAACATATCCCATGAAAACCTTTCATATATTTTAAAAATATATGATTTATAAATAATAACATACATTTCCAAGATTGTAGGTAACACACTAACATGTCACGGCACACCATCTGGAAAGCCCTGCTCTAAGAACATGTGATGTAGGGTACGGTTATATAGCAACAACAGCAACAACAGTGATATTTCTAGTATTTATAAACTACTTTCTTAGTCAGCAGTCAAAACA
Organism: Ctenosaura bakeri; assembly: GCA_948474755.1. Taxonomy (NCBI): domain Eukaryota; kingdom Metazoa; phylum Chordata; class Lepidosauria; order Squamata; family Iguanidae; genus Ctenosaura; species Ctenosaura bakeri. Next base: position 426,891 of record CAOLHI010000849.1, read on the forward strand.
TTCAGACAAAAGTATTTTTTAAAAATTTTAAAAATATGTTCAGTCCCTCACTGTTTACCAGCCTTGTTATATTTAGCTAGAGGTCTAGGAATTTAAATATTTGTGTGTAGACTCTCAGGAATCTGAGTTCTCATTGTTGATAATGTATATGAACCAACCCCTCAAGATTACAGGACAGAAGCCTGAAACCATAAGGGCAGTTTCTGCTAAAATGAATAGGAAACAGAAGGGCTCTCATTAGTTAGTGTATGGCAATATTTGATCCATGTCAGCTCCCTGTTTCCAACCATTTGCCTCTAAACTACTTTGAACTATGATTTTTAAATCCCTCTTCTGATTTCTCTCTCTGCCTGTGGTAGGCCCTCTTTATGTTTGGTGTTAGTGTTAAGCAGAGATTGGAACAGCTACTTTATTGGACAGCAGTTCCCAAAGTTTCACAGTGAACTTGGCTATTTTCATGCTGGCTGCTGGATTCTGGATGTAACAGTCTAAAATAAATAACTTTTCCACGATCTGGAACTTCCTAGGTTTTCTTTCCTTTGTCCCAATCTGGGCTGCCACCTGCTGTTCTTGTGGTTCTCACTTCTGCAATTGCTGGATAAGTGGCACAGCCTTCCTCCATCCAGCATTGTATATTCCATGGACAGTGGAAAACACGTTTCGTTTCCCACTGTTGCCTCTATTTCTGTATCTCATGGTGCTGGCATTGCTCACCACTGAACACAGCCATTCTACATTCCAGACCTAAGGTAAAAGTACCTTAGGGTAAATAGGGCCACAAACAAAACATTAGGTGAAATCTAATGGGGTTTTTTCTCAGTGGTAGAACCAATTCCCCCAGCCTTCATGGAGGGGGCAATTCTTCCTGAGCATTCTCAAAATCTACTCCAGAAAGTTGTTGGGTGGGGAGAGGGGAAAAGACCCTTTGTGGACTTCTACCCCTGTAACATTAGTTTCCATCACTGTTACTCCTGGTGATGCTCTGTTAAGCTGGACCAGCACATCGTCTGACCCCATGCAAAGCCACACAAGTCTCTCCTCATTACTCAGTGCACCTATATGTGTGTGCATGAACACACACAATTGAAATGCAAAAAATAAGTCTAATTAGAAGAAAATAGCCTTACCAGTAATACCTGAGCATTGAAGCTAAAGAATCTTCAGTTGCTTTTGTTGTTTCAGTGTTGTTGTTCTGTAAGAAAATGAAATCAATACCTTGTGGCCTTCTTTGCTAATCATTCCCCTCTTTTAAAAATTTTTCCCCTTCAATACAGTTGCGTTCATCATTGATTTGGACAGTGATACAGCTGACAAGTTCATCCAGCTCTTTGGCACCAAGGGGGCCAAGCGTGTTCTGAATCCCATTGCCTACCCTGAGAGCTCAACCAGATTCATTAACTGTGAGCAGGTGCTGGGTGAGAACGTCATGAACCGGGGCAACTATTATTGGGAAGTGGAGATCATTGATGGCTGGGTGAGCATCGGAGTCATCACAGAAGATTTCAACCCGCAGGAATCATATGACAGGGGCCGCCTGGGCAGGAATGAGAAGTCCTGCTGCCTGCAGTGGAACGGGCAGAACTATGTTGCCTGGTTTGGGGGCTTTGACTGTGTGATCCAACAGCCTTTCTTCCACACCATCGGGGTGTTTTTGGAGTACTCTGAGAAGGTGCTGACTTTCTTTGGAGTGAAGGATGCCAAGATGACGTGCCTGCAGCAATTCAAAGTTGCTCGCTTCAAAAAGGGCCATTTTGACCCCTTCCAGAATAAGATCAATCACCAGTTTCCCACACTCTTTACCCACAACCTCAAGCCAGCTTTCTTCCTTGAAAGTGTAGATGCACACATGCAGCTGGGACCTTTAAAGAAAGACTGTGTTTCTGTACTGAAACGACGTTAGTGCACTTAATGGACAGGACAGAACACAGAATTCAGGAAAGGTTAACATGAAGTCTCTGTTGGAGCAGTATGTCACCTCAGTAATTCAGGGCTGAACGCCTTGTCACTTTTATCTCTGTCACCACCACCATGAATAATTTGATAGATAGCTTTAAACATGAAGGGCATTTGCTGATATCACTTTTTCTCTTCTGGGTTTTAATCAGGGATAGCATATTTTAGGGCTTCTGCGTGCTACACTCAATCCAGACCCCTTAAGCTGCTTTTCCTTTCACATCATGTTTTAATTGCTGCACTTCTCTTTCTGTCTAAATCTACTGGTATCATGAAAAGCACTGCACATCTGCACTGGGAATTAACACACCAAATAGAGTAGAATAACCCTGGCTCTAGCCCTTGATCCAGGATGCTGAGAACTGAAGGGCCACTGTCTGCATTCTTGTAAAACTCAGTGGAAAAGGTAGTGAGGATAATTTAGGGGAGATGATCCCGTCATTCTACACCTCATTGTAGAAATATTTTAGATCAGGTTATTCTCTCCACGAGAAAAGGTTGAGGGATTGATTGTCAGTTCAGTTACTTGAATTCAGATTGGACAGAATACTGGATCACCCATTATATCATCCTCTTCCAACAGGATGCCCTCCAGAGGTATTGGATTGCAACTTGCAGCTGGCAGGATATTTCTGGGAGTCCAACACACCTGGAGGACAGCAGCTTGGGGAAGGTCGTGTTATGTAAAATGATCTGGGAGACTATTGTCATTAATAGAGAGTTTTCTGTTCTCTGCTCCTGAAGCTCATTCTTGAGGTTCCTGAAGCTGGCATTTGTCCACTAAGATCTGATCTAAGTTGTCACTCATTTAGATGTGGTAGATCAGACATTCTGTCGGTTGCCATGGACCAACCACATTTTTTCTGCCTGGGTTTTTCCATGTGGTTACTGATTACTACACACAATTGTAACACACTGCTAGATGCACTTGTATGCAATTTTCTAGTCACGATAGTGGAAAACGTCATGTATGCATAATCAGCAAGGTGAACCTTGATCAGACTTTATGCTCAGACCACTTTTTTTTTTTTTAAATCTCATTGGTTAAGATGGGGGTTGTGCTGAGAAAAGTATACAGCCCGTGCCCCAACAGCCCAAAGGAAACAAACAAAATGGCTATGCAGAGAGCAATTGTGACATTGTTCAGCAATCACTGGACTTGACTAGTGGTTGTCCATCGTACCTCAACAAACAAATTCTGTGTTGCAATCACAGTAGTGACGAATGCACTGTCAGGTGGGTGCTGGAATAGATTTAGACTAAATTCTTAGATGTCAGCCTAAATCTTAAAAGTTATAACCCTGAAATGAAATCGAGTATCCATGAATTGCAGTATCATTCAAATTTATGATAATATTGATGAGTTTCCTAGTGAAGCATAAAAAGTGACAAGAGGATAAACTTTCTGGGCTTGAGATTCTAATATGTCAATTACTGCAGATGGGGAAAAGAGCAGGAGGATGTCTTGCTGTGAGGTGCACTTCGCACTTAATATCTTGCTAACCAAGAGTTTTTAAACAATATGTTATATATTTCTTAAGGTGAAAATGGAAGCTTGTCTACTCTTGAGAACAGGCCCATGAAACAGGGGTGGAGAGATTGTCACATCTGAGGCAAATAAAGGAGGTTTGAATTTCCATGTAGCAAGGACTAGATGTACCTACAGGTCATGATTCCACAACATGGTGTCTTCCAGGTTTGTTGGATGACAACTTGTATAATAATCAATGGTTGTGAATGATGGGAGTTATAGTCTAGCACATCTGGTATGAGTGCCAGGTTATAGAAAGCTGACCTATAAAATCAATCTTTTCTAGCGCACCCCCCCAACCAGAAAAATGACACTGTAAACAATATTGGATTCAACATAATCTAGTCCTGCTTAGAACATCCTGGAGGTTGCAGGGTAGGGGAGCAGAATGCACCGTGCCTTCTATGCTGCTGTTACAAAATTCATAGTCAGGTAGTTTGAGTTAACCTGTGAGGAGTTACAGATGCTACTGTGGGCATTAAGGAGTCAAACATGATTTAAACTATCCTGTTTTAGGATAGAAAATAGTGATGGAATTGATAATCCATTGGATTTCTCCTGCTTCCAATATTGATTGTTACAATCTGATGTGCAATTGTTGTTACACTTGATAAACTGATATACAGTTGAAACTGTAATAGCTTCCAAATTGTTACAATTAATATAAATTTATGCTCCTGGAAGAGGAGAAAAGGGAACTTAGCCTAGAGGCACAACTTATTTTTTAGAATTCCAGAATTTCTCTTCATGCATTCCTTGCAGAAATAGTAACTGAATGCTGGTGGTACTCCATTAATGCTGATGCTCCAGGATTCAGTATTACAGCTACCTTTGGAGGAGTTTACTCAAGTTTAATTGTCTACCTCCCAAGGCTTGGTCTTCATACAAAATATATTATGTATTGTATAGGGAATGAATATTATTATTGAGACTAATCATGAGGTTAATTGTATGAGTTCACTTGTCTTTGCTGTCTGGGTTTTATTCAAATTTTCCTGGCTACCAGCAAGAAATAGCAATGTCACCAGAGGTGGATTTTTTAATTCCACTAGTGGAATAAACAAGAGCACATTTGTTACAGATTGACTACTAAGCTAGTAGTGTTGTGATACTTAAACAAGCCTTTGTGGATAAACTGGAATGATAATTTGTTCATACTGATCAAACTGGCTGTATTCATTGCTCCTTCTACGCAAATGGCTAAAGCCAGTATGTTTGTTTCATTGCACAGTACTGTGCAATTATTACTTTTATTATGAAAAAAGCTGTTTTTCATATTTTGGAGTGTTAGTAACCTATTTGCTTTGGAGATTCTCACCTCAAAACACACAGTTGCTCTATAATCTGAAGTGTATAAGGAGATTTAGTTTCTATTAAACAATATGGAAGCACAATCCTGATTTCTCTGTTATTCTTTGCAAACCAAGCATTAATTCCACTTTGCTTTCTGCTTGTCCTGTAATAGGTTCTGGGTCACTGAGGGATATGTGTATATAGGAGAGATGAGTTTGTGTGGAGGTTGAGATAGTGTGGGGTGATCTCTTGGAATGGGAAGTGTGGGACCTATTTATTTTAAATGTGTTGGAGAGATTGGACAAGGATGGACTGGGGGAAATCTCAGTGCATGGTTATATTGGGAACTGAAGAGGAATTTTTTGTTAATATTTATTCACTACATTTTATAGGCTCCCTTTTCTAACAGAACATTCATTCAGTTTAAAATAATGATTTGCAATCAGACAGAGAGGATTCAAAATGGAAGAAGGGAGTATAAGAAAAATGTGGCTTTCAAGGTAGTTAAAGAACCAGATAGATGATCATTGTAAAGAACAGTTCTGCAGTGTGAAGATCAAAAAGACAGTTGATCCAAGCCAGGCTGACAGAAAGGCCACTAGGGGATGTAGCTTTTCCAGGGCAGGTCCCAAATGTCTCTCTGTAATGCAGCTGGGTAGAGTAGGACTGTGCAAGAGCTAAGCAAGGGAGCATCAACTAATTTATGATTTATTTTGGACTTTCTGTTGTTCTTAGTAATTCCTTGTTCTCTGGCTCATTCTTTCATACTGAGACTAGAACATGAACCTTCAAGACATGAAACCATCTATAAATGCAGTACTGTAACCACTCAGACTTTTAGAAAGAGGCAGGTTACAAACATGCTAGTTCAAACCTATTTTCAATCTTATTTTAAATTTTCTTTCTGACATACTGGCTAATTTTTTTAAAAAAAAAATCTGTTTCCATTTTCTTGGAATTCTTCCCTGTTCTCCCTAACAGAGCTGGGCAGATGGCTGCTAATAGGGAGTTCTTTTGTGAATGGTACATACAGTTCTTGTTTACAGCACCTTAATTTGGACAAAGGCCCTGGAAAAATGAGTGTTTTATCCACAGCTGAGCCAGCTAGGAAATTTCTTCCCAAAAAAACCATGGCATAAAACCACAACATACTTAGAACTGTGGTAAAAATAGTATGTGAAGCCACAGACATGCCAAGATTTCTTAAATGTATGTTTCTAAATTGCAAGTATTCCTTAGAGCAAAAATTCTAAAAACAGTAGTAGAGCCATGTGACTGCTGTTTTATTTTTCAGTGATCTTCAGGTGATTGTAATGGATTTTATTGCACAGAGCAAATAAAGCAGAAGATAAACCTACCACCAAATAAAAGTACTATAGTGCCAACAGAGAATGAAATCAGTCTGCTGCCTAGTTTTACCCTAGTGTTGAAGAACACATATATCTAAAATTAGCTACAATGAAGTCCCATGGATCTATTGGACTTTAGTTAGTAATAACTAAATAACTCGTTCAGTTAGGGTTTAAATCCACTGTGCATCAAGACATACTGACATCAATAGCATAAAATTCACAAAATGCTTGACAACATTCACTGGTACAAAAGGTTGGTAACTGCAAAAAAGTATCTTCAAAATCACAAGCATTTCCAGCTGTTTCCATTCAAGCATAGTTATTAGAACGAATACATGGGGAAGAGGCATGGGACAGTATGGTCTGGCTTACTCACCACTGCTGATGTGTAAAACACTTAAGCCGCCTCACCCCTTGTTCAGAGCCAATAAGGGTTTCAGTGGTATTAATCAGCACACCCCTCATTCTTTCAATGCTGTCTGATTCCCTACACACATACATACACATACCCCTTATTAATGAAACTAAACAACTGTAAGCACTGGCAGTGCATAAGTTTTTCTTCTTCCTTCCCTCTCTTTTATCTTTCACATTGTGTCTTTCAGATTGAAAGTCTATGGTGAACAGAGTGGACATTCTGAAATTGTGTTTCAAAAACTGTTGTGTGCCTTCAAGTCTTTCCCAACTTACAGCAACCCTAAGGTGAACCTATCGTGGTTTTTTTTCTGGGGCTGAGAGTGTGTGATGTGCTCAGGGTCATCCAGTGGGTTTCTATGGCAGAGTGGGGAATCAAACCCTGGTCTTTAGAGTCATAGTCCAGTGTTCAAACTACTACACCACGCTGGCTCTCATTTCAAAAATATCATAACTGAATCTTGATTTTAAAAGGAGCAGTCTGGGAAATTACCCTCTTGCTAATGAATGAAATTCAAGAGCTGTTGTGGATAGTGTCACTAAAGACAACAAAACTCCTGTGAGTGCTACAAAAGAGGAGGTGAAATTGCTCATTTCAATGTGCAGCGACTCCATTAATGAAACTTCCAAGTTGCTCTGTTATCAACAGACCTGCTCGGGTCTTGCAAATTCAGGGCTATAGCTTCCTTGATGGCATTTGTCCACTTCAATGCAGCCTTCTTTCCCTACGACCTTCTGTCTTACTAAGCATTATTGTTGTTTTTTAATAAGTCATGCCTTCTCGTAATGTGTCCAAAGTCTCAGTTTAGTCATCTCTGCTTCTAGAGAGAGTTCAGGCTTGATTCAGGACTCATTTATTTGTCTCTTTGGTATGCACAGTATCCACAGAACTCTCTTCCAGCACCACATTTCAAATGAGTTGATTCTCTTCCTATCAGTTTTCTCCCACTGTTTTTCACCATTCATAAAAATTGGGAATACAGTGGCATGGGCAATCCTGACTTTGGCATTCAATTATATATTCAATTCAATTATATATTCAATTATATATTTTTACATTGAGGATCCTGCCTAAGTTATTTCAAAGCTGTCCTTCCAAGTCCTAGTCTTTTCCTGATTTCTTGACTACAGTTTCCATTCTGATTAATGACTGAGTCAAGGTATAAGAAATCTTTGCCTATTTCAATGTCTTTGTTGTCATCTTTAAAGTTCTGTAAGATTCTGTAATAAAGTTGTTAACTGTTGTTAAGTCAACTTCAACTTACGGTGACGCTATAAGTGAGAGATCTTGAAGACACCCTCTCATCAAGAGCCTTGCTCAGGTCCTGCAGATTCAGGGACGTGGCTTCCTTGATCTCCATCTGTTATGCAGTCTTCCTCTTGTCCTACTGCCTCCAACCTTACCAAGCGTCACTGTCTTTTCTAGTGAGTCATCATATATCCAAATATATCTAGTGTGTCATGATATATCCAAACACAATGGTCTCAGTTTAGTTACCTTGTCTTCTAAGGCAGTGGTTCTCAACCTTCCTAATGCCGCGACCCCTTAATACAGTTCCTCATGTTGTGGTGACCCCCAACCATAAAATCATTTTCGTTATTTATTTATTAGTTAGTTAGTCAGTTAGTTAGTTATTTCCAACATCGAATAGATTGGAAACACTGCCCTAAATCACTGTTCTGGATAGACGTCTAATGCCTAAAAACTGGTAACTCTCCCCCCCTTTTTTTAAGCACAGAAAGCGTCCATCAATACCAGAATTAAGGCAGTAGTTCTAGTTCTGAATGTTGGAGTTCCACAGTTCAAAACGCCAGTCACTCCCAAAGGCAATGCCGAAACAGTCCACATTTTACACGAGGCGCAGGGAGGAAAGGACAGGGAGAGAGGAAAGATGGCGGCGGCATAAGCAGACGCGTTTTGTTTCCCTCCCTCCCTTCCTCCCTCCCTTAAAGGGAGTGTGGCTGCTCTGACGCTCTCACTCCCATGTCGCATGGGCGCCCCTTCCTTCCTCCTTTCGTCCCTCTGAGGGCTCGGGAGTGGGGTGCGATATCTGCTGTAGCCCCTCAACCATGCTACACCTGCAAGCCCCTCTCGGTCTCCCCACCTCTGCCTGCCTGCCCAGCAGGGAAAAGACGGGAAACGTCGCCACACGCGCCCAGCATGCCTCCTCTCACCTCCTCCCAGCGTGGGGTCTCAGAAACAGCGCTCCCATTGGCTGTGAGGCTGCCTTCTTTCAAAAGGGGGCGGGGTGGGATAGAGGAGCGGCGACCCCTGTGAAATCGTCATTCGACCCCCAAAGGGGTCCCGACCCACAGGTTGAGAACTGCTGTTCTAAGGAGAGTTCAAGCTTGATTTGCTTTAAGACATCCAGTTTTTCCCTGAATGGATCATCCATGTCCTGATCTGGCATTCTAGACTTTGTGCAAGCTGACTAAAGTGGGGGGTAAAAAGCCTTTGCAAATTCCAGAAGTGTAGCTGTTTTCATTTGTTACAGTAAGCCAGTGGTGTCCTCAAGGCAGAACTTTGGGGCAGAAATAGAAGGAGTAGGAGAGAGCCAAATACAATAGAGCTGATCATTACACTTTTAGTAACTGATGTAATATCCATTACAATCAATACAGGGTCATAAAATAATTAAATCTAGAATAAAAAAAATTACAGAATGCAAAAAAGGTAAGTCTTATGGCTTGTTACACACTTGTGTTCATTATGCTATGAGGTTTCATGGATCAGAACATACTGTGTATTTACGGTATATTTAATTTTAACATAGAAGGAGCTGACCAAGCCACCTACCAGCATTCCTTGCCCAAAAAAACTCTTTGTGAAATTCATGTGGTTGCCATAGGCAACCACAGGCAACTTGAATCCCCCTTTCTTTTCTCATATTTCAGAGTGGGGGGAAAAAAACCCTTTTGATAAGTAATTAGTTATAGTTCCAGGTAGCAAATAACTAATTTAAGTTACAGCTGCCATTTTCCACAAGTAATGCTCACTTTTTTCAGAAGTAATTGAAATTGTTTTAGTTACTTTCAGCACACTTTTTTCTTTCAGTTGCATGAATAGCCAGCAATTATGTAATATTGCTCCTACCCTATTTGGAAAGCCCACATCCATAATTATTATCAATAATAATTGCAAGAGAAATAACAGTATCCCTTATGAAGCCACAAGCATAAGGTAGTTACAAAGTTACTGAGGAAAAGAATTAACTACCAGTAACTAGTTACTTGTAGCTCGTTGCTTTCACAGTCTCTCTCTCTCTCTGTTTATATGTACGTCTGTGTGTACAGAACGCAGCTTTGATAAAATGGGCTGCAATCCCTGAACGAACGCTCATTTCTAACAAAACTTACAAATCCTTAAGGTGCCACGATGCTGTTTCTTCCCTCCTGCAACGAACTAATGTAACTAGCCGTCCTCAGAAGTTCACTCAACGGTTACCACACATTCGTATAGGAAACAGCCGCCGCCGACTTCCTACAATCCCCAAGATGCATCGCGCGAATGCGGTGTCGTCTAAAATGGAGGCTTCCCTTTACTACCAAGGAACTACTTTTCCCACAATGCCTCGCTCCCCACCCAGCCTCTTCCGGTTCCTGCGTTGCCCTGGAGCGCAGCTACGCCGGAAGTCCTTCGCAGTCGCTGCGTCGCGTCGGCTTGGCGACTTGGCTCTCTTCAGTCCGGCCGGCGGGGAGAGGGCTCGGAGTCCTTCGGCGGCCATGGCGTTGAACAGGAACCACTCGGAGGGCGGCGGCGTTATCGTCAATAACAGCGAAAGGTATCGGTGCCCGGCCCAGCCGCGGCTTGCATTGTTTTCCTCTTCCTCGTGTTGTTGTTTTCCTGGGCCAGCTCTCGTAGTGCGTCAGCGGAGCACCCTCCCCCTCCCCCTCCCCCTCCCCCTCCCTGAGAGGATGTTTACTTCCCCCTGTGTAGCCCCTCCGTCTTTCCTTCCGCCTTCCCTCCCTCCCTCCCTCCCTCCCTCCCGCCCCACGCCCACCGGTGTGCTTGGAAGAGCTGCTGGGGGTCTGACGTGGACGCCCCCCGGGAAACTGAGCCCAGTTCTGCACGACACTGTTGTACTGCTGTTATTTCGCTTTCAACATCAGTTGGGGGGGGCATTAAGGGAGAATTCTCAGCCGGAGAGCTCTTTGGCCTCAGTAACTACAAACCCCAGAATTCCACAGGAGGTTGAAAGTGGAATAACAGCGCTATAACAGTGCAGTGCGGAAATGGCCTTGGAGTTTTTCTGTCCTACGCTTTCAACACCCTATGGAATCCTGGGGTTTGCAGTTTAGCCAGAGAGCTCTTTGGCCTCAGTAACTACAAACCCCGGAATTCCACAGCAGGTTGAAAGTGGGATAATAGCGCTTTAACAGTGTAGTGCGGAAAGGGCCTTCGACCAGGCTCCGTGGGTCTCTGTCGCTGCGTCTGCAACAGTCACAACAGGCAGATACACAGCAATAATCATAGGATGTGCTGTGGCTGAATTAAATTTGGTGGCGCCTTTATTGCTGCCCAATCACCTGAAGAAAAAACTTGCATTTGCAAGTGCTGGAAGCTGAAAAATCTGTCTCAGCAGCTTTGGCTAAAGTGTCCTGTCTCAGGCTTTATTTCTTTACTTTGTTGCTGTTTAAGAACTCCATAGTTTTTCTCTTCCAACAGGGAATTATATTTATCAGAGAGTGGAACCTAGTCCATAAAAGCTGACAGAGCAATAGACTTTAAAGTACTACAAGCCTTGGTTTGTTTTGCGACTTTTTTCCCTCCAAAACAACTCATCATCTGGAACTTGGAGGCAACTTGTCTCTGGTCAGTTCTCAGTTGTTGTGCCTGTTGGACACTTTTGTTCTTTGTTGGTTTATCCAAAATGTTTTTGGATGCAGCATACTCCCAACAATCTGTGGCAGTGAATTCTATGAATTACGTGTATGCAATAAAATAGTATTTCCTTTTGTCTGTTCTGAGTGTCCTCAGATTCTCGTATAGCGTTTTGAGGGGGAGAAGAACTTTTAACAAAATGAAAGGTTTCACACATTTTGCATTCTGTTTTAATTTTTTGCAGGCATTTTTTGTTTGCTTTCACTGTCATATCTTCCCTTCCATTTCCAGCTAAAAGTACTATCTTCAATAGTTGATTATTTTTAGCAAATGTCTCCTCCCAGTACCCGACACTGAAAATCCAGGTAGTGGACAAGTTGGTAGATGCAAGATTTCTGTAAAATTAAACCCAATGTAGAATGGAGAAGCACGATGGTTACCATAAAGTCACTCTTAGAAGGGGTTGCATGCCATAGGATGCTAGCAGAAGCAAATGAGGGGATAGTTGAGGAGAAGTAGGTAAGTCAGTGCGGACAACAGATCAGAGCAAACACAGCCGTTTACAGCCTGATAGTAAATGAAGGATGATGAGGTGGCTTAACTAGGATGTGTGGAATAGCACATGAGAGTGTGTGAGCATGTGCCAGAAAGATCCCAGTTGCTCCCAGTTTCTGATATATACTCATACACTCTCATGTGCTTTTGTATCTTAAGTTTCTTGGTTACACTTCCATATAGAATTTCACACTTTCAAGGTTACTTTCCATATAAGATTTCACCAGCATTCGCTGGTCTTCTGGAAACATCAGATGTGGATGTAATTAATACTCAGTACTACTTTTGCTAATGCCAGTTTGCATGAATGGAAGAGGGAGAGAACCATCAAAATTAGTGCTGTACATGTTATTTCTGTAATAGAGAGTCTGTGCTGTAGAAAGCCTGTAATTTAAATGGATAGGGCACACTAAAAAGAGATTGCAACTGTTAAGTGAAGCTAGGAGTCAGAACTCACAAAGATGCCATCTTACTGCCATGCAGCGTTGCGATTTTCTGGGATTATTTCACCACCCCATGCTCTCCTCATCCATGTGGTCCTGTTCCCTCAACTCCAGCTCCTATCTTGCTCGTAGCAAAGTGCTGAAGGTGAGCAGCTACTTGGCACAAGGCAAATGGGGGCAGTAAAAAAAATACTATACCCTGGAGATGGCAGCACATACACACTAATATATATTACAGATTTCCTGTATGTCTGTGTTATGTCTGCCTAAGGAAAAACTAGAAGCAATTTACAGTTTGTTGCAGACTGTAAATCTACTGGAGGTAAGAGTGGCAAAGTGGAACTGGAGCATATTTGCAAGAGCTGATGCTCAAAAATCACCTGCCCAGGACCCCATTAGAAGATCTGTTTCTGAACACAGACAGTTCAGAGTCCTGCTTGTCATCTGTAAAGACCTGTTTGAAATGGATGCAGGCTTTTTGAATTATTGTGTTCTCCTGTATGAGCTGAGCAGGTTTTAAAAACTTCAAATGAGAACTTCCTTTCAGTCCTGCCATTCTTATGGGCAAGCTTGGTTTCAGATATGATACTGTTCTTTCTTGGTGAATATTCTCAGGCTCTTGAACTCCATTCCAGGGTAGATTATACTGGCTTTCTACCTCTTATCTTTCTATTAGAAAGGATATACTTTTTCAGGTCAGACTTTTAACAACTGTCCAGTTGCTGAAAGTGCTGTATTATTATTGAGGTATTTAATATTTAAAATTGTTTAGAAAAGTACACTTTTGCTCAGTCTGATTGCGAGCCTCATTGGGTCTCATTTTTTGTGACAGAGGTGGAATAAAAATCTAATAAATAAAGGTCCAGTGAGTTCTGCCTTGAAAATACCAGTGGGATCATTTTCTTTCAGGACCAGATAATCACAGTAGTAGTACCTGTCAGCCATGTGGACTCATGGGAGCTGAAAAGAGTCGTGTGTTTATTTTAGATGCCCTAGAATAGCAAGCACAGTCCCCAAAATGTGCCATGTGGAATTCATTTACAGAGCTGTGGTGACTTCTAGATGAGAATTTTGCTCCTATATTGAATGTGGCCTCATGCAGGCTGATTAGTTCTAGGTGTACACAGAATACTGGCTTTGGTATTACTGTATCTCTTGATAGAATTTTCTGTTTTTGTGATGACTTCCATTCAGCTTTTTTCAACTCATCAGGTTGCTGCTACCTAAAAATGCAATCACTATATACTTCACAATGTGGGTATATTATATATGGAGGGCACTTGGTAACCTAAAGTGTAATGATGAGAGATGTTCAAAACGCTATGGTATGTGCCTGGAATATAAATTATTGTCTTCTGTTTGTATGTAGCATCTTGATGACTTATGATCACATTGAAGTTACATTCCACGATATGGAACATATGCCAGATGCTTTCAAGGGGACCAAGAAAGGCAGTGTATTCATGACCCCATATCGTGTAAGTAGGCAAGCATGTACTTTATTCTATGCAGGTCAGCATCTTGTTGGGTCATTACACCAGCATAACTCCTCAGTATGCTGGCTTCTTACATACTTGCTTGAGAAGGTACTCACTACCCCCTTATGCAAGCTGTTTTCTGTTCACCTGCAGTGCAAAGAGGTATAGTTATACCTGCACTGGTTTACTATCCCTCCCCTCATGACAGCCACTGGAACATGATGTTCATGTAAGCAGGAAAGAGGATCTCAGCTGTAATTCTAGCATGAAGAGACAGAAGTTCAAACACACTTCTTTCTACAGCCTCTACTCTGGCTTAACCTCATAGTAGTGGCATGGCTTCACTTCATATGTGATGTCAATGTGGCTTATTTTTGCATATACCGTAACTGTATAGTGATGGGTGTGGTGAGCTAAAAATCAGAAGAGAGATAATACAGATTGAGCTACAAAATCTTTCAGAACAGTAGGGTAGGATTTTGACGACTGTCCTGATAGTATCCTCTTGTCTTTTCCACCTCCCTGCTCATTATTTTGGAGTCATATAGCATATACCCTGAAGGCAATTGGTGGTAGTGAGTGAAGGTATGTGGTCTAGGAACAGACCATGTGATCTTCCAACTTGCCTTTCCACTGAAGCTTCATGTAGAATTGAGGCTGTGAGTCCCAGCTGGCTAATAGGAATAGCCTTAATTTTGGATCCATGTAAAAGAGGAGTTACATTGATGGGGAGAGGTCAGGACTAGCTGGATAAAAGAAGATGGAATGGTTAAATAGCTTTTAATAACTTACAGATACTGTGACTTATTTTTCTTGGGTATCATTTAACCTGAATAGGTAGACAACAGTACCAGCTAAAGTGCATATATGCTGAATTAATGTCTTGTTCCCATTGAATATGTGACCTGCAGAAACTTAAGCTTCACAGGCCATTTTACTTTCCAGATTCTAGCCTGCAGTAATAAGCTCCAACATGTTCTTTTATCTGTGTTCATTGTTAAAGATCTTTATTCTTCTTGCCTGCAGATTATCTTTGTGTCTAAAGGAAAAGATCCAATGCAGTCTTTCATGATGCCCTTTTATTTGATGAAAGATTGTGAGATTAAGCAGCCTGTTTTTGGAGCAAATTACATCAAAGGTGTAGTGAAAGCAGAGGCAGGAGGTATGTACCATAGCAAAACCATTGTGTTTGGTTTATTCAGTTTTGTGAATGCACTACAAAGTGAATAACCTAGAAATGGCATGGACTTTGGGTTATTGTGAATAACAGAACAGTCTTCACTGACCAACAATCACAGACCAGTTGCTTTAAAAGCAGGGAAAAAATGCAGTGCAAAATCCAATCAAAATTCCATTTAATCCAGCAGCAGTTTCTAACCATGGAGAGTTACACACTCCAGAATGTGATAATTCTGCTTCAAAACATGGAGGCCTAATTTTTAGCTATGGATGTATCTAAACCTGACTTGATAAAACAATGTACCACTTATGCTTGGGAGACCATTGGCTATTTGGGGCGAAACATATTACACAAGCAAATTCCCATGGGCCACAGTGAGGGTCTTGGGAACTATGTGCAGCCGTGGGCCACAATTTGCAGACCCTTATCTTAAAGTAATCATGCATGTTCATACTCGCATCCTAAAGTAATATTTGTCCGTGTTGAACCAAGTTCAGTAAATTCTATCTCCTGTCCCCAGCTTGAAGTATTCTGAGAGTGAATAATTTTATTCACTGCTAGTAATAGTTGCTAACATAGGATGCAAACTGGGAAATACCTGTTTCTGCCCTTGTTTAGGCTAATTATTTAGCAGTTGCATCATGCCATTGAAAAACCCACCCCTATGCATTGTGGTTTGAGAGAAGACCGATGTAAAAAGCAAGGAGATAGGAATAATGTCTGTTAAAAGATTAAACTAGGAGTAGTCTTTGTGCATGTCTATTAGTAAAGAGCTTCTTCTTGGCCTTGCATTGTTTCTTTTCATGTTTGCGCCAAATCTCAACATTAGCTTTCTTGTTTTTCCTGATACTACCCCCATACGAAAAGATGGCTAGTGATTGACATACATTGTCCACTAATTTCTTTTTTTCCTGTTCTTATTTTTCTTTACCCCAGTCCTTGCCAAAAATTCTAGTTTATGAAGGTCCAGGTACTGCATTTGTTTTCAATTGTACAGCTCTTTGTGGAGAGTTGAGATTTTCTTTGCATAATTGCTTGCTTTCTTTCTGAGTTACCCTAAGATATCAGAAGAAAGGTACCTCATGCAGTATATCAAAACACTTCATTTACATAGCAAGACTCAAACTTATGCCTCGTTCTTTGTTTATATTTGCAATTGCAAGGAAGCAATATATCAGGAAAAAATTGATCTCATCCTCTCCATTCCAGATACTAAACTTAAATTGGCCAAATGATTTCATCCATTTAACATCTTTAAATGGCTTTTACCAAACAGCAACTCATATTCTAGAAGAGCCAAGAAAGGTCATGGAACTATAAGCTTTATCTTGCCTATAAGCTTATCTTTCCATTATTAGCTTCTTAGCTCTCCTTCATTGCAAACTTTAGAGTTAATTGACTGGAAAGCACTTAGACAGTGTTTGCTTTTGTGATGCATGAATTATTTTTGAGAGAGTATTTTAGCAGTCTCCCATCCTTCCTTAGCTTGTGTCATTTTTAAATACCTTAAAAAGAAAAGAGATTGCCTGGAAAAGGGGTTATTACATATTGGTTTACTTCAGATTTCCATTCCCATTATACTAATGTTGCAGGATTATTCAGGAGAAGGCAGCTGCTTCTGGAGGTGGCTGATCATTCTCACTCATGTACCAGAACTCTTTAACTTGGCTTTGACTTCATTGTGTCCCACATAGACATACACATCTCTTAAACTTCACCATTCTTTAATTAAAGCAATGGCGGAAGAGAAGATGGGCAGAAAAGTGTATATACGCCTAGAAGGTGGCCAGAGAGTCAAGCATTTATTAATAACTAGGACTTGTGCTTCTTGTAGGTGGGTCAAGAGGTACATTACAGTTCTATAGCAAGTAGAAGCCTGCATTGTTCTGTTAAAGTATCTGTTGTAATGAGCTACACAGTGAATCTAGGGACATCTTAAAAACTGTTTTATTTAACAAAAGCTTTTGTGGACTGCAGTCTACTCCACAATAACTACTAAGGCCTTTCTACACTATACTGTTATAGTGCTCTTATTCCACTTTCAACATCCTGTGGAGTTCTGGAGTTTGTAGTTAACTGAGGGCAAAGAGCTCTCTGGTGGAGAATTCTAAAGGCCCCTCCCTAAACTGCAAAGCCCAGGATTCCACAGGATGTTGAAAGTGGAATAAGAGCACTATAACAGTGTAATGTGGAAATGGCTTTAGTCTTTAAGGTATCATAGGCACTTTGTTTCAGTAGCTGTGTATCTTGAAATCATACTGGTTGTTTGGGCAATTTTATGCATGCTATACGATACATAAAAGGCCTTCTGTTCTGTGTAGACTTTTTAAAGAATCAAATGGCTTAGGCTTTCCTCCAGCTTCCTTCTTGAAAGGAAGAAAAGCTAGTCCATGGTGCCCTTCCATGGCAAGTGTACTACCACCCTCTGGTGAGTATGAAGAACAACCAGTCTTCCCCTCCAGCATAAATTTGTAGAAGTGGGAAGGAATTATCCTGATAAATGCACAGCAGTCCCTGCACCATCAACAGCACTGTGTTTGAGAACAAGGCTGATATGTAGCAGCTGCATAGCCAAAGTCTCTGGAATACTTTGGACACGCAGGGCCAAACTAGAATCCTCTTTATTTCTATTCCTTTGCCATTATTCATCTTTATTCATTCATTATTCACCATAAGCACCTCCATCAATCATCAACCAAGGAGATTCTCCCATCACCTGCCAACAACAGAGGGATAGGGATGGGAGTCTGGCAATCTATTTTTTTTTTTTTTTTTGCTATGAAAGCCAGCCAAATAGTGTGGACATCTGGAAATATTACCTTTTAAAATCCTTATTAGTTGATAGGATTAGCCAGTTCCCTAAGAGGTACTGAGCAGCAGGTCAAGATCTGTGCCTCAAGCATCAAATTGAGCAGTTCTGGCACTGAGAAGCGCTTTAAGTTTTAGATGTGTTACAGAACTGGTTTGAATCCTCCAAGAATAGTTTTTTCTATGGGTATATGATTGTCCCTGTACAGGCTCAGGTCTCAGATTAATGGACAGTTTGTATCTACACGTACTGCTCTTTCTGGATTAACACAGAGGACAGACTGTTGTGTGTGTTACTAAACATACTGTTGACATAGAGGACAGGCTGTTGTAACCAATAATTCTGTTTCTCTAACCCGTTGCTGTTTCCTTAAGCTACATTGTAGGAATACTTCCCATTTAATTCCATTTCAAATTGATTGTCCTTCTAAACTGATGGCTAACTTGCAAAGGGCGTTGTTGAGACTTTTTAGCAAAATTGAATTTGCCTCTGCTGACTCAGAGCAAATCAAATCTTCTTGATATTATAGTCTGCCAGAGGTTGGCAAACAGAATTTACTGTCCTTGGTTGGCTGTTAGCCGTTGTCTTAGGGAATCAAAATCTTTTCACTCCTTTTTTAAAGGAACTAAAATAAAGGAAAGGCTAGTCACATTTTGCTTCTAGAAAATTTTTTGTTCTGATTTTATACAAATTACACAGATTTTAAAATAGGTGTTGGTAGAAAATAGGTATGTCAGAATGTGAGTGAATGAGAAGTGATGAGCAAACATTGCTGGAGGCTATACAGAACTGTGCATGATGCAGAAGCTTGGTCTCTACCTTTGGATGAGATCTAGAAACCTACTTTTAAAAATGACTGCTGACGCAGAAAGGAGATGCCACATTTACCCATCTTTCACAATAAACTTTTTTTTTAGTTTCCCATGGCTATGTGATACACTGTTATCCCCTATTATGTATATTCAAATACATGCAAGGTTGTTATTGTGACTTCCCTATGCCTTTTTTTTACTTTTACTCAGAGTATTATTTTTAACTTGGAGAAGCATTATGTTCCTATTTCTGCTGGTCTGTTATTTCACTTTATTCAGTTCACTGGCATTTACTAGTAATCATTTGAATTAGCTAGGCTTTAGGGGTGGTTTGAATTAAGCATCTCTGTTTCTTGTGTTACAAACTATATTGATGACTATGGCCATTGTAGTTGTGTGTTTTTTAAGGTGGTTAGGGTGAGGGGACAGTTCTTAGTTTTCCAAAGGTGCTTTCATACACAACAGCCTTGAAATACAGTTTGTGGAACTCAACAAGTGCCTTATAGGGAAGTCTGATAATAGATCAGCTCACTTATGTGTCTTTTATTTTCTTTCTAGGAGGTTGGGAAGGATCTGCAACTTTCAAAATGACATTCTCAGCTGGAGGTGCCATTGAATTTGGGCAGCGCATGCTACAAGTAGCATCTCAAGGTGCTGACTGTTTTTCATAGAGAAGCTAATTCAGTCAAGGTTAGATTTAGGTCTGAAAGTACTTTGTGGGTAAGGAGGATGTACTATCTGGATGACTTAAGATATTAAAGAATTTTAAGCGCCTGTAGTAAAGAGCAACTGAATAATTTTTAGTAATTAATGTTATCTTCTGATACTAGAATCTTAGGTAGGTATGAAACCCAGAGTGGAATTACTTGGTTAAGCGATAGTTTTTAATTAGCTTCAGTTGCAGTTTCTTTCTATTCCACATTTTAAGGTCACTCTGTTATCTGTGGCCAGTAGAAGGGTGCACCAGGTGCGTTCCCAGTTGGCCAAGAATTCTAAACATGCCTGTTCTGTTAATGACACATTGTTCTATATACCATTAGCCCTTCAAAGGACAGCCCTTTATCCTCCAAAGTCCCCTATATGCACTACAGCCATTCTTTTCATCATCTTTACTGACTGACCACATCACTTCAGCAAGCCCTTTGGCTCCCTTTCACCTCTTGCAAGGAGCTAATAGTCATGTGATCCAACAATGTGCAGCATTTGCAGTTGCCTATGTCTCCTTCCCCAGCCTATGTCTAGCACTAGGCTTCACACAATTGTATATACTGTCCCTCTACATTCTTATTTCATTCCCAGCCAGTGAGCCGCAGAGAGAATTAGATACCAAGCCAGATATACTATGCTACTAAAAGCTTTTTCCATCATTCCTGCACTAGGCCCTTTTCCTACTCCACCAGGCCCCTTTCCTTCTCCACCAGGCCCACAGTGCTTCTGCCAACTCTGATCAGCATACAGGAAACACTTGGAACCAATTAACATTGCATGGTAGTGTTATAAGATATGGTGAACCCTTCAGTTATTCATCTCACCAGCTGCAGTTTTGCTTGATTTTATTACAGCAGGGGGTTTCAAGTCTGTCAGAGTTCCCATGCTGTTGTGGTTCTGACTGTTGTGTTCCTGAAATGGTTCTGGCTAGCTTGACAGAATTTGATGACCCTTTATTTTACAGCTTCACGGGGCGAGGTCCCCAATGGAGCCTATGGTTACTCATACATGCCGAATGGGGGCTATACTTTCCCACCCCTTGCTGCCAATGGGATGTACCCTGCCCCTCCTTCAGGATACCCTTACCCACCACCGCCTCCTGGTGAGTCATGGAAGTGGACAGGGGAAGCCTGTAATTCATCTTTAATTTTAAAATATGAGATAAAATTAAGAAAAAAAATGTACTTGCTTTGTTGTGATAGTGGGTCACTTTCAGATGTCAACAAACTCACAACTCCCTTTTTAAATATCAGGTGGAGTTCCTTCAGAATAGCACATGATTGACAGTTCATTCTTTTTTCCAGTACCAGTCAGTATGTATCCTTCCACATTGATTAGTTTTTCTATTGCCATGAAATCAGCTGGGAGCTGATCTGGTAGAGGCAGAGGTAGTTAGCATAGTCTGAAGTAGGTTTGAATTTGGCCTCTTAACTTTCCAGAAAGAACATAACACTATACTTGATGCAAGGGTTCAGGTTGACACATTAATTATCTCAAGATTTCCTGGATGAATCCAGTTAAGTTTTCCTTGTGATGCAGCTGCTTCTGCCAGCAGAACCAGGAGGGGCTAAATTTGCCCTTCCCTCTCTAAACCTCAAAATATGCTCCCTAAATTGGGGGGTGGGCAAAAGGGAGAAGGTCCTATTCACTAAAATAACATGTTTTTAAAAAAATCTACCATATCAGCTTGAGGACTGATAGGTGATATGTTAGAAGGGTCGGGCTTAAGCAGGTGTTTTTCCTGTATTTCATTCTGTCATTCTCCATTGTAGCTGAAATGTATCCTGGTCCCCCAGTGGACGGAGATGCGGGATACATGCATCTTCCTCCGCCTCCCTATCCTGGACCCATGGAGCCACCTGCTGCTGGCCCAGACCTTCCCTCTACTCCAGCAGGTAATGGGTGAGGCCAGAGGGACAGATCTCAAATACTCTGAAAAACGCTAGAACCACACAGGGCCTTCAGGCCTATTCTGTTTTCAGCAGGAGTCACAAAACTCTAAGTAGATCTTGACAGTAATTATTTAGCTTCTTATTAACACCCATGAGACAGACACTTGTGTTCTGGAAACTCATAACACAGTACTGCAGTTTCAGCCCAGAAGACAGATTTCTAAAAATGGTACTGTTGAGGTTCCGTATTAAATCATCTGCTGCTCCTTCCCTCTCCCAGTGTAATGTCATTTACTGTGCAAGTAAACTGTAATAGAATGTAACAGAAGAAATGTGCAGATATTGTGCTTGGTACGTTAACAAGAAGAAGGAAGTTCATATTGGGGGAGGAGGAAGAGTAAGAGAAAGTTTGGATATTCTTTTTGGATGGGGTTGAATCAGTTGGTATGTTATAATCTGCCCAAATGAGGGTGGGAAATTGATACTTTTTTCTTTCCTTTCTTTTTCTTTCTTTCATTCATTCTGTAACTTTTAATTCATATGATGTAATGTTTTCTGGGGTACTGTTTCTTTCCCTTTTATATATTCATTTATGTATTTGTAGCGTTTTGGGGTTTCTTTTGGAAAAATGCTAAATAAAGACAGACAGACAGACATTCCACTTCAGGTGCCAAAATAACTTGAATGGCCAAGGAAGCTTTGTATTTTGATGGGGGAGGGAAGCAGCAGCAGTTACATATAAGATGTTAACTAGTTCTAGATTAAGAGGTGTGAGGCCTACCATTATATTCCTAGGGTAATCCTTGTGGCAGAGGATTGACTGCTTTTCTTTTAACCCCTTTAACAAGAAACTTAGAAAAACTGTGCCGTTTGAGTGGTTCATAGAGAAGGAGCAGAAGCATGCTTGAGAAGGCTGCTAGCTTTAAGAAGGAACTGTGGAGCAGTGATATATCTGTGTATATCCACATGTGGTGCATTTTTTCCAGGCTGTCCCACCAAACCTCTCTAAAAGTGTTAGAGAAGCAAATCTTAAAACATGCTAAAGAGGGAAAAAGTTTTTGCAGAAACCTCCTTATTATGTCAGATAAGTTCTGAGTACAGCAAAGTTTGTCATAGACACCTAGAAAGGATAGGTCCAGTTTTTACATTCCTGATTAGAAAAGCAGTATTAAACTGCCTATCAGACATAATGGAAAGGTGGTTCAAAGAGCCAAGCCCCTGAAGCACATAAGGAGAGGGGCTGATAGAGGGCATTCTGGCCATAACTTGTTCCAGGTATAATTGACAAAGGATTGTAACATGTTGTGTTCGTACTGGTCCATTCTTTTAATCTGAAGACTGAAGTTGCTCTTCCATCCCTCCACTTTTCCCTTTGAACTTATCACACCAATATGCTGCAGTCCCAAAAACAGCTCCTATTTAACATACAATATATTTTTTCCCCTACAGCTGAAGCCAAGGCTGCAGAAGCTGCTGCAAGTGCTTATTACAACCCTGGCAACCCTCATAATGTCTACATGCCAATGGTAGGCTTTGAATGTTGTAGTGTAGTTATAGTGTACCTTTTTCATATTATAGTATTGAAGGTAACTTGCATGGCATTCACAGGTGACCTCCCACTCAGGCAGTGACTGGATCCAGAGCTTCTTTGTGTCAGGAAGATGGCAATGTCATATGCCCTAAGATCCTGTCCCTGGTTCCTTTGTTATTGCTGTCTTATAAATTAAGGGAATAAGGTGCACATGGTCTTCCAACATGCTCTCACCCATCTCTCACATCCATGTGTTACACCTGAACTACAAGAATAATGCTAGCAAGTAAGCCATGTTGCTGTGAGTGTAGCCAATGAACAGTGCCTATAGTATGAGAACTTCAGCTTGTAAAGTAAGTCCTGATGACAAAAAAAATCCAAGAAAACCTTTGGTGTAAGCTCAGGAGCATGATTTAATGATAACTGAAGCAATGCTTTCTGATGGAGAAAGCTACTGAACACTGTCACAGCCTTCACTTTGTGAGATAGGTAATCCCCATTTACAAATAATGATTTAATTAAGGAGGCCCTGGTGAGTTCATAATAGAGCAAAACCTTGGCTTCCAGATTCCAGCTTTAGAACCAATCGGAAGGGCCTAGTTGAGTAAAGAGGAAGCAACCCTTAGAAGAGTTTAAAGCAGTGGTTCTCAACCTCCTCAATCCTGCCCCCTCCTTTTAAAAGAAGGTGACGTCACAGCCAATGGGAGCAGTGCTTCTGAGACCCCTGCGCTGGGGTTCAAACTGCAAGCCCCAGGATTCCATAGGATGGTGAAAGTGGAATAATAGTACTATAACAGTCTAGTGCAGAAATAGCCAGGATGACTTTCTCCTCTCGCTTTTGTTGTGCGTAGACCCTTGGCGCTTGCCAGATGGACGTGTTGTGTTCTTCGCCCTGACTGTCTTGCATTCCTCGCTTTTTGTATGTTCAGCGTCCGCACTCCCTTTAAGGGAGGGAGGAAGGAAGGGAGGGAGTGAAACAAAACGCGTCTGCTTATGCCACCGCCATCTTTCCTCTCTTCCTGTCCTTTCCTCCCTGCGCCTCGTGTAAAATGTGGGCTGTTTTGGCATTGCCTTTGGGAGTGACTGGCTTTTTGAACTGTGGAAACCCAACATTCAGAACTAGAACTACTGCCTTAATTCTGGCATTGATGGACGCTTTCTGTGCTTAAAAAAAGGGGAGAGGGTTACCAATTTTTAGGCATTAGATGTCTATCCAGAGCAGTGATTTAGGGCAGTGTTTCCAATCTATTTGATGTTGGAAATAACTAACTAACTAACTAAATAAAAATAAATAAATAAAAAATAACGAACGTGATGTTATGGTTGGGGGTTACTGCAACATGAGGAACTGTATTAAGGGGTTGCGGCATTAGGAAGGTTGAGAACCACTGGTTTAAAGATTGTTTTGCAATTCATGGTTTGGTTAATGTTCACATACTTACTGTAGTGGATTTGATCTAGCAACCTTGGTTAATCCTGAAGCTGAAATATGTCTATCTAAAATTGTTACTTTCTTTCTCTTTCTCTTTCTTTTTCTGTTTTTCATTTTAGGATCAGCCACCTCCCCCTCCCTATTTTCCTCCAGAGGATAAGAAAACTCAATAGACAGTCACCACACATTGCTTCCTTATTTCCATTTGGTTCAATATTGATTAGGGATATGACAATGATAAGGACTGTCTAGTCTCCCTCCAGTGCACATAACTCCCACAAGAAGCAGTGGTAAATACGTGTTTCCTTAGGAAAGCTTCTAACATTTTCCTGGATTATCATGTACACCTACACCTAAGAATATATTGTTCTCTTCTGTATGATTCATTCTTCATGTCAATGATAAAATGAAGGAAAAGCTTTGTTCTTCATCTCCCATCCCATCTTTGCGGTGTCTTGGAGAACATACCTTCCTAAACAAAGACTCCTTAAACCAAAACTTATCAACAGCTGTTGAATTTGGTAGGTGTGGACCCCATAATATCCAGCACTCGTATGGTGAAGCTTTGGAAGATGTTCAACATTGTGATCAATCAGTCAACCAATCAGTTCTTCATTGCATGAACCCTGCCACGTTTTAACCAAGGAAACGCACTGATCTTCCGACCAATCTGATAGCACGTTCTTAGAAGTTTGGTTTTATTTGGACACTGGCATGTTCTCTCATTTCTTCCAGAAGAGGCACATACAGTGGCGTGTATGCATCATTAATTTTAAAATATTTATCCCTTTGTGCATCCTTTTTAATTTATTTTATACAACAGCAAAACAGTGGCTGCATGAATCTGGCCTATGATGCATATTAGTGCCACGTCTGGCTTGGTACTTGATTTCTCTAACCTCCATTCTAGCTGCTGAAAGAGTTTCTAAGGAAGATGATGGTTGATATATTAATTTATTTCTTTTCTTTTTTTAATGTATTACTTGGATTTTACTGCTAGCATGTCATAATCTGAAGAAAGGCACTTCTCTTTGCTGCATGGTGTTCAACTGTTTGGTCAGCATTATCTTGCAGATGAGTGTTTATTCAGATGAGACCTAAACTGACAAAGGGTGAAATCTTCTTGGAGATTCCTGCATCTTTTTGGAGTTTACAGCACCAAGCTACAGTAAAGGGTTGGGAATTTTATGATTCTCCAGATGTTTGTAGATTGCAGCTTTCAGGAGTTCTAGGCAGCACAGTTAGTGGGGAGGGTCCTGGGAGCTGCAGCTTAACATCTGGAGGGCTGCACAGTGCCCACTCCTGCTCTCATGGAATTAACATCAGTGAAATGCCATGCACAACAGAACCAGTATAATATAATTATAATGTACAGTATAATTAACAGTAGTTAATTCCAGCTTTGGCTACATTGTGACTTTGCCCTTCTCAGCAGTGGAAGTCCTGTGGTTGCTGCAGAGATGTCCCAAGGAAAGATGCAGATAGCATCAGTTGCCAAGACCATGATAAAGTGGGATGGTTTAACTGCATGCTCTGCAGTGCTTGATTTTTGCTTCCCTGCCTTCTCTGTGCATCTAATTTTGAGTTAAAATTACAGACCTTTTGAATTTTCATGAGATGGAAGTGCAAGCTGGTTTGTTTTCTGAAAACTACTGAAACAAAACTCATTTGCATTCTCAGTAGCAGTTGCTTTATTGTTTGGCTGCAGGATCAAGTCACAGCCAAATAGGTGAGGACCTTCAGTTTGTGCAGGATGCAAATTCAGTGCACTTATTTCTCTGCAGAACCTTTTCTGGCAGATGCTATTAAAACAACCTTGTACTATAATACTTAGAAGTATCAATTTCCTGATAGGCAAGGTCCAGCTAAGGACTTAGTTTGTTTTCCCAAATGCTTTCTAGCTGACCAATGGTGTTGATTTTGGTGCACACTCCCTTTCTACCTTGTGCACTGTTGTTGTTTTTTCCCCCTAGATTTGCTATTTAAACTACAGTGATGTAAAGAAACTGTTATTTTAAAAATAGGTATGTATTTTGCAGAAGTTCTAATAATATATTATGGATGTGAAATGGTTCATTTGAATGTAAGGCTGTCTTTTGATTTGCTAAGACTGTGAAGTAAAGGTAACATACATCAGATTGTTCTGTCTCAGTTTATGTGTATTCTTGGGTGGGCAAGTGTTCATTTTGGCATCTTGTACGCCTTGAATTGAAGGAGTAGCTTTGCAGTTAAACACAGGGTGTCTGCAGCATGGGAGATGCTATTCTGGGTGCTCCACTGATTTCTGCTGTGATCTAAGCTGTACAACCAGACCTTGTACAGAGAAGAGTTTTGTGTTCAGAAGTTCTTGCGGAAGCTAGCTGTGACATAAGTGCTTCACTAGATTTTAACATTCCCTGTCAGGGCCCTTCTGCTGTAAAGATGTTGAGTTCTCTTGTTGTCAAATCTCAGCAAAGAGCTATTCTCACTGAATTTCCTTCATTGTAAGTAAATGGTTCTTGAGCCCTTCAGGTATCTTCACTTTTGCATTAGGAGAGCTGGATGCAAACCACTATAGAGGTTTAGGGCTTTATCACACGAGGCAGGTAAATTGCATTTGGAGCAGGGTAATAGCATCTTTATCTGGAATGTATCACATGGTCATTTATCTTCTGTTCTGGTGGGAGGCCATTTGAAAAGTGTTTCTTAACACACATGCACACAATCTGTCAGTGACCTGCTTTGTAAAAGAAACACTTTCCAAATGGTCTCCCACCAAGAGGACAACAAAAGGGGAACAAGGTCACAAGTCCCAGCTAAAGATGCTGTTATTCTGCTGTACTTTTGATTTACCTGCCTTGTATGATAAAGCCCCAGGAGGGCAGCTAAAGAAGGGAAAGAGGGGGTGGAAGAAGACAGGCCTTAGAGTTTCTACAATCCTTAAAGTACAGGCTCTTCAAGTTGACTATTTGTAGAGTACATCTGTAATCAATTCTTCCTCTAAAATCCCTTGTGGAGTGAAATACTGCTTGTCCAAATAAATAAGGAACTGCTGTTTTTCAGTGCCAGGCCTGTGTAAAGGAGTTCCCACTCTGCCAGCCCAATAACATGTAATAAAGCTTATCTTCATTTTCATTGGCTGCAGTGCTTTCCCTACTTTGCCCTTCATCAGTAATTACCAGGGGCAGAGAACAGCACAAAATTCAGGACAGGTGAACTTTCCTATATGCTGTTCAGGAGGAAAACTTCATTCAAATCTGTGATTGGTAGTGTCAGCCAGGTGTATCAGCACCTTAACTGAACAGCTGAATTTTTTTTTTCACCAACAAAAGCAACATTTTTAATTTTGTAAAACCCTGTCCTCATAAGGTAAGCCAACCTAACAGTCCTTGAATTGCCCGTAGTTAACTAGCTAGCCATATAATTTGACAGAATTCTCAACCTGAGTTTTCCATACTCACATAAAATCCAAGTATAGCTCCATCAAGCTCCATCTGCTGCACCATGCTGGCAGCTCTCTTCAGCTTAAGCCAAAGGTCTTTTTGAAGGACAGAAGCTGCAGTCTTCTGTTCGCTTACCTGGCAGTAAGCCCCACTGAAGCCAATGAGACTTACAGGTAAGTAGACACTCCAACTGTAGCTGGATTTCTGCTGTTAGGACTTCTATTTGTGAACACGTTTTCATCCCTATCCTCTCCTGATTCCCACTCTAGCTTTTCTGGCTCTTCTCTGCCTTCAGAAAAACTCTTAGCTGCTTCAAGAGTTCATGCAGCCAGCCCATGGAAGCTGCTAGTAACAATTCCACATGACAGTTTTCATACAGTGACCATAACATATGGGGAGCCATTTGCCTGATCTCATGAAAAGCTTCCACATCAGTGGCCTGATGCCACAGCAGCTCCCATGCACTCAGGAAGTGACCTTCAAGTCTGCTTCAGAGGAAGGCAACAACTCCCATTTCTTATTAGATGAGGGACTGGTTGGGACAAAAATATTTTTGATGAAAGTTTGATCCAATAGAACTTTCTCTTTTTATGTTATAATATCCTGACATGAAAATGTTTGTAGTACACCTAGTGGACTTTGTTTCCTGGTATGAATCACTTTGTGACACTCCCTCCAATACCCAGTGCTGTTTTGATGTAGAAATTCACAGGGAGTGCCTTGAATATGGTAATTTCTTAAGATGTATGGTTCATGAATCCCTCTGTTTTGTTTGTTTTTTGAAATAGGTGGAACAGTGCTAGAAAGTGTTTGGTTTTACAGATCCAACCCATTAAGATAGCAGAAAACTGTATGACCCAGTCTAATGTTTCCTGCTTTTTTGCTGCCATGGCTAAAGCAGTCTAACTTGTTATATCCCTTCAAGTCAATTCTGACTTACGGCAACCCTTTCCTGGGTTTTCCTGGAAAAATTTACTCAATGGAGTACTACACTAGACTGTAAATGGTTTTTGTGAATATGACTGGGGTAAATGAAATTTGATTTAAAAAATGCTGGTGGAGTCCAACCAAGTCTTGAAGGTACCTGTCAAACCAAGACATCACCTGAGGAAAGGGTAAGCTTTGTGCCAAAGTAGCATTTGGTGGGTTAGGATACAGTGTTGTAGTTTCAGCCTCTCAGCTATTCCTCTTCAGTCCTCTTCACTTGGAAGACAATGTTCAGTGATCGCACAATGTAGTCTGCACTCCCCTGTGCTCAAACAGGTATTACCCCTCAGGTGTGATGGATGACCCTAATTCAGTATCAATGTTGAAATAAAGCTCAACCAGAGCATGGAAGTAACTAGGTAAGTGCCTTGTTAAATTGTGAATTTGTTAGATCTCCACCATTATGGCCTACCATGCTGCATGGCCTGCTTAACACTTGAGATTAGCCCTCTGTTTTAATGGACTGGGTTTTGGATTTTGTTAGTCTAGAGGTGGTTGTTTGATTTTGGCAGACCCATGCTTCTTGACTGAGAGGGTGCAGCAGTTCAGTTGTTCTGCATACACCCTCCAAACATTTCAGATTAACCATTCTCTACCTTTGATTCATTACATGACATTGGTAGCCAACCACTTATTGATGTAATTGCAGAAGATCAGTAGCTGAAATACCATTCTTTACTAATCTTTAACAAACAAGACATTTGAAGGATAAGTGAACAATGTACATATTGGTGAGGGTGGGAGGGTTAAAAAGATCCATATCAATAAGGAAAACATAACAGTTCATAACATGAGATCCTATGCTTTAATATGCTCTGTCCCAAACTACAGACATGTTGGACTCCCACCATTCACAGACAACAATTGTATTATAGGCTTTGTAGTCAATAGGAGGGAGAAAAAAATCAAAATTGGGGAAAAAACAACTTTTTAAACAAGAAAAAAATGGAGGTAAGAGTAACCAAAAAAATGTCCCTAGGTGTCATTGGTGACAACCTCCATGTCATTCTTTGTAAATCTCACAGTCTGTTTCACAAACTAAGTTTAATACCAAAAATTAGTTAACTACAGTTTAACTATTTGAATTACCAGCATTTCAATTATCAGTGTTAGTGACAACAAAATCTACTGTTTAGCATTGGGTATGAACATCAACACAACAATGTTCCAAGCACTGAGTTCAGTTTGCCAGTACAAGGCATAGAGCAATGCTTCTTGGGCTGTCTAATGCATAGAACTGGCAACTATGGTTTTCCAGAATGCCAGATATTGGCACTAATATATGTACCCATTATGTACAATTTTCTTTCTTTCCTAGAAGGTTGCCACAGACCAGAACCAATCACTCAAATACAGGTTCAAGTCCAGGGGCCTCTCTTTTGAGTAGAACTGGTATACAATGAGGGAAGAACCAACTTCTAGTTTACCTCAGGCAGAAAAATGTCTTGGGATGGCTCTACTGACAGAATATAGGTTTGCTGGTGTGTAG
The DNA here is from genome assembly GCA_948474755.1 of Ctenosaura bakeri. Lineage (NCBI taxonomy): Eukaryota > Metazoa > Chordata > Lepidosauria > Squamata > Iguanidae > Ctenosaura > Ctenosaura bakeri. The sequence goes on from CAOLHI010000849.1 coordinate 456,994, forward strand.
CTTTCAATGTATGACCAGCACAGAGGTAACTTTACAGCTTCCTAGCTCTAGAGCAAGAACTCTGTGCTCCTCAAGATGCTGTTGAAGTGCCCCTGCCCGCCACCCTTGCCTGTATAGAAAATAGTGAAGAATTTTGGCAGTTGCAATTCAACATCTTGGAGGGTCACACGATTTCTACCCAATCTTACTTCTAGAGTGCTTCTGTACTTTCACAAGGAAAGAAGGTACTTCTCGCTTCAAATAGAGAGTCCTGGACATTCTAGGACATCATGATACCCCCAGGAGACTGCAAATGAGAATAATATCCCCATGTATAAAGAGTGTGCGCCCAAGTGCCCTTTCCTGCTACACACTTATATAGCATTATGATCCACTATTATCTGTCATGGCTGTATATCTGGGTTTTGCAGTGTGAGGAGGCACTAGAAAGGCTCTCTCACTGAGAATTGAAATGCCCCTCCTCAAAATGCCCATCCCAGGATTCCACAGAAAGATGCCCATGGCAGTTAAGTGGAATCATAGCACTATAATTATGTATTGTGCAAGGGGCCCAGGAAAATTATGCAGCACACCTGAGCATTTTGACACACACTGAAAAAAATGCTTCATTTTGTTTACCTGCATGCAAGCAAAAGGGTCTCTCCTTTCTTAAGTACTTATTCTTAACTCAGAAGGGTGACTTACAGTTTTCTCCATCTCTCTTCCAGTTCCAAAAGCATTTGCCCAAACAGGAAGCAAGCTAGACTTGTTTTGCCTTGAACTGTATAAACAGCCTTACTGAGCTCACAGAGCAGGCTTTTCCTACCCTTCAGTTTATTGGGACACAAAGATCTACTGATTTGTATTAACTCATTAGAGGGGGGTGAAGCACCCAGTTAGAGCAGACAAAGAGCATGTGCAGGCATTAACAACAGGCATCTGGCATGGCCAAAGCTCACATTTCCTCTCAGCAATGATGGGGTTACTGTCTGTTTTACGATAAACAGATAATACAGTAAGAAATTGATTTACATTTCCTCATTGTGTGGAATGAAATTATATGATCCACAGGGAGGTATCATCAGAATAGATTCTCTGAGGGAAATAACAACTGGGAGGAAAAAATTAGTTTGGTATATCAAACCGCCAGCCCTGGCTGGATGAAGCATTTGCTGTGACAAGTCTTCTTTTCAGTTTTCTTCTTCCCCGGTAAGTGTTCTGTGTTTCTTCTTCCTCGGTAAGTGTTAAACATACATATATAGGGAAGAATTGCTTCGCATAATTAGTGCTAGGTATTGTATTGTGTGTGTGTGTGTGTGTGTGTGTGTGTGTGTATGCACGCACACACACACGCGTACACACACATATATATATGAATAGTTCAAAAGAATGCAGGAGTTGCAGCATTTTAGATTACTTTCACATGGCTTGAAAGTTTCTGTACAGGTAGTTATTTCTCAGCTCTGCGCCATGAAAGAAAGGCGTTGTCTTTTCTATGGTGATAATGGCCAGTTTCTCTTCAACGCAGATAAGATCACAAACCTGTACAATGCATAAATTAATCTGAATTCACTGAGGTATAAAGGTTGGAGGATTATCCAGAATGTCTATTCCTTAATTCAGGAATCTTCATTCATTAAGGAACCTTCTTTTACCTTCCTAATTAAAATGCTTTGAAAGCCTTCTTCTCAAACAAAAACATACCTGTTGTCATTTCTTAGCATTGTTGATTCTGAAAATCCAGCTAGCTAGCTGGATTTCCAGAATCAACAATACTAGCTAGCTAGCTGATAGAGGAATCCTACTGCATGTTTACACAGGAGTAAGTCCCACTGTGTTGAAAGAGGCTTACTCATCTAGGAACTGTATTTTTAGGTGTGTAGTTCAAATGGTTTGCAAGTGCCAAAGAAGTAACATCTCCATGCAGTTATCATGTACTTTTTTTAGAGACCTGAGTTAGAATTTGCAGGTGTACAATGTTTTACCTGAAATAAGTTCTGTGATGGCATGGGTGAGTGTATGTGCCTTCAAGTCGCCTTATGAACTCCATAGGTAGGCAAGAAATACTCTGAGGAAGCTTGCTAGTTTCTTCTTCTGAAATATAGCTTATAGCACCTGGTATTTGTTGGGGGTCTCCCATATAACATATCTACAGTGGTAGTCTACCATCAAAAGAATGCAAGATAAAGGCAGATACTGTATGGATGGTGATATTGGATTTTGAAGACACACACTGGCTTCATTTTGCATTGTATTGTATTTGCAATGTATAGCATATGTGTCAAATCTACTTTAACTACACTTAGAGTGTAGAGCGTTGTACATTACAACCTAAGAATGTGCAACTTGATGAATTTATTCCAGGGACAGGCAACTGTGGGAGATAGGGAGACACATTAGCCCTCCAGGAGACCTTGGAGGGCTGTACATGCTCCCACCAAACAAACAAATGAACAAACATTTTTTTTTCATGCAAAAACAACCAAAAACAATATCTTAACTGTATAAAATCCTTCTTGGAGGAGCATGGAACAAGAGATTATAAAAGAATCCACAGTTAAATGGGCCCAAAACATTGGTCACAAACTAGATTTTGAAGACTGGCAAAAATCATTTACATTAAGTATTGGTTTGAAGAATTACCACAAAATATTATATCGTTGGTACATAATACCAGTGAAGTTATCCCAAATACATGAAACAAAAGAAGAAATTTGTTGGAAATGTAAGGGAAATAGAAGAACCTTCTTTCACATGTGGTGGCTTTGTCCTGAAGCTAAAAGATATTGGAAACAAATGCATATATTAATATCAAAAAATGCTTGAATAAAATTTGAATTAAAACCGGAGTTATATTTAAATTGAAAATTTGAATTAAAACTGGAATTATATTTGTTGAATATGATTGGTGACCCTTATCATCACCATCATCATCATCATCATCATCATCATCATCATCTCCCAAATGCTTCCAAAGCAATTTTGGGAAACATGGCGACATGTTTTGGACATCCAGAGGACATTTTGAGTCAATTTTTTAAAAAAAGATTTTGCAAAATTTCATTTTGACACTGGAGGAGCTCCAGGTGGGCTCCAAACATGATGGAAATGCCTTCCATATTCCCAAGAGATCATTCTTAGGCATTTTGGAGAGAAAAAAATACTGCTCACAATTCACATTTTGCCCACCTCTGATTTATGCAATGGTGACAACAGAAATTATTCTATTTGCATATATTATTCTGTTTGGAAATAGCAGCTTTTCCCTGGATTTATTCTTACAAAGCAGACTAGGGAATTAAAAGTGAAAGGTGGAGCATATGAGACAGGGAGAATGAAAGATGGAATGGCTGGATGCTGTTCATCTACAGTGACCTCTTTGGCTTTGTTTTGTAAGCTTCTGCAGAAACTGTCCAGTTTATATTCTGCATCAAAGGGCTCCTCCAGATGGGACAAATGTATCTGGAGGCTGAAGTATTTGTCAGTCATTTTCAGGGTAGGGGGCAATTCTGACATCCTACATTTTCATGACAATTCTTGGCACCAACTGCAAAATTTTATCCCTACTTTCAAATGCATTTCTTTTCATTTCTGAGCTCTCTCAGAACAGTATGTTCTCTTCTCCTCTCCTCCTTTATGTATTACTTTGTAAGAATTATAGTGGTATCAACAAAGTAACATTTTGCACTATAAATCTGACTCTAAAATGGTGGGGTCTTTTGTACATTCAGCGCAGATAAAACTTGCCCTTGAAACCATATGGCCACTTCAGTAAATCTTGTTCCAGTTAAAAAAAAAACTTTAGAAGAGCCCTTGTGCACATTCAAGAAATTGCCATAAACATCCCTCTCAAAAGAATGGGAGGTGACAACAAGCAGCAAAACCTAGCAAACCCAAAGGGCTGTATTGTGAGAACTCATGTTTCTTTAGCCCAAACAGGAAAGAAAACTGTGTGTTTATTAAAACAAATCTGAAATTTAAACAAGCTCTGTTTGGATTGCTTATATCATTATGGAGACCAATGCTTCTTAAGCTTGTTGATATGAAGAACCAGCAGTTTCCCCCCCAGTGTGCCAGTGACCAGCAGCGTATTTGTGGCCACTGACTACAATTGTTTCTACCTGGAAACTTTCCATAGTCCAGCAGCCAATAACGTGCAGTCCACGGATAAGCCCTTTGAGTAGCACTGATGTAGACTCCCCGTCAGTGACCATCATGTTCTGTTGAACATGACAGTACTCTGTTTGCTATCAGATAATCTGGAATTTAGGTGTGATTCATTCTCTGGTAAATTAAGAAGAAATCCTCACCCCCATCTTTCCTCTTGGGTTGTGAAACAAAGTAGACTTCTCTGTTCAAAGGTCCTTTTCGTTCCCATTCAAAATGGGTGTGAACTTTAGCGATTTGGCTCTCTTTCCAGCTAAACATTTTCAACTGAGGAGCAGAAATGAAGCTACTTTTCTCCACATTTGTGTGGCAGCACACAAATATTACCCAACAGAAAAGGGAGCAACTCCCGGAGAAAAGATTACAGCCAATGGAGATTTTTTAAATTGGAGGGGAGGGAAAAGGCAAATGAAACTGTCGGGGAATTGAGAGATTTTTAGTAATAAGTCTCTCAATCAGCAGAGTATTTTGTAATGCACAGTTAGAAGTTGAACAAATTAGCAGTCCCACTTTATCATCTCCATCCCAGACATACTTCATCTAGCTCAAAATAAACACAAACAGTTTGGTTAAAAAAAAAAAAATGAAAAGTTTACTCACAAAATCTTGTGCATAGTCTACACAGGTTCAATTCTTGAAGAAAGTGAGAAGAAATTAAGCACTCACATTCTTGCTGAAAATAATCCCTGTTAGGAGATCTCAGAGCAAGCTTTCAGGACAAAAGGCAAAGACAAAAGAGAGTGGTGTAAATGGCAAGAGAACCTTTTTAAGAATAAAGAATGTGTACTTGCTGGAGGAAAAAGTGTTGACCAAAACAAACAGGCTATCTAGGCTCTAGGCTATCTCTCTATGCCTACAATAAACATGCAAACTAACTAGCTAGTTAATTAAGCATGCAAACGTTGCCACTCCCAACAGAAACGGCATAATAGGAGATTCAGGGTGGATACAAGCGAGTACTCTTCCACACAGCTCACAGTTAAGCTGTAGAATCCACCTACTTTGCGACACAGTGATGGCTGCCAATTTGAGTGACTTCAAAAGGGAGTGAGAGGTATTAGTGGAATATATATATAATAAATGGCTACCCTTAATGATGGGTATGTATTATATCCAGTGGCAGAGGCACTATGACTATAAGGTCCTGGGGGAACAGGAAAGTGTTGTTATACCTCTATCCTCTTTCCAGACTTCCCATATTCAGCTGGCTGGCCACTGTGTGAACAAAACACTGGACCAAACCAGTGGAAGGCCTTTTTGGCCTAATCCAGAAGGTTTCTTATGTTTTTGTATTTACTTTGTTCAACCTTTGTGATTTATGAAGGAGAAAGTTTACGCTGGGGTACTTGAAACATTTTAAGGGGAATGTATATTAGGATCAATCAAAATGTCAGAAAACAGTAAGCAAACAAGCTTGTGAGTTCACATAAAAAGGTGAATGAGACTGGATGGTAAGCAAAGAAAGGTGGGGAAGCTCAATGCTGGTGCCTTGTTGTCAATATTTAATTATTACAGACTGTTCAGATGGAGTGTCAGAGAAGAATGCAAACTTAACTGGATTAGCTTCAAGTAGATTCCATGCAATGTTATGTATAAAAGTCTTTCTAGCCAGTAAAATCTTGTTATAGATTGTTACATTATTGGCCACTATGCCTAACTTATTTATACTTTCCAGTCACAAAGCGCTGTGCCAAATATCTTACTTACCAGGTTTTGCTGAGTTAGTTTATCAAATATTGGGGCAATGGGAAACTATTTGAGTTTGTCTCTCTTCTTCCTCCAAAAGGGCCTCTATGCATTCTTTTGTGCCAAGTTAGCACATTGATTTCAATGGGCTTGACAGCATGCCTAATTTTGGATATGATTGGGCTGCTTTACAGGGCAGAATTCAATTGATGCAGTGATAGAGAAAGCTGTACCTGTTGATATTGCTCAACAAGCAGTGTTGAAGGAACAGCTTATCTGTCAGAAGAAAGGAAGGAGCCTACCTGAGTGATGGAAATGACTGAGTGCACCGCACCTGGCATTGTGCACATGTGGGAATGTGGTTTAGGTAGACTAGGAATGGGGAGAGAGTGCCTTTTAAAACTGTGCAATCCAGCTAACATAGATGTGCAATTTGCCCTTCAGAAAGAAGAAATGGAAAATAGAATTTAAGACTCTCCACACTCCTAGTGCAACCACATCCAGGATGTACATGGACAGCCTTCAGGGAAAGAAAACTAGGTAGGCATTCGACTGCTGGTGCATGATCATGGGCAACAGATTGCATGGGCAATTTTGTTTTTAAAATATATACAAACAAAACAACAGAAAGAAGACAGAACAAAAGAGACCACAACAAAAATACAAGAAGAAGGAAATTTTAGAAAGAGAATAGACAAAGCTGGGGGGAGCAACAGGTCACTTTCTGATCACAGCCCATGCAGCAATAACTAGTTAAACCAGCTGGCTGACCTACTTGTCTGGGAAGCCTCACATTCCTAAAGACTCAGCTTGAGTGTTTAAAGCTTGTGCTGTCTTGGATTCACACTGGCAGGAAAAAAAATCAGCCAGGGATAGAGAGAGTATCCAAAGAGGAACATCAGTGAGAGAATAATTTGAATGCCCCTTTTCCCACGTGCTTTAAACTGGGCTTCTCATTTGTAAAGGGATTTGGCACTGACTCAAGTCTGACATATTGTTCTGCTGCTGTCAAGCATTATTCAACATCTATATGGTTCTCCTGGACTGATTCTTGACAAGCATTCCTAGTAATAGGTAGTGGACAACAGAAAGAGCATACCCAGGTAAGGGACCTCTGCTTGAGAATTGCCGTCTCCCCCATCTCAGAAATCCTGGCGATATTCAAGATTTGCTAGAACAAGATATAGTCAGAAATAAAAGGATGACAAAATTATGGTTATTCTATAGCTTTTGGCCAGTGGGAAAAATCTTGTAAACTTAGTAATAGTTTTATGAAGAGTGTTAATGTAAAGGAAAACTAACATAAAATTTGACTCGTGTACAAATATCAAAAATTAGTAATAACAAGAAACATTGGAAATGTGACCAAGTTGGTTCTTTTTACCACCTTTCTTGGCAGTGTGTAGAAGGGAAAAATTATTGGAAATCTGTGCATGATCAGATTTTTAAAACTTTTAATACCAGTTTTCCCATGAAACCAGAGATTTATTTATTGAATATATTGGATGATATCAAAATACAAGCAAAAAACAAATATTGGAGAGTCCTACTCTATATGAGTTATGCTACAAGAATAGTTTTCGCCTGAAGGTAGAAAGATAATTCTATTCCATCAATCAGTGAAAGGATGTTAATATTATATAATATGGCAGAATTAGATAAATTTACAACATCACTAAAGGATAAACCTATCCAACAATTTAGATCTGAGTGGCAAATTGTAACACTCCTCTGGGAAACTAGATGGGGGCAATTACCAACAGCAGGTTTTTGAGAATTACTCTAGAAATTCATTTGGATAACTGTTTTATTATGGATTTTAATATGGATTAAGGTAATCTCTGCTGTCGGGACAACGTTTAGCTTTGGGTGGATCTAATGGAATCTACTTGAATATTGTGTTGTGTGAGTATGAACATGAGTTATTTCAGAAGAATTGAAAATCAGGAAAACACTCACCACTGATTGGAAAGGGAGACACATTTTCTTTTCAATTTTTCTGCCTTTTTTAATACAGTAGAAGCAGCTGTTATAGCAGTATTTGCTTTTCTACAACTTTATTTTCTTTTTAAGTTTATATTTTAATATTTACTAAATTTTTAAGCTTCAAATAGGAGTTAATGTGAATCACAAAATGGGAAGTTGAAGCTCACTTGGTAATAAATACAGATTTATAGATATACAAATACAGATACTAGGTTTTCTTGTTCTACCTTTTGTCTTTAAACAATTCTGGATGTTGTACATTGCAGTTCTGAGATGGATATAATAATCATTGATGGATAATGGATATAATAATGATGAGAATTTGCACTTTTTTCCTTTTCTTTAATAAAAATAATTAAAAAAATAATTTTAAAAAAGATTTGGTGTAAGGGCATCTCTGGTTCATTCAGGAAGAGTGTGAGAATGAGTCATTTATAGAAGCAGGGAAGTAGTTCTCATGGGAAGAACTCTATTTTAGTGTTCCAAAATGTTTCCAGGATTTCAAACTCCATCAGTTCCTCATTCCATCAAAACGTGATTGTTTATAGTAATGTCAGTCTATGAACAGGGCAGTGATAGATGCTCAATGATTCTGCTGAGAAAACAAGAAACACATGGAGTAATTGCTAATAATAGCAATTAATAGCTAATAATAAGGTGGATTAGTCAAATCCAGGCTGGTGGGACAGGCTCAGACCATTCTGGGGCAGATGGAAGTTAAAAATTTGCTCGCCATTGCTACCAATTAAATGGTTTCATGCCAGCGTTTTTTCAGGGTGAATGCCAAAAAAGGGCAAGAGGTATGTGCTACACAAAGAGAACATGTTATTTATTCTCTGTGATTTTTGATTTTCTAAGAACGTCATGAGAACGAATGGGTCTTTTATTGGGAAAGTAATTCAGGTTGATTCAGTTTAAATTAAGAGCTAGGCCAGAAGGCATAGGTAATGGATAGAGATGACTCATTGTTCCTCCTCACCCCACACCACCAAACATGGAGAGGAGATCAAGTGAGATATCATCATGGAACAGAAGGGCTGGTCTGTATTGAAAGGGGTGGAGAGCTGGCTTTTTATTCTCTGTGCTAGGAAATCCTACACTACTATGGATTTAGTTTAAAAATCTGAAAGAGAATAGGGCTTTGATGGAGTTGTAATACTGTGAACCCCCGTCTTATGTTCAACCTATCCCCCATTCCCCCCATATCTATCTATCTATCTATCTATCTATCTATCTATCTATCTATCTATCTATCTATCTATGGAACTAAATCTTACTTCACAGAAATACCATAAATCTCTAGTAGCCCTTCTAAGGAAACAGATCCCTGGGCGAGTACTGGAATGGAATTCTGAAATTTCTCACTGTTCAGATGTTGGGTATACACACATAATATTGGATTAAACTTTTACAGCATCATTGTTGTCATCATATGAATAATTGCTTTCAGGAGGATGGAGACTGCTGTCATCCCTTCCAACTGTCCAAATTTGGCAATTAATTCTTTGTCATCCCACTTTTCATCTGCTTTTTAGACATCCCAGTTTCTCTATCCTCCTCCCACCCTCCCCCTTTGTGCTCAGCTTCCATGAACTGCTTGCATGCTGGGTTTAAAGTGCAAAAAGTAGTTTGTACTCAGATAGCTCAGCAGTAGGGAAAGGAGATGAAAACGTGGAATCTTGCCCTTTCCAGTCAGCTCAGGCAAGAGCATGCTCCTACAGCCTCTCCTGGCTTGTGTGTTCTTCTTCCTTATTAATAACTGTTGCCATCTTGACCACCCATGTCCCGGTTTTCATCCGTAAACTGTTGGAAGGTTTGTGCTGCCACTGAGGAGGGAATACAGTGCTGAATGGATTGGTTGTTTCTCATAAAGTATCTAGATGCTGCAGGAATGGCAACTGTGGGGTTCTCCAGATGTTGTTTGACTGCAACTCCCAGTATTCCTCAGCATTTGGATATGCTGGTTACAGCTACTAGGAGTTGCAGCTCAACAGCACTGGGGGACATATGATTCCCACCCCAGCATTAGAGTAAGAAATTCCAGGGGTATGTATGTTCTTATAACCACATTGTGCAACTCAGTTTCATATTGAAAACTCTGGTACTTTCCAAAGTCAAATGTAATTGAAATTATACAATTTTACACATAATAATAATGTGACCAGTCCTCCTCCAGACCAGCACACCAAGCGTTGGCTTAAAAGGAGAAGTGAATCATACTGAAACGCATGCATACGGGTGTCTGTTTTAAAAGCTTATTCATATATTTCTCTTGGTTCCTCTTCTATATACAATCAAAGGAAGGGAAGAACCAAAGACAGTCGACCCAGGAGGTAAGCAGACAAAGTCATTTTTAAAGCGAATTTGTGTTTATTTTAACACTGGAATATTTGGAATAGAGTTATTTGCTTTAGGAGAACCATCATGGTTTGGGGGTTTGAGCATTGGACCACAACTCTGGAGACCAGCGTTCAAATTCCCAATCAGCCATGGAAAGCCATTGTGTGACCTAGGGCAAGTCACACTCAGCCTCAGAGGAAGGCAAAGGCAAAACTTCCTCTGAACAAATCTTGCCAATAATACACTGTAATAGGCTCGTCTTAGGCCATTTCCACACTAGACTGTTATAGTGCTATTATTCCACTTTCAACACCCTATGGGATCATGGGGTTTGCAGTTTAGGGAGGTGCCTTAGAGGCCTCTCCCTAAACTGCAAACTCTAGGAGTCCAAAGGATGTTGCAAGTGGAATAATAGCACTATAACAGTCTTGTGCAAAAATGGCCTTAGGGTTGCCATAAGTTGGAAACAACTTGAAGGCGCATAACAACAAATAACCAGTTGGTTTAAATGTAGTTCAGAAGGTTTTCCACAAAGATTTTCAAATTATAAGTGTGCCTATGAGTTGTATGCTGATTTCAAACTGCTTGAAGTAGCTACTGTGGTGTAGTGGCTTGAGTGTTGGGCTACAAGCCTGGAGACCAGGATTCAATTCACCGCTTGGCCATGAAAACCCACTGGGTGACCTTGGGCACATCACACATTCTCAGCCCCAGAAAACCCCCATGATAGGTTTGCCTTCACGTTACCATAAACTGGAAATGACTTGAAGACACACAACAAAAACAGCCTTTAGTAAAACATTTGAAGTACCTCACGAATGCATTTATGCAGCATTGAGAAGAGGCTTTTCTGCAGCTGACTGAAACTGCAAAAGCTCTGACGCTGATTTAAATGGAATTTTCAGCCATGTACATATGCTGTAGGGTTTCATTTTTTTAATCTTAATCCCAAATGGAATCTGCTGCCTCGGAGTGTAGTGGAGTCTCCTTCCTTGGAGGTTTTTAAGCAGAGGCTTGATGGCCATCTGTCAGGATTGATTTGAGGGTGTTCCTGCATGGCAGGGGGTTGGACTGGATGGCCTGTGTGGTCTCTTCCAACTCTACATTTCTATGATTCTATGATTCAAATAATCTGAGTTCAGTTCTAAAGAAATTCAAGTGTGTTTAAGACCTAAGGCTGCTGCAGTCCTGCACATACTTATTTTGTGAATAAATCCTACTGAATTCAGTTTCTTAACAACCACGAACAGGATGGATTGCGTTTCAAAACCCGTTAATTTTTACTGAGTTTTAAGCACAGTTTGCTTCTCCTGTTGTTCTGTCTATTATTTAGTGTTAAGAATCAGAGTAAAATCAGCCCTCTACAGTTGCGGGTTTGATTTTCACAGATTGGATTTTGCCAGTTTCTTCAACAGTTGCCCATTCACTTGAGCCACTTCTTTTCTGACAGAACCTTCTCTCTAGGTGGCCGTGATAAGGCTGCTCAGCCCTTTAAAAAACTGCCCCTGGTCCCGTTCCTCCTCCAACAGCTGCTGCCCGGCCAGCTAAGGATGGCTCGCAGCCCAATTTCTCAGCACCACAAACCCTCTCCCAGCACTCCCTCACACCCAAGGAAGGAAATGGGCAAGAGGGAGGAAGTATGGGGCCACTATACCAACCCACCCCCTTTCCTGCACTTTTCCCTGACTTGGTTTGGGCCCTCGGTGGCCACTCTCCCCGCCATGTCTTGGCCTCCTTCCCAAAGACACATACACACATTTTGATATTTGTGAATTCTTTCCACTTTTGCGGAGCTCCTGTGCCCCTAACTGTAGCAAATGTGAGGGCCAGCTGTATTATTGTGAAGGTAGTCCCTCCAGTTAGCTGAAAGTCAGTTTTTGTAGCTGTTAAATATTCCAAGGCTCTGACTTTAATCTGTTGCTTGATTTATACTATTCCCTTGAGTTGTTTATTATTAACTACAATTATTAAATGTTGGAATATATGACTGTGATGTATTGCTTTAAAACCTGGGCCATATAAAATTTTAATGTCTTTGTGGGAAATTGCATTCATTGAATTCTGTTGCTTAGAACATCTGCTTCTGTCTGTCCTAAAATCCTTTAAAATGTTCCAAGAACAGTCTTCAAAGTTGGTTTTCCTTCTTGAAATCTAGAGCAAACTATATTGTGGGGTTTTACTTGGTTACACTCTTGTCTTGTTTTCCAGAAACCTGGGGCCCTTTCACATTAGGTAATCATAGTAGTATGATTCCACTTTAGCTGCCATAGTTCCATCCTAGGAATCCTGGGATTTGCAGTTGAGAGAAGAGCCTTTAGAATCCTCAGCCAGAGGGGTCCTCCTTTGGTGCCTTTGACCAAACTACAAACCCCAGGATTCTATAGGATGTTGCCATGGCAGTTAAAGCAGAATCACAGTGTTGTAATTGTGCAGTGTGAATGGGCCCCTACACAGATCTGATACTGAATCATGTTCCCCTAACAAGCAATTCAGAGCCTGAAATCAGTGTTCAGCAATATGTACATGTAGAGGGCAAGAGTTAAAAGTACTTTAACCAGAGATCTAGAGGAATACAACTTGGGCTGCAAGCCTATTTACATAAGGAAAAATAAATAAGGGGCTAAATCTAAAGGATAAAGCAAGGTGGGAAAATGTGGTTCACAGGTTGTACACAGTGTCCCAAGTCTGTGTTTGAAGCCACCAACGTCCCTCCCCCAGTTTTTGGAATGTAAAGAAATTCTAATCAAAATGTACTCATGATGTCTAGGTGGTATAGGTTACAATTTTATCATGTTCCTCCTCCAAGAAAGAAATTTTGAAACCAGGAAGTATGCTAGAAGTTCCTTCCAATTATACTTCCTAATTTTAAAATAGTATCTTTTGAGGGGGGGGTGAAGGAGGTGGAGGCAAAAAGATGCTAAAATTACCCCCTCCTCAAGGTCCCTGAACAATGTAGTGGGACATTTGGAATTTTAAAATGTTCATTAAAAGAAAAATGGGGGTGGAGGCGTGGCAGGGATGTGGCCATCCAAGGTCTGGTGAGCTGCCTGTGTGGTCCCCAGACCATGGGTAGTTGCCAAAGCCATAGCATAGGCTGTGTTTCTGGATGCTTATGCATTTCTTAGCATATGCCTATATGCATGTTCAGCTCTTGTAAGATTTGGTAACAGCAATAGGAAGCAGTGTTAGAATAGAACAAACAGCAAGGGTGGGTGAATACTTAGATTTCTTTGAGAGTTATTTAAAATTGTGTCTCTTTATGAAACCCTCCTGATGTAGGACTGTACCCCATGTCTCGAGCTTACAACAGAAACTTTACAGAGACAACCTATAAAACATTGCCACAGTGTAATTAATATCTGGAGAAACAGTATGACGTAAATACATCCATTTGAAAAACACACACACACAAATGTCAGTGGTCTCACTTCAGAGTGATGTGAAATAGGCAGATTTACAGACTCTTCCAACAGTACTCCACACTAAGAATGACAATGACAAGCTGGGGTGGGGCCACAATAGTGGCATCTCACATCTCCAATATTGGCCTCCAGATGTCCTTTAAGACTGAGATCTGTTCCAGGACTCTAGGCCAGACCTGAAGTATTGGCAATTTCTGTATATGTTGTATAATGACTGCTGTGTTGTGCAACAAATAAGGAAAGAGGATTTCACCAAGCAGAGAGCCTACTTCAGAGATGGGTGGACATTTTCAGATAAACATCAGAGGGTAGAGACAGCCAAATGAAGAACCTGGTCTCTTTTGCTCTTTCCATTCTGATATCTCATAATGCCAACTGTTGTAAGTTTTCAGTTTAACAGCATAACATAAGCATTTAGAACCAGGCTGAATGCTAACATTGTAAAGGCCAATTGGCAGAGCAATTATACCAAACTTTAACATGACGTGTGCAGAGTTTTCTGGACTTCTTAAAATAGAAGCTGGCTCTACTAAAAACAGCAGAAGGCCAACTCATACTCATACTCTCCAACTGTCCCAATTTGGCAGGGACAGTCCCAATTAATCCTCTCTGTCCCTAGTTTTTAGGGTGCTTCTCAAATGCCCCAGTTTCTCTCTTCTCCTCCCACTTTCCCCCTTTGTCCTCAGTGTTTCCATTCCCAATATGTGCGGGCAAAAGCAAACTGCTGCAGCCCCTCCTAGCTTGCCCATACCCTCCAACATTTCACAAATGAAAACTGGGATGTTTGTGGCCAAGCAACACCAGACTGTGTTCAAAATGGCAAAAGTTATTAGTGAGCAAAAACAGACAAGGTGGAGGAGCTGCAGCCATTGGCTTTTGCCTGAGCTTTCTGGGAAAGGGCAAGATTCCCCCCTCCTTACCCGAGTTAAATGAGTGCAAACTACTTTTGCTCCTTGAATTCAGCTTGCGGCAACTGAAATAAGCTGAGGACAAAAGGGGAAGTTTGAGGAGGAGGAGAGAGATACTGGGACATTTTAAAAGCAGCTGAGAAAATGGGATGACAGAATATTAATTGGGACTGGCCCTGCCAAATTGGGACAGTTGTAGACTATACTTGTCTGTTTATCCTCATTAATAACTTTTGCCATCTTGATCTCACTCTGATGTACCTTGGCCACATGTCTCCTATTTTTCATCAGTGAAATACTGGTGAGTATGCCAGCTCAAATAAAATTTAAAAAGCAGGAAGTCGAGGACAAGCCAATGCAGCTTTGAAGATAAAGCCTCCACATTACATTTCAAGTTGTTTAGTATGAAGGTATCTTATGGGTCACAGATCCATAGAGAAGGAAGATAGATTGCTTAGGAGGTGACAGGCATGACCTCTGCAGATGATTGTCTTTAGGTACTGTCCCAGGGATTTTTTTTTTAAAAAAATACTCTTGTGACAGGCCCTTACTTCTCCCAGATTGGTGTGGAGATTCCCAATCTGATAAGGCACCCTGTCTTTACCACACAGCTCTACCTCCCCCTTTATAATACCACCTTTGTGTAAAAGGCTGAGGACTTTCAATGTTTATTTAGAACTGCTTAATAATTTTATGGTAATGTGTTTCCTGTGTTACTTTATATACTGTATACAACTCAAGTCAAGTCAGTGTTTACAAAGATAAACTGTAACATTTATTATGATAACAATATGAATAAAATAGTGTGTTAAACCTCAGATGCAGGTCAGGGTTGATAAACTTCCTCAGTGCACTTTTTAGACAATAGAACAGCTAACTCCCTACTCAGAAACAGTTCAATTATATCTTTAGCCTTTCACATAAGGCATAGGCACCCTATAATAGCCCTTTGGCTAAACGCCCACAAAGGCTTAACCCTCAGTCTAGGCCCCTTCCACATGGGGAAATAAAACGTTGTAGCGCCACCTCCGTTGGAGGTTGTCTACACCCTAAAATGGATTGGGGCGGATTACTTTAGTGTAATTCCATACCCCAATCCGCGCTAGGGCGCCCAGAAGTGGTGGCGCTGCGTGCTTTTTAAAAACCACTTTCCAAGTGGTTTTTAAAAGGCATGGGGCATGCAGCCCCGTGCAGCCGTGTTGCAGCGCCCAGTGTAGATTTGCAGACGCGCGCAAGGGCGTGCCTGCAGATCTGCCGGGGGCGGGCTTTCCGGCTGGCGAGCTTCTCCGGTTGGTGGAGAGCCTCCGCCCGTCGTAAGCCGCCATTTTGGGCGCCGCAGGATGCTGCAGGATGCCGACGAGTGCGGAGCAGTGAAAACGCGCTGCTCCACTTGGCGACAGACTTACCGGGTTTAAGGGAAGCTCCATTTCAGTGTGGTTTCCCCCATTTCTTCACCCGCGTGTGGAAAGGGCCTAGGTCACACTCTCTGACCAGATCCAACTAAGGCTTTATTCATCTTATGCCTCTCACTAGGCTTCCACTGAGAACCAAACCTCCCAACACAGCCATACTCTCTGACTGACTTAGACACTCTGCTCCCTAGCTCCTTGCTAGGCTCTCTCACTGAAGGAATTCAAATACCCCACAGGTACTTGGCTTTATATAACTTTCTCTCTCAGCCATCAGCCCCTCCTCCCACAAACTACTGGGCTTGGTTTCTCTCCTGAGGTGCTATTCTGGTTGCCCAGCAACCTGCCTTGAGGCTGCACTAACACTTCAGATAGTCACACCCCCAGAACCTTGTCACAACTCTGTCTTTAAAATTTTGTACAGAATGCTATAGCTAATGAAAGCAGAAAAAAAGCATAAAAGAACAAAAACAATATGTAAAGAAACCCAAAATAAATAAAAGAGTTGTCGTCTAGCCTCTAATGGTCTTGCTTTCTCACTCTAGGTTTAAACAATAAAAGCAAATTAAAGAGTGAAAATTAAGTCTATGAATTTAAACAGGTAAAAACTACATGTAGAAATGTCAGCTTGAAAAGAAAGACCTAGAATTTTTCTTAGCAAGACATGACAACCTTGCATCAACCACAGGAAAAAGGGATGAAACCAAGTTAATCAGGGATGCGGAGACCACAGGGACATATGAACCCCCAGTGCTGCTGGTAGGATTTACAGGCCCAGAATATATGTAAGTAAAAGATTTAGACCTCTGATACTACTAAGGGTATTTCTGCACTAGGCTGTTGTAGCGCTATGATTCCACTTTCAACATCCTATGGAATCCTGGGGTTTGCAGTTTTGGGAGGGGCCGGCCGGCTCCTCCCAAAACTGCAAACCCTAGGATTCCATAGGATGTTGAAAATGGAATCATAGCGTTATAACAATCTCAGTGCCGAAATCACCTAACATGTCATTTTGTGGTTTCTGGCCAAAAAGGCAAACCAGGCAGCCAGAAGCAAAGGATCCCGGAGAAGCTCTAAGAGTAAAATCTTCCAGTTTTAAAAAGCTGAGATGGGTTTTCATGGACACATGCAGATAGCACTGTGGGCTACGAGTTTGTCAGGACTGGAAGCTATCCAGAGGGCTGAGAGACTTGACACTATTCCTCTGTAGGAATCTGATTTGCTGCCTGTTTTTATAAGTTTCCTTACATCCTACAGCCTCTGCTTCTACACTGTAATTTAGTAAACAATTGTTAAAAGGAAGAATTTGTCTTCAGTGCTTTTTTTTTATTATTATTATTTATTTGTATCCCGCCTCTCCATATGGATCGAGGCGGCGAACAACTTACAAATAAGCATGTATTTCGAAACATTTCTATACATGCCCCCAACAAGTTGGGTACTCATTTTACCAACCTGCGAAAGGATGGAAGGCTGAGTCAACCTTGGAGCCGGGTAGGATCGAACTCACAACCTTCTGGCTTGCAGTACTTTCTCATCCAAAGGAAATTAAAGGCTGCACTTTTGTCTCTTGACTTCTTAACGCACAGGGCACATGGAGCATGTGTAACAGAGCAAAGGTTGAGAAGGACATAAATGGAGAAGCTGTTTCAGTAATTATGTTTTCAATCTGTACTGGGCTTCCATAACATGAATTGATGCTTGTTATAGCTATTAATGCAGTACAGCTTCCTCCATCACTGGAATTTTAACATAGGAAACTTTCTGCATTAGAGAACCAGGCAAAAAGAGTTAACCCTAAATCCAGTTACTAGGCCCAGCTAGAGCAGACCTATGAATTAACTGTTTAATGGTAAGTCAACACTTACCTAACTCAGTGGTTCTATATTAGTCAGGATTAGCAACTGGATTTAGGCTTAAAGTTAAAATTCCCACTCAAACGTAATTCTTAGTAAGTGACCTTAGCCACTCTAGAGGCTGGTTAGACATAACAGTTTTGTAACCATGGTTTTTCATCTTGTTTAAAAGGATTTCCTTGGTTTCACAATCCAGGATTCTCCTCTAGAGATGGAATTTACGGGGGAGTACTGAAGCTCATTGTTTGTTCCCAGGCAAAAAGACCGTAATGTGTTAAACCAGGCGCATTCTGACTGGCACCTTGTTAGTGACATACACAAATGTAAGTTGTGGAATGAATTTTGTGGGCCATGAACAACCGTCGTAAACAGCTGATGACGGTGTAAGTGCAGTTCTGCATGTGGAATGATTGCCTATGCAATAGCATATTAAATTTCATATAGTAGTCCGCAAATGCGAATTGCAGATGTGCAACGGAATGTCGGCCATATGCATTGACTATTCATGTATGTTGCACTATGGTGGTATTCCGTACAGGGGCTGCATAATGCAAAGGTGATGTAATTCCACCTGTGGATAGTTAAGCCATCTTGAGGCAATGTAAGATCTCACAAGGTTGCTGAGAGGAGAAAATGGAGGTGAGGATAGGGAGCTAAGCTCAGCACTCTGAGCTCTTCAAGGAAAGGGCATATAATTAAACATATAATTATATATAACATAGGTAAATATATTATTAAAATAAATTAAAATTTCTGTCAAGTAATTTTATTTGCAGAAAGCCTACCAAGAAAAAAAGACACCCATGAATTAATTTGTAACCTTTTAAATTGTTTATTAAATCATTTTAATTATTTAAGATTAATTAATTAATGTAAGATTAATTTAAATAGTTGCTATATTATAATGGCCACATGTGAAACTAGATGACATTTTATTTATTAAATGTATGCCACTTGCTCTGTGTTTCTGACTGGATATGTGGCAAGTGGATCTCCCTAGACTAGCTATTTGGCTTGTGTGAGACAAAACTGTCTTAATACACAAATTTGGCAACTGGCATTTTGTTCTTCTCGTGAAATTAGGTCAGAAGAGGTGCATCTTGCAACACCAGTGTTTCCTGATTCAGTTCCTCCAACTTTATTGTGATATACAGAAACTTTCAACTTAAGCTACCATTAGACAAAATTGATTTGGTTAATGGTGTTACTGATCTGAGCCAAAAATGCAGAAATAAATATATGCCTGCCTTTAAGCAGGGCTAGGGACCTTTTGGGCTTCTTCTGAACCACACTTCTCTTCTTCCTTCACCACGTGTTATGCTGGTTAAAGCTGATGGGAGTTACAGTCCAACAACACAGTACACACTTCCCATCCCTGACCCATAGCATACTATGCCTATGTAGCCATGCAAGAATTTTTATTTGTTCTCATAGCAGAAGAGGGAAAAGAGCCATAGGAGAGCTTTTATTCAGGCTATTAATTTTACTGGCCTTGACAAAATTTTATTTTGGCTGTTCTACATTTCCGCTTGAACTTTTTCAGCTGAAATAAAAAGCTAAGTTGAAACAATATTTCTAAAGTTATAACGTGAAAGTCTCTTTAAAGCTGCTAATATTGCATAAAGGTAGCTTTTCATGACTTGTAAATGACTAATTTTCTCTTTGGGGTTTGTGACTGGTTGACAGCGAGTAACTTTAGCAACTGCAGTGGAAAACATGGCCTTTAGTCACTAGAGTTGCTAAAGCAAATCAAGCAAAATAGAAGCTATTGGAAAAACAAATTATTTTAAGCCATTTTTAAAGGGTACCAAAGTTAAATTTTACTGTTAATTAAAAATAAAGAACATTAAGTTTTGATCTCAAAATATTGGATCCTATCAATGACCTAAAAGCACATAATGTAATTCTGCTACTAAATATATCTTTCCAAAAATTAAACCAATTTAACCATTATGTTTTCCCCCCAGCAGTCTCGGAAACTGCAGTTTTGCATGAAAGATTCAATTGTTATGTACACAATTGTTTATAAGAAACATTTATTTCCTTTTCTTTATACACTCAGAACAGTAGGCAAATTCTAGGTATTCTTAAGGAGTCTGGAGCTGATTGATATGAACCAATGATCCCTGTTCTAATGACTTTCTGCGTTGCCAGCTTGATGACACATTTAAAAAAAAAGAGTGGAGAAGTGTCTTGTTATTTTTAATAGAAGTATGGAAGAGAGAATTTCACTGCTTGGAGCTTGCATGACAAGCTCCACCTGCTGAAATTTCCTCTTCTATCAGAGGAGCCTGGTTTTCTTTTGCGTGTGGCCACATTACCAGGGGCCAGGCTGAGAAACAGAGGTGTGGTTCACTTGTGTTTGTTGATTATTTGGCTGGGGTTGAGCTGAACTACTTGTTCCCAGGATGGAAACTATCCATAGTAGCTTGCTAGTGAGCAAGAATTCTAGAAACACTTATTCAGTACTGTATTGCCCAGAATGAGTTAGAGGTCGTTAGTGCTTTGCTGTGACTGAGGTCTTAAACTCTGGTGGTAAACTGGTAGGATGGAAGTTACTGCTGGGAAGTGATAACTTGAAATTCTGTGACAGATAGACAGTGTATCTGCACCGCTTTTTTGACGCTTTTTTAACTGCCATGGCTACATCCTATGGAATTCCGATTTATAGTCTAGTGCAGCAGGATTTATAATTCTGTCCTAGAGTACTTTAGTGGACCTCACTGAACTACAGCACTGCTGTAGAGGAGGGTCCTAGAACTCTCTATAGCAGAATATTCTTAGTCCTTCCTCAAACTATAAATCCCTGAATTCCATGAGAGTTAAAGTGGCATCAGACTTTTATAACTGTGCACAGATTCTCTCCTACAGTTTCATTGTTCTTAATAGTTCTTAATAGTTAATGTGTTTTAGGGGTTTTTAGATGGGTTGGTGGGTGGGGAGGATAGGTTATGTTTTAATTGCTTTTAATGTATTTGATTTACTGTTGTAGTACCGCCTCGATCCGTCAGGAGAGGTGGGATATAAATAAATTTTATTATTTTTATTATCATCATCATCATCATCATCATCATCATCATCATCAGAAGGTTGTTTGTGAGTGTCCCTCCCTGTTTTCACCAAAAGAAACATGGCCTCTTTACATACATTTCTGTGCCTTAGCCTGGTAAATATAATATACTATCATAGATTTTGGACCATTCCCTTCAAAAACACTCAGGATATCCTGCGTGGATGTATTTTTAATTGGTATTTGGGCCTTTAACTATATTATATGTCTATTTGTTGCTGTATTTTAATCTGTTGTTCCCCACTTTGATTCACAGGGAGAGGGGAGAAAGAAAAAATACTAATACCAATACTAATACTAGTAAGAAATTCTGAGAAAATGGCAGCTTGTCTAAGAGAGTTCATAGTATTTTCTCCACTGTCCTTGTCAGAAAAAGAGAGAATTCTCTTTTAGTGTTAGCACTTTAAAAAATTCAGCAGGGGTTCTTCTGGGTTGATATACATGATGCACACTTCAGTAAAGCAAATTTGAAACTAGCACTTTGCTTGGGTTTGAGTAAGAACTGTGTATGGTGCTCATATAGTAAAGAGGGGAATACATAAAACATACCCAACAAGTCGCAGATCAGATTCTTCACACAGAATGAAAGCTGAATGTACATCTCTGTATTTCCAGTTGTGGCATGAAAGGGAACCAGGGCCAGGGACTGGAAGGTTAATCACATCTCAAAAAGCAAATCCTGTGTGAAGGAGAGAAAGACCTAATGTCATTCTGATTTGGTCCCATGGTGTAGAATCACTGGAGCCTCAACACTTGCATTAAATGCCTGTGAAGAAAACTTCAGGAAATAAATTCATACAGCCTCCATTTACAAAATATGTATTTAAAAACCGTAACTCTGCTTTTCTTGGTCTTTTCTATATTACATGCACAGTATAGCTTCTTCCATGGAAAAAGGTGTGGGGAGCATTGTTTAGTTACAGTACCCCCCTAGATCATTGCCTCCCATTTTCTTCTTTACTGTCAGGGAGAAGTAGTTGTATGAATAGGAAATACACACCTCTCCACCATTCTGTCTTTACATTAGTACTGAATATGCGGTGGCATTATATATGAAGATGTAAAAGCTGTGGAAACTTTGAACCCATGAGGGAGAATCCCTCTCATTGCAAGTTGGGGAGGGAATGGAAAAAAATATGCAATACTTATTTATGTGTGTCGTTTTCATATGTATATCACTTTATTACTTTATGAAAAAGCCATGAAAATAGGGGCTCTCCAGATGTTGTTGAGTTGCAGCTTTCATCAGCCCTAGCCAGTGGAACCCATGTTGAGGGATTGTTGCAGACCGGTTATACCTGGATGGCTGCACTCCTGCTTTAGCAACATAAAATATTTTATTTAAGTTGGTTTGCTCATGCTTCACATATTAAATTTAAAGGGGTAATTCATTCAGATTGAAATGACAAACTTACTAATTGAAAACCATCAAGATCTAGCTTGTGGCTAGATCTCAATAAGAGAAAGTCCTCAAGCAAAGAAGGCACTGAAACCGTCTTTGTTCTCCTGCAAAAATGACAGTGCCCCCTGTAGGAAGCAATGAATTTATTTTGTTTTCTATTTGGATAATTTGTATTATGTGATTTCTCTTCAGTATACAGGGGGCATGTTTTATACAAAAAGCCTTCCTGTTACATAATTTTTAGAAATCACTTTGAATAAGTAAAAAACTGGGTACTGCTATATGAGTGGTTTGCTTAAATATTTTATATATCATTCTAAAATGCATGATCCAAAAAGTTTCATTTTGTTTTTCAGTTTTCCAGAACCCCTCCCCAGAAATGATCACCAACTTTTTAGAGTTTTCTTGAGGGAGAGGATTCAGATCTCCAATAGCAAGATGGGAAAATATAAAAATAGCACACTTTTTTAAAGTGAAAGAGAAAACAAGGAAGACATACGCAATGCTGTAATGGCATGTTTCTGCGTATTCATTTTGTAAGTTGTTATGCTGAAAGAAAAAGTATGTTCCTTATCTGTCTGATACAGTTTCCACTAGGGTAACACCCAGCTGTGTAACTATGAGGGAATATACAAAATGAGGGCATTGCCTCTCTTGACAATTCTGCCCCCCACATTCTTTTCTTCAGTCCCCAAATTTCTAGCATTACAGATTGTGAGATACTGAAAATCTTTCACACCTAGAACACTGATATTTGCTGTGCTTTTATTTCCTTGGTAACGTTGTCTGCCCCTTTTATTTGGATGCCTAACTTATATTTTTAAAATGGTCTACTGATGTTTTAAGTTACTACCATGCCATACAATTGGGGATGGAAGGAAAATTTCACTGGGAGAGCTGAAATCCTATTTAGGGGACCAGTGCCATCCTCCCTGCCCACCGTTGCTATACTCCTGGGTAACACCATGTTATACTAACTACTATTTTGATTCCAGTGTTGCAGATCTGCTACACAACAAAGCTACAGAGGCAGGGATGCTTTTATTTTCTCAGGTGGTGCAAACTTGTATTTAAGTATTTAGTTCAAGTTCCTCTACACAGGCTTCCTGAATTTGCATGACCTTCCTTTTTCTTATAGAAATTCCTTTTCCTTGTGCCAAGTTCCTAACTCACAACTGCTGTTTCTCACACATTTTAGAAATAACAAATTATAAGAAATAATGAATTACAGAGGCACAACTAAGCTACATTGTAATTGTAATGTAAAGATGAGTCAGAAGGCTCTGTGTCAGTGCTTAACCCTCCTCCAAAATTCTTTCTTGTCACAAGTAAGTTGCACCTTGCCAGAGGTGTCTGGCAAATGACAAGGTTTTGCAATATCCAGCCCATTAGTTATAAGAAAGAGACATGAAACATACCAGTCGTCAATGGAGAAGGCAACACAAACCTCAAGGGTCATCAGCCATTTTACCTTCTGGTAAAAACTCTGGCAGGAAAATTCTTCTCAGAGATCAAAGATAAGTCAGATCTGAACATGAAAGCAAGCATTCGTTGGCTGAGGATGTTCATGGGAAAATATTTTTAACACTGTAACAGAGCTGGAATTTCACATACAGCACAATTGTTGGGGAAACAAAAGAGGGCCTGTAGTTTGTGATAGCACAAAGGTGAATGGAAGGGCAAAGACTGCTGAATTACTGCTTCAGCCTGGCTTTACCACCAGGTTTTCTTTTAACTGTCATGATGGGGATCTGACAGTCACCTCTTAGAAGTCATTAGTGATTCTTAGGACACTGTACTTGTTGTACTAATGTCTAACTTCAGTGCAAATATATTTTATTTAGTTGGTGCATTTCTTTCTCTACTCTTTCAGCTCTCAGGGCAGCTAAATTTGAGACTGAGAAGCCAGTCAAACAAAGATTGGTCAGAATTAGACCAAGATAGATTTGCTACCTGAGCTGGTGGCCACAAATGGCCACCTAGGTCAGAATGCACACTACAGAAAGTCAGCCCAATTATTTTGGCATGTGGAGCAAAAAAAGCCCACAAACATCTCTCCCCCTCTATGACAGTCAAAACACATTAACAGCATCTGTGATCTTTCAGGATACCCTAACCCTGCTGCCTGAGGCTGCAAACCGATGACTAGTTCCATTGAATTGGAAATAGTCATTGGTTCATATAGGATTCTATGTGTTCTAGAGTCTAGAGCATGGGTAGGAATTGTGTAGCCCTCCAGATGTTGTGAGACTGCACATCCAAGCAGCCCTAGCTCACATAAATGATGAAGAATGTTGGGAGTTGCAGTCCAACAACCGCTGAGGCCTGCACTTTGCCCACCTCTGTTCTGGAGAAATTACAGCTCTGTAACTAGAAAGCCAGTGTGGTGTAGGGGTTTGAGCATTAGACTACAATCCTGGAGACCAGGTTTGATTCCCTGCGTGATCATGGAAACCCACTGGGTGATCTTGGGAACATCACAGACTCTCAGCCCTCAGAAAACCCCGTGATAGGTTTGCTGTAAGTCAGGAATGACTTGAAAGCACATAATAGCTAGAGAGCCCTGCACATTTCCGTTTGCTGTTACAATGGTCAGAGTGTGATAAAAGAATGTGGTTTCCTCTTAAGCGTGTGAGAGCTGATGGGAACAGTTAGCTAGAAGGAACAGGCTTCTGACTTCAGGGTTCAGTGTTTTCTCTGACATCTGCCTCCACTTGGCTCAGGCTTTTCTCAGTCCTTCCCAGCATGGAGGCCCCAGGGGTGGCAGTCCTTAGAGAAGACAGCAGAAAAGTATGTAACCTTTTTACTGTTAGAATGTGGTTTAAGTACAAGTTGTAACTCTTGTTTTTCCTTCTTCTTCTTTCGTGCTCTTCTTCGGTCTGTTAAGATACTGAAGCTACATGAAATGTATGATCTGAGCTACTGAATTACTTGGTGTTTTTCCTCTAGAGAGCTTAGAAGAAACTGTTAGCAGCACAACCATCCTGTGGAGTACATTGTGCTGACAGGTTGTGATTACTGGCCTTCTGGATTTTCCACATGAAAGTTATGTCTCTAGCCACAGTATTTTATGCTAATCTGTTCTTCCTGAGGGTTAATATCTACTTTTGATTCACCAGGGATAGGGGAGAAGCTGGAGGTAGAGTTCCAGTCCTGGAAAAGAACTGCAGTCATGTGTAAATCTAGATAATCACTCGTATGTTCGCACTAGACTAGTTATGGAGGACTGTCTAGCACTTCCTTTGCTTCTAGTTAATGCATACATCTTTGGCCAATGTTAAAACATTTTTTAGGGCTGCAATTTCTCTTAGTGGCTTACTGGGTGCTTAATGTACCTTGATAAATGTTTTGTAAATGCCATGCTGGAGTAACTATCTAGTTTTAAGTAGCAACCATTTTGCATTTATTCAGTGGTTTTGCTACTAGCCCATTTAATACTATTGTGATGAAGTACTGCCCTTTTTATTTCTAAACTAAAAGTAGACTGTATTTAGTAAAGACTCATCAAAACAATGTTCCTTTCAGCCTCTTGAAGTTGGTTCTTGTACTCTATTTTGACCCATCTTGGTATGTCATGACATCTGTTTTTCTAAACAAATCCACCACTCAGAAGTTAGTAAATTGCAGATAGCAGTGCACAATTATGGTAATGATTGTTACAAAGATACGAGAAATTAGCAAGCTGCCAAATTCAATACTTCTAGCTCTGCCTCTGACCAAAAGTGAAAGTCAAGACATCCTGTCTCTTAGGAGATTAGGAATCATTATTTTGCATTGTTGTGTAATGTATTGTGTTTTTATTGATACCTTTTTAAAATTATGTTGGAGGAAGCCTTGGTTTCCTGTTCTAGAGGAAATGTAGGATACAAGATTACAAATGGAAAGTCATAATAATCATTCATAATGGATGAGTGAACAGGTTAGGGTTAGGAAAAAGACTGTGCACGCTCCTCTTGGCCTTTTAGTGACAGCACATCTGAGGGGCTAATATTGTGTTCTGATTGGTGGCCAAACTGTACTGGAACCCATCACGAGACCTAAGGATTGTGAGGAGGATTGGGGAAATGGGGTACAAAGCAAGCTAGTCATTTTTCTTCCTGTTTTATCTGGGGTTCCCAGATCACAAGTCTGAACCTCTTCTTGGGATCTCAGGGCAAGAGGAGCTTCAGAAAGTATAGCCTTGAGAATACCGCCTCGAAAAGAAAATATTTCCCCCTGAGTGCTATTGGTCCCCACCACAGCAAGCTGCTTTGAAATGGTGAGAACGTGCAAAACTGGGAAGGAATGAGTGACCAAGAAGAGAAAATGTTTAGCTAGGAGTTGGGAACGGGGATATTTAAGCAAGATTTTTGCAGGGAAGGGGAAGAAAGAAGACCAAGAAAAAGAGAGACCGGAGAACAAAATAAATGTTCAGAAAAGTTGTGCATATTGGAGGGGAGAAGAGGAAAGCATATGAGAGAGAGGTGAAATAAAGAATCAAAAGAGGAAGGAACCCAGTACCTAAGCAGGGCTGAAGAAGAAAAACGTCAACATGAGCCATTTTTCTAAAAATGGTACAACCATTGTGCACATCAGTCCAATCTTCTTTGCTTGGACTATAACTCCCATGTATTGTTAAATGCAGTGGTGGCAAAGTTGTTAGTAGAAAACCTGGAAAATGTTTGGGTTTTTCCCTTTCCTTTTCAGTGCTGACCTTGTAAAACTTAATTTCCATGTGGATAAATATTTTCTCCTTTGTTACACTCTGTTATTTGAATTGCAAGTATAGCTGATCCTTAAAGTGTCATGCCTACTACCATGACATCATCAGGGGCTGCCACTAAGGCGTTGGCACTGAAAAATCTGGGCCTAGGATACTCCTGATCTCTCCACCCTAGTTTTACCTAATCCCTACCCTATCTGTACCTGCAAACTGTGTTGTACTAAGTGTGTGTGTGTGTGTGTGCTGGACAGATCATTTGTTTTTATTAAAATATTTATATCCTGCCTTCTGTTAAGAGATCACAGAAGAGCACAAAGTAAAACCAGTCTCATCATTTAAAGCAGCATGAATAATTCAAACCATTCTAAAAGGCTAAAAACATATTAAACAAGCTAAAAGACAGATTAAGAGAATCTACATAGTTTACGACAAATGGGAGCCATGTGCGTGCAATGATTTCAGTAACATAAATTAGTCCCCAAAAGCTTTCATGGGTAACTGTGCTTTCATTTGTCACCTGAACAACAGCAATGTTGTTTTCAGTTGGTCCTCTAAGGGGAGGATGTTCCAAAAGTGGGGTGCCACAGCAGAAAAGGCCTTCCCCTGTGTCCTCCGGCAGTGTATTGTCCTGGCAAAGAGGAGGGCCCCTTCCACCAGACCATAAACTTCAGTCAGGCACATATAAGGAGAGACATTCTTTGAGGTCCCCAGCCATCTGGGGTTTTAGATGTCATTACAAGCACCTTGAATTAAAACCAGAAGTTAATTGGCAATACCCTGCAATTCTGGGGAATTTAGAACTAGCATGCATAGGTGTACTCCAGAGTGTTATGGGAACAGTAGGGGAACTGGTTGTGTTTTGCGTATTTGTTAGGAGAAGGAGGCTTTGTCAAAAGCTTGTCTAGACTGCTTTTCTACACAACATGCATGGTTGTCTGCACAGAGAGGGTGAACAGAAGGACGCTGAATAATATTACTCCTAATTAGAAGTGGTGGATTGTCAAGGCAGCCACATTTTTTTCTTCTTCCTGGAACAGTAAGGTGTTTTTCATTCTTCATAAAATAGGACTTATTTCATCCTATTAAGTTTCAAGACCAGAGTGCATTTTTTTTATTAGTCATCATAACTTTGTTCCGTCTCCTAACAATCCATGGCTGTGCCAGCACTTAAGGCTAGTTTTCTATAGCTGGCAATTCCTCAGACTAAGATCTTCCTGAGTCTTATTTTCCAACAGATTTTTGCCCAGTAAATTTGCTCTGAAAATAGTGGGAGAAGCCTTGCCTACCATGAAATAAACAGTATTCTTGGTCTTTGCTTCTCTTTGTGAAAAGTATGGTACAGAAATCCTATCAAATGAAAGTGTTCCATTTTTTTACAAGCTGCTGACCCCAGTTTCCTGATATTGCTAGTCACAGGGGACCTCAGATTTCCTTGAGATGTGCATTGCCATAAAGTTGCTTGCAATAAATGTGAAAGCTAATAGGCCATTGCTTTTTAATGCTACTGACAGACAGTAAGATTTCGAAAGCAAACACTAGTAGAATTAGGAACATATTACTTGGAGAACAATGACACCCTTAATTTATAAGACCAGTGCAGAACCGTTTTGTTCTTGCCTGAGATTGGGATAGATTGATAAAAATCTTGCTAGAAGCATTAGTGATTAGAGAGGGTATATCAGTGGTAAGGGGGAAA
The DNA here is from genome assembly GCA_948474755.1 of Ctenosaura bakeri. Taxonomy (NCBI): domain Eukaryota; kingdom Metazoa; phylum Chordata; class Lepidosauria; order Squamata; family Iguanidae; genus Ctenosaura; species Ctenosaura bakeri. The sequence goes on from CAOLHI010000849.1 coordinate 485,617, forward strand.
AACTCAATTTGTATTCAGAGGCATTTATATTCATGGCCAAGACAGACTTGTATTTTTTTTTTTAAAAAAAAGACCGTGTTGTACTTTTTTTTTTTTTTAGCTCTGCCTTTAATGTTTTTTCTATGCAGAATTACACCAGAGCCAGTAGAAGATATTTTTTTTGCTTGAGATGCAGAACAAAATGGTGTCCTCACCAACGTATAAAAACCACTGAGTGGTCAGTTGGCTCTTCCTTCAAAAGTGTGAGAGTCTCTTCTTCCTGCACCATTCAGATGAGCTTCGGAAGATTACAGCACAACCTGCCTTGAGACAGGCATGGCTTGCCTGTCTCAAGGCAGGCTGTGAGACAGGCAACTCCTCAGATATCTTCCTTTGGACTCACACCATCAGCCACCTGTGGTGACTGTATAACTCTGCCTAAAGTCCGGGCTAGGCCTACATGGCATCTAGTCAAAATACTAGCATACTGTCATACTATAGGTGCTGGCATGTTCCAGCCAATTGTAGGAGCCCACAGTGGCAGGTCAGGGTATCAGCAGGGTTTCTAATCTATAACTAATCTATAACCAGGGTTTCTAACCTATAACACAGAGTGGCATGGTCTCTGGGAGACTTGCACTAACACCTTAGCCTAAGAGAACCCTTCCTAAACTGTACCTCTTCCCACAAATTGGGAATGCTGAAAGGGGATGGATCTTGTATTTGAAGCCTAGCAAGCCCTCTTCCCTTGGAAAACTCATGCCAGGCATGCCATCTGCATTGGCAGACAGGTTCCAGAGATTGTGGATCCTTCCATCCTTGTGCCACTGAACCAGTGCTGGTGCTAGCTGCTAGTGCCAAGCCAATGTAGGTATGGACCCATGGCTCTCAGGTATGAGGCTTTCAGCCTTGGAGGGGAGGGTTATCCTTTGCTCAGGGATCACTGGTGTTTTGAAGTCTCTGGCTCTTCAGTGATATTTGAGCCTGATGTTTTTTATCTGCTGGCATCACGGGTTCCTCAGTGCCTGAATCAATGCCCAGGTTAAGACTCTGAGTAAATCATAGAATCTTAGAGTTGGAAGGGATCATAAGACCCATCTATTCTAATCCCCTGTCATGCAGGAGTATACAACTAAACTGCACCTGAAAGATGTCCCTCCAATCTTTATTTGAAGATCTCCAAAGAAAGAGAGCCTCAACCCACCCAAAGTCTATTCCATTGTCAAATAGTTCTTACAGTAAGGAAGTTCATCCTAATGTTTAGGTGAAATGTCTTTTCTTGTAATTTGAATCCATTGGTTCATGTTCTAGTCTCTGGAGCAGCAGAGAATAAGCTGACTCCAGCTTTTACAGATTATCCCTTCAGATATTTAAAGATAGCTATCATGTTACCCCTCAGTCTTTTCTTCTACAGGCTAAACATACCCAGATCTCTATGTTGTTCCTCATAAGATTTGGTTTAAATACCTTTGATCATCTTGGTTGCCCTTCTCTGGACATGTTCCAGCTTGTCAGTGTCTTTCTTGAACTGTGTTGTCCAGAACTGAGCACAGTATTCCAGTTGATGTCTGACCAAAGCTGAACAGAGTAGGACTAATACTTCACTCAACTGAGACACAATATTCGTGTTGTTGCAGCTCAGAATTGCATTTGCTCTTCTGGCTAATGTATCACATTGTTGACTAATGTTTAGTTTGTGGTCTACTAAGGCCCCTAAATCTTTTTAAGAAGTACTGCTTTCGAGTCAGGTGTCACCCATCCTATATTTGAGCGTTTCATTTTTCCTGCCTTACATGTATCCCTATAGAAATTAATTTTGTTAGTTTTGGTCCAGTTCTTCAGTCTCTCTGTCATTTTGAATTCGTATCCTGACATGTGCTCTCTCCCTCACCTGTTTTAGGGAAAAATTGCCCCATCATTGATTCTCTTAGGAGTCTGTAGCTCTACTTTGATCCCTAGTTATTGTTCATTTGTTTTATCAAGCGAGGAAATAGTGGGGGGGCTTTTAAATGGAAAGTTCAGAAATATTGATGCCACAGCCTAATTGGCAGTGGATTTAGGGAGGAGGAAAGCCGTTGGTGCTGTCTGTTATTGGCCTTACACCATGTACCTCAAAGATGACATTTAGTATGATGTTTTTCTTCTTTAACCCACTCTCTCTCTATTTATATATATGCATATATATTAAATTGTGTATATGTATATAAATTTCAACTTTAAGCTACTTTAGCCAAAGGAAACATGTAGTCATTATTTCTTGACTGTAAAATATATAAATGGATTGTAAGCATGTTTATATAGATGGATAATTTCAAAAGAGAAAAAAAGAAAATGATACATACGTTAGAGCGATGTGTGTGGAAGATGCAAATATTTATTTGTTGATTTAATGTATGCACTTGGAAATGTGGGAAGATGAAATGAGAAATTGTATTATATTAATCAGAAAACCATGTTCTGTTAAATAATGGTTGCAAAGTGATCCCAACATTTTAAAGTTTCATATATATACACTGTACATGGGGCTACTGAAGATGGCATACCTGTTAGTTTTTATTAGTTGCTATCAGGTTGACCCTGACTTATAGTGACCCCGTGGATGAGAGATCTCCAAGGCACCTTCTCATCAACAGCCCTGCTCAGCTCTTGCAAGTTCAGGGCCATGGCTTCTTTCATTGAGTCTATCCATCTGCAGTGTGGCCTTTTTCTTTTCCTACTAACTTCTACCTTGCCAAGCCTTATTGTCTTTCCTAATGAGTCATATTTTCTCACAACATGTCCAGAGTACGACAGTTTCAGTTTGTCATCTTGGCTTCTAGAGAGTGTTCAGGTTTGATTTGCTCTAGGACCCATTCACTGGTCTTTTTAGCAGTACCTGTAGAACTCTCCTTCACTACCACATTTCAAATGAGTTGATTCTCTTCCTACCAGCCTCTTCACTGCCCTGCTTTCACAATTGTACATTGAAATCAAAAATACAATGGCATGAATAAGCCTGACTTTGGTATTCAGTGATATATCTTTATACTTCAGAGTCTTGTTTAGTTCCTTTATAGCTGCTTTTCAAGTCCTAGTCTTCTTCTGCTTTCTGGATTGCAGTCTCCATTCTGATTAATGACAGAGCCAAAGTATTTCAGTGTCTTCATCATCTGTTTTAAGGTTATATAAATCATCTGCAGTCACAAACTTGCCTTTGCACTTTCTTCTTTGATTTTTTTCAGTAATTGCTCCAAGTCTTTGCTATTTTCTACTGGTAGTATGATGTCATCTGCATATCTTAAATTGTTGATGTTCTTTCTTCCAATTTTCACACCTCCTTTCCTCAGAGTCTCATCTAGCTTTACATATGATATGTTCAACATATAAGTTAAACAGACTGGGTGATAAAATACAGCCTTGCCTGACACTCTTACCAATTGGAAACCATTTTGTTAGGCTATATTCCATCCTGATGGCAACCACTTGTCCTGACTACAAGTTTTGCGTCAAGATAGTCAAGTATTATGGTACACCCATTCCTTTAAGAACATTCCATAGTTTTCATGATCTACATAAGCAAAGTCTTTGATATAATCTATAAAGCACAGAAATTATTTGTTGTTACGTTATCCAACATAGGTTTGTAATATGATCCCTAGTGCTTCTTCCTTTCTTAAACCCAGCTTGGATATCTGGCATTTCTTGCTCCATATATGGTAAAAGTCATTGTTGTAGAATTTTAAGCATCGCTTTGCTTGCATAGGAAATTAATGCAATTGTCCTGTGGTTAATGAAATCCCTTGTGCTTCTTTTCTTGAGGATTGGAATGTATACTGTCTTCAATCTATGGGCCATTATTTGTTTTCCATATTCATTAACAGATTTTAGTTAGAACTAGAGTAGATTCTTTAGCTGTATTTTGAGGCAGTTCTATTGCTATGCTGTCTGTTCCTGGTTCTTTTTTTCTCTCATGTTCTCTGAGTATAGGTTCCTCTTCGCTTTCCAAAATTATAAGTTCATCTTTAAATGATTTTTCCTTGAATTAATTTTTCATCTTTTTATCTCTTTTATATAGTTCTTCTGTGCATTGTTTCCATTGTCTTTTTATTTCTATTTGAGCATGCAATGTGTTCTTTTATTTGTCATAAAATATCCCCTCTCTTGGTTTAAATTTCTCTTCGATTTCTTGGATCTTTTGGAAGAGTTCTGTTGTTCTTCCTTTTTAAAATCTTCTATTTCTCTGCACTGATTATTATACTAGTTGTCTTTGTCCCTGTGCACAAGTCATTGAAAAGTTACCTACAGGATTCTGACTCTATTATTGTCACCTTTTACTTTTGCTTCTTGTCTGTCCTTAACTGCTTGAAGAGTCTCATCTATTATCCATTGAGGCTTCCCTTTCTTTTTGGCTACTGATAGTGTCTTTTTTCATTTCTCTCTAACAATGTCCCTGCCTCCAGTCCAGAGTTCTTCTGGCTCCTGGTTGATTAGGGTTAATAGTGCAAATCTGTTTTTTTACATTAAATTACTACAGGATGTTCTTCAGGTTGCATTTCAGCATGATGGTTGGTTTAGTATTCTACTTCAGCTTTACTCGGATTTTTGATATTAGTAGTTCATGGTCTGTGCAACAATCTGATCCTGGTCTTGTTTTTGCAGACAGAATGGAGCTTCTCCATTTTTTGCTTCCAATTGTATAGTCTATTTGATTTTTATATTGTCCATCAAGTGATGTCCATGTATACAGTTGCCTATTGGATTGCCTGAAGAATGAACAAACTGTTGGCCTTGCAAAATTCAATAATTGCTCTTCTGCTTCATTTCTTGATCCTAGACCAAATTTTCCTGCAATCTTCAATCTGCTCGGTTTCCTATATTTGCATTCCAGTCATTTATGTTTAAGAAGAAGTTTTGGTATGTGAACAATTTTCTCCTGGACTCCAGCACAGAATCTTTCAATATCTTCTTCTTCTTCTGCCTCTGTAGTTGGAGCATAGACTTGGATAATGGTTATATTAATGAGTTTTCCTTGAAGTCTTATTGATATGAGTCAGTCAGACTTTGCATTGTATCCCTTGTCTGCTTTTGCTACATCTCTCCTCACTATTATTGCCATCCCATTTTTTCTTAGATTTTCATTTCCTGAATAAAACACTGTGTAACTATCTGACTCAAAAAATGTTCCATTCCTGTCCATTTTCGTTCACTCACCCCAAGTACTGCAATGTTTAGATATTCCCTTTCTTGTTTTAATATGCCTAATTTTCCTGATTCATGCTTCTCACGTTCCACTTTCCTATAATATATATTGTGCAGCCTCAGACTTTACTTTCACATCTGAGCACATCAACAGCTGAACATCCTTTTGGTTTGAGTCCCAGTGTGTCATTAGCTGTAACCCTACTTGTCCTGTGCTGTACCTCAGTAGGTTGCTAAGTACTACCTGACTTGGGAGTTTCATCTTCTGGTGCTATCTGTTGTTTCATTTCAGATTGTCTCATCACAGGGTTTTTGTGGTTAAAAAGCGTTCAAAGGAGGTTTACTGTGTCTCCTTTTGCACAATACTAACAAGTGATAGCTATGGTGCCACTGCCGTTGTCTCTGAGAGATCCTCTGCTGGTGTCACCCTTGCTACTACTTCTGCCCAATAGCTGTTTAGCATATTTAGTCTGGCTTCTCAGGAAAAGCCTGTCTGACATGTGAGAACCTACCAGCAGCACTGCTGCCACCAACATAGCCTCTTGCCTCACAAGACCATACAATTCTTCCCCCACAGAAAGGAGTGCCGTACCTGTTAACAGTGGCTAAATAATCTGTTGGGCTGTTGTGGGAAGAAACCTCTTGTTTAGCTTATGTTGAAGCAGTTTGATAGAACAGAAAACATTGTGATTATGTCATTGTTAGTATACAATATTCAAAATGCAGAATGAAACAGAATAAGTTTAAACAAAAGCAGCAGGTAGTATTTGTAGGATTATGAAATTCCATGTTCAGAATCAGATTCAGCATTGTCCCTTGCTTCTCTGTAATTTGATTGATCGAAATGTTTATGATAGTACCTCTCATTTTGGTATATAATTTATATTACCTATAACAAATTTAAGAAACAAAAACTAAACCTCAGTGTTAGTTGGAAATGTTTTATACTGTCCTTTACTGAATCAGATTCTAGGATAAGATGAAACAAACTATAACGTCGCTATACAATAGCAAGGGTGAACAAATAAAACCACACAGATATACAGAATAAAAGGGTATCATGGTCTTCCCCCTCTAATCTGACAGATCAGGGACTGGAAAACTGTCAGAAAATGGAATTGGTCGAAAAGTGGAACCTGTGTACTGCTTTGGAAGGAGCATGAAGGTCTTACAGAGGCTTACTTGAGACCAGCCATGCATGCACTGCTTCCAAAATCTCTTAGCCAGTTTAGCACCTTTTCCTCCCTCTCAGCTTGCTTTGCAAGCAAGTGTGCATATGCACATTGTCCCAAACAAGCCTTTGTAGGCAAGAAGAACTGATGAAAGAGTGGAACCCCAATTGAATTGATGGAACTTGTCTTTAATTTGGAAGTGTCAAAAGAGTGAGTTGTCAGATAATGGGGCATCAAAAGGCAGGGGCTTCCTGTATATACATTTTAAATGTCATGGTAAATTTAAAAAAAACATCTTAACTTAGCATCTGAAATATTGAAAAAGAGGTGCCAGGTGTGCTTCCTTAGGCAAGACATTTTAGGGTACCACCTCTGAAAAAGCTGTCTAGTTATTTGGTGTACTTCTTGATAAAGAAGGCACTTGGGACACTAACAAGTTGTTACAGTAGGATGTGATTGTTTATATGTCCTGTCCATCACAGGAATGATGTAGAATGGGCTATAGAGATAAATGAAAACTGTTTTTAATTTTTGTATATATATTTTTTCCATAGATGGACCTCTCCCATAAATTCACCAAGAAAGAGGTAAGATTCGTGTTCATTTTCCCAAATAATGGAAGACCAGGTCAAAGTTGCTTCTGGTACAAAATGTGGTTTCTTTCAGTGGCCTATCTAGGTGCTTGCAGAAAGCCAGCAAGCAACACTCTATGAAGGCAACACAGTGCCTGGTAACCAGAAATGCTATGCTTTGAACTGGGACCTCCATTTAGGCTTTGTGTCTTATAGTATTACCTCCATTCATTTGTTGAATGCCTACTGAAAGCCATGAAAATCAGTGGCCACTGTCACCACACTCTTTTGGCAACAAATGTCATAAGTTAACTTTGCATTGTATGAAATTGTCTTTTTGTTTTTCTGATTACCAGTTTTTCTAGGTAAGCATCTGTCATTATAGGATGATTTTTTTTAAATGCAACAGTTTGTGATCTTTGGAGAGTCTGCACAATGTTTTGTGGAATAATGCACAAAATACATCTGCAGCTGTTATAAAATCAGCTGTGGATTGCTCCAGCAGTGGAGACATCAGGGAAAAATTTGCCCCAGGTGGAAACCAGTAAATCTAGAGCCATCTAGTATTATGGCAGGCTGGTCCAAAACATCTTGGTACCTGACACAAAAGACAAAATGACAACCACAAACTTGTACAGAAGCCAATTGGCCAGGCAATTGAATTTTACTTCAGTGCTAGTGATGGGACAAAGTCCTTCACCACACCTAAGGACAGCAGACTAGTTTAGGAGATGCAGGGCTGTCTGTGTGGCACATAACAGCTGTATGCTCTAACAGGGAGGGAATGGTCCAGGGCACAGTATAAATGATTTGTAGGTTGCACCACCTCTGAAGTCGCCTCCTTTTGCTTAATAATAGGGCCAGCCCTAAATGGTTGTCCTGGACAGGATCCAACTCTGTGTTCCCTGCTTCCTCCACTCCATTTCCTCGTGGTGCTAACAAATGAATACTCCATACCCTCTGCTTCTTCCTCCTCTGGCCAAACCATACTAGGTTCTCACCTCTTGCAATGGTTAGCCAATGGTTAACCAACCCTAAGGTTGGTTAAAGAACATATCCAGAGGTTCCTTAGCAACTGGAACACTACTTCATCTTTCCCCAATCCTAGTTAAAGAGTTGTGGTATAGAAAAGAAGACAAAGGGCCTTTCTGCTCTACACTGTTATGATGCTGTTATTCCGCTTTCAGCATACTGTGGAATTCTGGGGTTTGTAGTTTACTGAGGCCAAAGAGCTCTCTGGCTGAGAATTCTAAATGCCCCTCCCTAAACTGGGTCACCGTAAGTCAGAAATGACTTGAAGGCGCATAACAATGATGCTGTGCTTCTTGACCTGTAAACTATCAGTTGCCAGGCATAAGCTTTGGAAACACTCCTTTTAGAATTCCTGCAGGCTGATTTTAAAGTTGTAATGTAAGTATTATTTTGTGATTGTATAAGTTTATTTTGCTGAATATGCATTTTACATTGGGAAAATTTATATATCATTTGCTGTAAGATACATGTACATATAATTGATTTTGCAAATTGTAACTATCTTCTTGATGTAATTACTGTTTCCTGTGCACTGTTTCCTGTTCCTTTAACAGTCCTTGAAGAGGGCCATACAAATATCTTGAGGCCAAAACTTGGTAGACTGTTTTCAAGGTTAAAATGTCTCTCTTTTCTTCATCCTGAGGCTTTGTCTCCTTCCTACATTACAGAGCTTATCATATGAGGTAAGTAAATTGCAATTACAGCAGGGTAGAAGCATCTTTGGCTGGGACTTATCACATGGCTTCATTCCTCTTTTGTTGTTCTCCCAGTGAGAGACCATTGGGAAAACTTTTCTTTTACAAGCATCAAAAAGCCATTAATTACTTCCTTTGTAAAAGAAATACTTTCCAAATGGTCTCCCTCTAGGAGAACAACAGAAGAGGAACAAAGTCATGTGAGAAGTCCCAACCAAAGATAAGATTATGCTGCTGTAATTGCAATTTATCTACCTTGTGTGATACGCTGCCACATCCACTGGATGTTTCCAGTATACAATAGACCCTTCGCTTTTGCAATGGATAGGGAAACAGAACCCCCACAAAAGTGAAAAAATCATGAATAACCACAGGCCTCCCCTGTGTGATCACAATCACATGGGGGGTGCAGAAGAGAGCTGGTGGAGAAAGAGCTTCTCCGATTGGCTTTCTCCTCGCCCCCACCTGCACGATCATGAGAAAGCCAAGTGGAGAAGTTTTTTCCCGCTGGCTCTCTCCTGTGCATCCCCTATCTACACTTTCAGCTCCCCGCCCAGAGTGCACCCGCACAAGCGGTGGCAGTGGAAGGAGCATGGGGAAGGGGCGATTGCTCACCTGGCACCTTCCACTGCCCGCCCAGAGTGCACCCGCACCAGCAGTGGTGGAAGGAGCGCAGGGAATGGGTGATCATCCTCCCTGCACCCTCCTGGCCCCCCACCCAGGCCAGGGAATGGGAAGGGGAGAAGGGGGGCAAGTGGGCACCTCACAAATAGTCAAATTCGTGAAGGGGAAACCCTCAAATGCAGAGGGAGAACTGTACTTTGCTCTTTTGTTTTCTTTACTAGCAAGATGTTTATTCTAAAAAACTGCCCAAGCTGGACCAGACCCAGACTGAAGCTAGAAGTTGTGTCAGTGATGATATCAAGGCTTCTGACAGCTACTTATTTGGAGCCTGCATAGGATACTGTCTTGTTTGATGTACTCGGCTGTAAGGACTTTTCCTTAAACAAGATTTCACTCAGGTGTTAAGGATTCTTGATGGTTTAATTTGTTCTCTAGTAGTAAGGATTCTTGATGGTTTAATTTGTTCTCTAGTAGTAATGATACATTTATTTGAAGCAATGTGCTTGCAGTTATGCAAATGTTTTTGACACATGCTGCTTTCTATTTGTTGTGACATACTGCGAACTAATGGCATAAATTAATTAGTGAGGTACTGTCCCCACTCTTACCCCCCACTATGTTGTTTATTTTCCTATTTTGTGGGTCTCTCAGTGTTTCCAAGACAGCAGGGCAGCTGTACAGCTATAGTGTTACATGGAACTAGAGTCTGAGCCAGATGCAGTATTGCTAGGTATCAATAGATTGACTTGACCTGAGGTCCTACGTTTCCCCAATATTGAACATTCCAGGAACCTTAACAAGGCCCTGATTCTAAGCACATCTTGGTTCTGATTTCCACCTCTTCCCAGTTGCATATGTAGGTGAAGGAGGCCTTGTGTCACCAGATCAAAGGGCATGTTCTAGTTTGAACCTCTACTCAGGTCCTCTGTTTTACCTGTTGCTTGGCTCTTGGAAGTAATTTTGAATGGCTGATAGTTAAGGAGTGAGACCAATAAACAGTGCCTGCCACTGGAGTCTTCCACAGTGGTGCATTTTCTTGATGATCTTGTGAGGTTTGTCAGCTGCCACCAACTTGATCTCCATAAGTGGTGTGTTCCTCCTCCAAGGTCTGAAAGGCAACAGAGCCTGACAGGTCAAAGAAAGTTCCCTCATTAGACGTCAGTTCAAGTTAACTTTTGACCCCTTCTAGGCTATGGTTCTGCATCATGAAATGCAAAGCTTACATCATGAAGTGCTAAGGA